>BSBK01003719.1:605000-1137020 GCA_027943335.1 Chamaecyparis obtusa | reverse complement strand
AGATTTAGAATCCTTATTTGAACCCACTCAAAACTTGTTTGTGTTGCTAAGAGTATAAGTAATTCATAAGAGCCTTCTTTAATACAAAATGTATCCTCCCAAAATAAGAAAAAAGAAATCAATCTTTCATGCAAAAGATGGTTCTAGCAATAAAATTTCTCACATTAGTAAATGGATTTCTACATTCTTTAGTTACTCTTCATGATAAGAGTAATAAGAAACTATTTACAATTAGAAAGAATAAATATTTATTTAAAAAGAATAAAAATATGTTTAATTATTTATTTAATAGCTTTAATTGTTTATTGATAATATTTTTTAAAAGAATACTAGAGTAGCTAAATTACAAATTTAAATCTATTTACTAGCTTTTTGACTATCCTAAAATTGTGTTTAAGAAAGAATGTAGGAAAATTGAAATTTTGAATTAAAAAAATAAAAAATAAAATGAAGGCGAGACCTCTCTCTCAACCATGACCAGCCAAAACAGAGTTCAATGTTTGATCTCACTTAAATGAACAGAATTGATTTCGTTAGTTAAGTAGTTTTCTACATATTTTGTGAAATACAAATGTTTTTACTCTTGCGAAACTGACAGTGGGTGTTTCAGATGTTTATAAACGGAACACAGAAACCCCAACAATTATATTTTATGCAGGGTTTGAAATTTTCAGTTAAAACCCTAATTTGAACCTTGATCCATTTTTTCCTGTAATTCATGTCTTACCATGCCAGACTTAATAGGGAAAACGTATAAAAAGAAAAAGAAGCATTATTACTATTAATATTAATTCTAGTAACTTTTGCTTCATGAGAATAAAATAATTGAATCCTATGAGAGGAGGAAGTTCCTGTAGATGTGCCTTAATGCAAACAATTTGTTCATCAGGCCGTGTATGGGGGACAGATTTGATCCGCAGGCATCTCCTAAGGGAGCAATTTGACCAATTATCTTCGTCATTCTTGCTATTGAATCGACCAGATTTGTACAAAGAGGATTCAGGGTTTAGAAGGTTTTCATCCTTAAAGAATCCCATTGGGTTCGCAAATTATTTGAGGGGCAGCCAGGCAGAGGCTTCCGAGAACGAAGAGGATGCAGTTCTGAAATATAAAGATCAAAGAAAAGATGAAAAGAATCGAAAATGCGTTCCTTCAAATTGGGTTAGTTCTGTTGGGTCTTCCAAATATTCTTTACATGGAGTATCGAGAGCTAGAGCCGTTTGGGCACTTGGATTCAAGCCAACGGACATCAAACTGCCGAACGAACTGTCTTCTCGATGTAAGTACATCGATTTTTTATGTTGATTCTCTGTATGTGTGTGTCTCTCTCTTTCTCTGTCTCTCTTCCCGTCTCTGGTAGTTTTGAGGGACACAAGACAGCAATTTTTATATTTTGGCAAGCGCTCTCTATGTCATATATGGTAGCTATCATGAATTACATACAATGCAGCCAAGGAACTGATGACCGATACGGATGATCATGGTGAAAAAAGAAGACCGAATATGTCTGCTATCACGAAATGCTCACAGTGCAGTCACAGAATTAACAACCCTGTAGGATGATCACGGTGAGAAAACAAGAAAGTACGTGGTAGATATCATGAATAGTTCACAATGCAGTCCAAGAGATAATAATTTTTAGGATGATCATGCTGACCCAAGGAAGAAGTTAATCCCCTTTAACTATAGGCATTTAGTTCTCATTATCGAGTAGCACAGCAAGTAGTAGAATTATACATTGTGGTAAATTACACGTTTTAGAGAGATAGCTCCGCTGCAAGAGACTGTCACCAGAGGGTAGCTTACATGCCTAGCTCATTCTTTACATGCGACTAATCTCCGGTTGTGAAGTCCATCTGTATCAACTTCAAGTTATCAACCTCTACTGTAACAAATCCACCTACTTTTTAGATACGAAGGCTTCAGAGCATGAACACTGTCCTCACTAACACAGGAGTCATAGGTCAGAAGGCATATATGTACGACCCAAGGTTTTAAACTTGGCAAGTACTCACAGGACTCGCCAGTACTTGCTGAAGTTTTCGCCTGTAAGTATTGCTGTAATAACGTGGCCGTGGGTTTTAGCAAAAAAATTGCGGCAGTTTTCCGGTAAAAAAATAAAAAATAAAAAATCATTACCAAATACGATTTAAGTGAAAATAACATTATTATCACTTCCAAACAGTTGGCTTTCTTATTACTTCCTCCGAAAGTCAATGCCCTTTTATTCCTCTTTTCAACAGTAGTTCATGATTGCAGTGATGACGATGCTAAGTTTTGAAATCCAGGAATGAGTCTGGGACAAAGTGAACAAATACGAAGGTTTTCCATAACTATTTTTCTGTGTTATGGAATATTCTGAATATCCTTTCGGGGCCACATGAAGTTCTTTTGATCCTCTTATTTATGCTGAATATAATAGACTGGGTTCTTTTCCAATAAATACGTTTGCAGAATTAACAGAAAGTTTCTAAAGCATTTCTTATAGTGTTTTTCTTCCAGTTACTTCCCTTATCACACTGGTAACCCATTTCTAGAAAGTTTTTGAATTATGGCTGTTTGCTTGTTCTCCAGAATTAAAACTATGCAACATGGAATTATATAAACTGGTCTATAGACCAAGCTCATAATTAACTTGATAGATGATGAAAGCTATTAAATTTTATTCTGAGAATACTCTGATTGGTTTGTTTTATCAAAGTTTGTAGACTTAATAGGTTTTCTAACATCTTTCGAGCCAACAATGGATATTACAGTGGGTTATGCCAAAGCCTTTCTTCTGGAAATCCTTGTAGATGCTGACTGATTCTTTACAAGATTACCACATGAATTTTTCGTGATTGGATGAGGATTCAAGTCATCAACTAATATTAGGTCATTTTTAACAAATCCAGTATTGTTATACAATGTTCAGCCCCAATTTAGCCCCAATTTAGCTCTGCAATATGCTCATTATTTGTGCGCTCATAGTTATCAACCCATCCAGATGATTTTTGTTTATGTGCTCACTGAGATATCTTTTGTTTTTGTTTATATGCATTGAAACTTTGAACTCATTTTGTGGTCTATGGAGCTTAGCAAACTCTAATTTTGATTTATATATGAAGCAAATCTAATATGGTCCATAAATTCAGCAATACACATGTTTTTAAAGCATATTAATTATTATATAAAATATTAATGTATTTTTTAATATTTAATAAATTTACCGAGTTATTTCTGAGTTTTTCCCTGAGTTTTTGCAGAGTCCTGAGTTTTTAAAATATTTTGGGTCAGCCGAGTAATTGCTGAATCCAAATTTTTAAACTATGCTAGGAACCACTAATTGACTCTGATCTGGTATTGTTTTTATCTAAAATGCCTCTTTGGATGTTTTCTGCTACAAAAAAGTTAAAAACATAAAGAAGAGCAGAAAAAGAAGTAAATATAATTTCCTGATACCCAAAATAACAGTAGACACCATACGAGTCATTGAAACAAAGAATTAGCATGATATTTTGAGATTGTGCAAATTGCATAAGTAGAATTTGAAAGAGAAAAAAAATTGAAAACAATGTAAGTCCAGGAGGCATGTTTTGCAAGGAGAATTATCATTCAGTAGCATACAGCCGAGACAAGCGGCCTCATATTTGTTCATGAATCAGTGACCATGAGAGTTGCTTTTAATTTAATAAAGGAATTTTACATGAGGATCACATGCTCTTTATATTCTTGTACTTCTGTACTCCGATCCAAAAGTTGCATTCCTATATTTGTAACTATTTTCAATATGTACCTGTAATGCCATCTTGTGTTGACTATGTCAAGTAGGTGTTGGTTCTTTTAACTAATTGCCTGAAACCTCCTAAAGATTAGCCACATCTTATGTTGGAAGGCTATAGATCAGTTGCTAATGAACAGGAAGCATAAAATTGCTTTCCTCTGCTCTTCAGCTTCTGCAAGATCTAGGGGGGTGGCTCTTTATTAATACCATCTAAATTCTTCAATTAGTAAGCAGGGGATTACATAGCATAAATTTTCTCACAATGGAGCAAGAAAATATACATAACGTTCATAATTTGGCTCATTTCCTGGAGAAAAATGCTTGCTTGCTCTAAGAACATATAGCTTAGGAATAACTTAAAGAAAACATGGATGCATGTGAATGATTTATCATTTTAAGCATTCTTCTGAAAAATTGACATGAAGCCTTTTGGACCTGTGCCATACTACAGCTGCAGAGTCAATTCACAGTATGCAAATGATATCTATCTAACAAATTAATTTCTAACTGGTGGGTTCCAAGCATTACTGCATAGCGTTAACACCCCCTAATTATGAAAATTCTGACAAATCTTCTTCTAGATCCATAACATATGGCTCAATCCTTATGTTTTGTTCAAAGCATTTTAATCGTTTACTTGAAAAGAAGCCCAAAACAATGCATACACCACAAAAAAATTGCAGAGATGAAACAAAAGATACCTGATCATTTTATTCTACGTTACCAGGTTCACGCCCTGGTTCAACTCAGTCTCAAGATAGCTCCAAGAAGAAGCAAATTCGGTGCAACTATTGCCACAAATTTGGTCATGTGATCCGAGATTGCAGGACTCACATTGCTTCTGAACAGCGGAAGCAGGGAGGGTCTCAGCCACAGGTCAATATTGCAGAACATACAGAGCTCACCGATCAGCCCGAGTCTGTATTTTACGCCTTCTGAGGATTCACTTGCAGACTTTTGTTTTGAAGTTAGATTGACCATTAAGGGAGGGTATTAGAGTTAAATCTCTCTATTTTTGTTTCTCTCTCTTCTGCAGATTTATTTCTATTTTTAATGGTCACTCCTCTTCTATGTTTCCATATTCTCTCTATTTAGTATGGAAACTTTCTCTTTCTCTCTTCTGAATGTTTCTATTTCTCTCTTTGTTTGTTATAGAAACATTCTTGTGTATAATTGTATATATAGATCATTTATGATCTTTGATAACACATTCATTATTTTACCATAATATTGTTGGAATCATTTGCTGTTGCGCAAAAGGCGTGAACTTTCAATGCCCGATACAAATGTCAGATTTAACCTAATCCATGGGAGGCGGTTAAGCCATGTCACGAGCCCCAAGGAGGTGTTGACCACCAAGTCAACAGTCTCCACCTCAGCACCGACTGAGCCTTAGCACCCACTGAAGGGACACTTGAATCCGTGATCCAAGGCTCTGATACCAATTGTTGGAATCATTTGTTGTTGCACCAAAAGCTCGAACTTTCAATGCTTGATACAAATGTCATATTTAATCCGATCCGCGGGAGGCGGTTAAGCCATGTCATGAGCCCCCAAGGAGGTGTTGACCACCAAGTCAACAAATACCACCTTGATTAGGGTTCAATATTCTATTTCTCAGGATGCAACCACTTTCAACCTGAGGAACAATAACATCAATCAGAGATATGATCTCTTCATCAGATGGTCTCCTTGTATTACATTTCTGTCAAATGAGTCAAAACCATAGTTACAGGACTCAGCGAGTCCCAAGCCGAGCTAGGCTTGCCGAGGCAAAGTGATCTGGCAAGCTAACTCGACCGAGTCCTCGCTGAGTCCTAGGACTCGGTGGACTCGCCGAGTCCCGTGGCTTGGACTCCGACGCGTTGAGCCACGTCTAAAAAGCAAAAAATAATTTTTTTTTAATTGTTTTTAAGATTTTTCTTGGTAACATGTTGTCATACCTGGTAATAAGTGACATTTATTTCTTTCTTATACTTTAAGTTATATTTGTATAAATACTATCAGGATGTTTGAGATAGGTTTCAACTTCATAGGAGTTAAAATGTAGATTCTAGATTTTTGGGGTTTTCAAAAAATTCTAGACTTAGCCAAATTTCAGGATTCAACATGCCTTCAACAATGTTATCTCCCACAACCTGTCCTGGCTTTTCAAGGGCAAATTGAAGTTGGAACAAGGATTTTCTAATGATTCTAAGACCTAAAAAGGTCATTCCATCATTTGCAAAGGCTTAGAAGAGAGGAAAAAAGCTTGGGAGAAGAATATAGGGGTTTTAGAAAATAGATTAGCAAATCGATTGGCTAGAGCGTGAGGAGACCCAGTGGAGGACCCTGAGGTTGAGAGTGAGGGGTCTGTGGATGATGATGATTATGAGGAGGATGAGGATGATGAGGATGTCACCGAGGTTGAGCCTCAGACACAGGGATAGAAGATGGCTGCAAAATATTCCATGACCTATCTTAGGCGTACACGTAGGAAGACATAGAGCCTTAGTCTTCTAGGCTCTAGCTTTTATTTTGAATCTTGATATATGTTTTGAACTTTTCATTCCATGGATTTCATATTCCATGAATATTGTAGACTTCTGACAGTGACACTATTTATTTTTTAGATTTCTGATGTGTTATTTAGTAACTAGTTTAACAGTTAACTTATTTCCTTTAGAAATTCGCATTTATACTTATGTGATCAATGTAAATTTGTTTATGTGTGCAAAGTAGCTTCTATTTGTCTCAATTATTGTGTCTTTGGTGTTAATTGACTGAATGATGCATGAAAAAAAGTTTTAAATCCTTAAAAATCTTTGAATTTCTTGGGTTTTTCAATTTGCTGAGTCCTTGCCGAGTCCAGGCACCAAGTTCGAGTCCGAGCCCAAATCCAGCTTGCCGAGTCCGAGTCTTGTAACTATGGTCAAAACTATTTACTTAGACAGTGTGTTTGATCTTCATCATTACAGAAAACTTGCCGATGATAGCTATTCTCATGCTTTCTTTTATCATTTACGTCTGGTTCTACACAATCCTCCTCTGAAGAGGAATATTCTTCCTCTACAAAACAAGGTCTGGTTGACAACATATTGATATCACAATGCTCATACTGAGAGTCATTACACATCGTACAACATATTCTTCCATTGACTATGACACCATACACTATAGAGGTGAGTGGGGAAACTAAGACACTACACGCCAAAAATTATCCTCTACCATGTTTGCTCTAGGTTTTCTAAGAGGTCCGGGGTTTGTCGGTTGAACAACCCCTCTTGTGTTGTATGGTTGACTAGACAACCTTGGCATCCTTTCTTGCTTTTGATATGCTAGTCTATTATGTGGCGAACCCTTTTCATTTCTAGCTACCTTGTAACTAAGATCCCTAAAGTGCATTCATGATCGCATTTATCCTCTATAACAGGTGATTTTGAATGATGTACTATCAAGTTTCGTAAAATTTTGACATCATTCCTCTTACTGACCTTACCAGATGCCTTTGTATTGTTTTCAATATGTAGAGTAATCTTGAAAGCATCTCTAAGAGACTGTGGGTCCTTGTCTCTTAATTCATAACCCATCTTAGCATCATAGGCATTGTAGCACAATACAATTCGCATGGATTCATTAGGTCTCATGTATGGGGGAGTTTTGTTGAAGACCTTATTAAACCTAGCAATGATATTTGAGATGACTTCATTAGAACATTTTTTAATGCTAGTGAATTCATTTATGACAAACTTGGTGTTTGTCTTTTCTCCATATTGCTCTCTAAACATCCTCTTGAATTTCTCCTAAGAATTGATGCTTGCATTAGGAAGGCTTCTATACCAATCTCTAACATCCTTTGTTAGTGATTACATAAATGACTTTATGAGTACATCCTTTGCTTCTATCTCATAGTCCTCTTTTAAATTCAAAAAGGCTTTCAAGTGATCTTCACTAGACAATGCATTTTTTCTCAAGAATTTGGTTAGTGCAGCCCTAATATCATTATTTATGGGATTAGGATAACCAAGAATCCTAGTGAAGTTCAATTGCCTATATATTTTTAATTGCATAGGTATTTGAAAGGAAATACAAGAGCAAGAAAATGAAAAAGAAATCCAAGTAAGTATGTTGATTAAAGCAATGTTACCAAAGTAGAGAGCAACTTGAGAGCAATCACCCAAGAGATTTTGAAAGGGGAAAAGCAAAGAAAAACCCCTTATGTATTATGAATGAAGGCAAAGCCTAAAAAGAAAAAGAGAGAGAGAGAGAGAAGGTGAGCAAGAAGCTCATTACAATGATATAAAAAAGTGAAGAATGAGAGGAGAATCATCTCTTAAATAGAGATGAGGAGAGGAGTTACAAAGCAACTCCCATATCTATGAATTCCACCATTCACAATATGTGTGTGCGATTTGTCACCATCTTCATAATGAGGATAAACTAATTTTCCTTAATAAATAAAAATAAAAGAAATGACTTGTCCTCACACAAGTACAAGAGGACAAAAAACATGTAGGGATTCCAAAGGAATATCCCAAACTAAATACAAATAATCAAACGTAAGCCGAGTAAAGATTAAATATTCTAACACTCCCCTTTAAGATTTACTTGGGGAGTTTACATCAAACCCTTCAATGGGTTGCAAACTAAGATTTTTACAATGGAATTGAAATTTTTCTTTACAAAGTGGCTGTGTTAAAATATCAGCAACTTGATCTTCACCCTTGCAATATAGAAGTGAAATTTGCTTGTCTTCAATTTGTTCTCTAATAAAGTGGCGTTGAAGAGCAATATGTTTGGTTCTTGCATGGAAAATAGCTAAGTTGCCGATTCGGGTGTGGATTCAGATGCGGATGCGAGAATCGGGTGTGCGGATGCGTGAAATTTTTTTTAGGGGATGCAAATGCGTGTATTTGTGTTGGCAAGGGGATGAGGAGTTTTTGCTCTGTTGCGTCTCCTGTCAGCTTCCTCTTGTTGTCTAATATATTTCAAGATTAGATGCTTTGGCAGCCCTTTCCCATCAAGTTCGTTATAGGGTTTCATTCCTTTTGCAGGGGTGGCACATAAGTGAGATTTCACTTGAAAATTTGAACTCAAATACTCTATTGCAATGGTCACACCGCTAAAGAAAACTCCCACCACCATGCAGTGCGTTAATCATTTTTGTATACTGCCAAAGTGGTGAAGCTACATCAATTTTAAAAGGGTTCTCGACAACTGAACTAGAACTTCCACTTTTGCTTCCAACTATTGTGTATGACTCTGAACAATGAACCTAAAATGAAAAAGGAAACTGAAGACACTATTGCAAAAAATTGAAAATAAACGGCATTATGACCCCTTAATATGCATACAAAGTATAAAAAGTTATTCAAAACTTCTTTAAAATTAAAAAAAAGCCTTGAAAAATTCATTGAAAACTTGAACAAAATGAAGATCCACTCACCTTTGACCGCTAAATCTGCCTTCTCCAACAATTCCTAAGCCTTAAATGTGTGTCTTAGTCCTCCGTAGTGTTCATCTTCAAAGAAAAAATGGTACAGCTGTAGAAGAAATAAAAAATGGTGAAAAATGCTTTAGAGAAGAATGGAATAACATAAAATGAGCAAAGGCATGCGTTAGAGATCAAAATTAGGGTTTTAGTCGCCTTTTTAGGTTTAAAAAATAGAAAAATGGCATGTGGGGTCGTTTTTGGACACTCACAGTTGTTGGTTCCTGCATTGCACCAGAATCGAAATCCAAGTCATTTCACAGGGACCTGATAACTTAGCTCTTTTAAATCCTTCACATTTCCTTCCCCTTTCCAGATAGGAGGCAATTGAAAGACAGCCAATCCTTCAATTGCATTTAGCTCCTTACTAAGCAAACCATGATATCTATTGTGATGTCATAATAATTCTCCAAAGAGTTACATAAATGCCAGAGAAGCAATATAGACTATCAATGTCAAAACATGCATGGCTCAACAAAATATCTAAGAATTTTATTTTGAAGCTGAATGCATCTGACAACATCTCAATTTGATTCGTGTACTTGCATGGTTGTTGAATGTAGCCCTTTTATGTATTGCAACTTTCCCACACCTTATCCACATGGCTAAGGATGCAAGATAGCCCATTGCCAAGCAAACCATCAACCATATCACATCTCATCATGTCTCCATCCTCTCAGGCCTTCCTCTCTGCTTTTTCACTCTCTTCAAGCTCCTTATCTAAGCTGCTTACCTTGATTTTCAACTGTTCTAACTCCTGAGAATATGAGCTGTCATGTGTAGCCCAAGGAGGTGGCGATAATCTAGTTATCATGTTGCAATGATCTTTTAACTTTAGGTTCTGCTCATTCAGCTTGGCAATGTCTGCCTCCGTCTTTGTGACAGCTGTCTCTGTAAACATTGCCATATTCACAATAAGAGCTGCAGCTTGAGATCAACTTCTGTCTCCCAATCTTCTGACAATTAAGTTGCCAGTCAGCTTATTTGGATCCTTGACAAGCTGTAGCTTAGTAGTTCCAGGTTATACATGCCAAATGACTAAGGCTTCATGGTTGGGATCAAAGCCACAGCAGAAGTATAGATCACGAGTCTGTTCATCAGAAGTCAAGATTGGATCATCACTCTGCTGCCTTCTGATGGTGTCAAAAGCTTTTGCAGAGGATATGTCTCAACCTCTAGTAATAATTATCCACTGTCCCTTACAATTTCCCTTCCTTTATCAAGGGTCATATCAGCCATCTTTTCATTAATCTCTGCCCATATTTCAGAAGCAATCTTTTTACTATCCTCTATTTGCCGAAACTTTTTCTGAAAAATTTTCACCTTTTTTCTTTGGAAGGAATTGCTGGAACTCCTTGGCTGTGACGAAGTTATCATCAGTCATAAATTCAGTGCAAGCCACTGCACTCACATCATCAACCACGTGACTACCACTCCTGAAGTTTATTCTCATTCTATCACTTGGGGAAGGTTCAAAGATAACCCTAGCTGGGAGATTGGTTTCTTGCTTGACTTCTTGGGCACTTGGTCCTGCATCATTGTCCCCTGTTTGATAATCTACCAAGGGATCTCTTCCTGGTGACAATTGTTGCAAAAACAATTTGTTGAGGGCTCTGAGGCACAACAACTGGTAGAGATGAAGAACTTGGCAAGTCAGCAGCTTGTCTTTGGACACCTGCAACAATGTTTGCAGCATTTTCCAGCGTTATTCTAATTCCCAACACAGGGTTGGTGACATCTGTTTGTGATCCATTGTAAGAGGGGGTCAAGCTCCTTTCTCTTTTCTTTTGCCATTTGAATATTGGTCCAAGATTCCCTTCTTCTTATCACCTTAGCTTCTGAGGAGCAATTTCTGATTAGATCCTCAAACTGACCATAATCATGCACATTTCCTGATAGCCTATATGCAGTCCTCACATCATGGATGAAATGCTCTGGATCACAATTCTTTGCCTTGTCAACTGTGATTCTGTAGGGCATCAGTTTATTATACATCAATTCGAAGCCCTCTTTATCTCTTATTTGAAAATAAAGAAGAAGACAGTGGGATGTCAGAATCCTTCTTCAGAAAACTAAGGGCATTGTGTATCTATTCAGCTTGCATAATCATATGACCTATTTTGGTCCCAGTGTTGGATTTCTGTAGCTAGCAGCATGAGATGAATGGACATTTGAACTTGTTAATCTACACCCAACACTTGATGCGGGGCAAAGCATGTTTTTATTAAATAATCTTCAAAGATGTCATAATTAAAGGACTCAACATCGAAGTTTGTGAATCTCCTTAACTGTTTGTTCAATGTATTAGGTGTGAAATTGGGCAACCATTTCACCCTATTACTTCCGTTCAACTCTTCATGCTCCCTTCTTAAATCACCAAAATTAATGGGCACTTGGGCATTAGTGTTCAAATTGAAACCTTGCAAATATACTGCCTATCAAGATTAGTAAGAATCTGTTTGTTGGGATTATATATTGCCCTTGTGTCTAGTTCATATGCCTTTGCAATTGTCCTAATTAGATCTGCATTGATGAACATGTTGGGCACAACCAATTTACCCAGACCCAATCTCCCAACATTATAGATGGATACCTGTAAAGAGCCTGGCTGGCTCTTGACTGCAAACTGATTTTTTTTTGTATATTTGTTTTGCAATTTTTTGTATTTTGATCATATATGTTTTTTTTAATCTTCTCAAAATATAAAATAGAACCAAACAGCAATTGACTATAAACTCCAAATGCTTACTAAATTAACTAGTATGAATGTTATCAATGTTTAGTAGGCAATACATAATTTATTAATTCAGATTGACACCTTGAAACAAATCGCAGCATGCCTGGTAATGTGACGCAGCCTCAAGGAGTGACTCGTAACTTTCTGGAAGTTGACGCTAGCAACATTTAATGACATCCAAGCATTGTGGACTCTTTGTGTGACCATTGGTGAAGACAAATTGAGATGGCAACCTTCCCTTAAACCTCACACAGCTGATACAATGATACACTGCCCTCTTAATTGGATGCGAATTCCTTCATAAACGTATGACATCCATTAATTCACTAACAAAGTACAGCCAGCAACACAATTCATTGGTTTAGAGAAACCAATTCAAAGTGTACAACTACAAATTCTTCAGAAGAAATTGATGTTTCTTCAAGAAATAGACCAAACCCTTGTGCTCTCTCCAAATTCGATTTTTTGACAAGTTTCATAAACATGAAATAATGATAATTGATGAGGAATTTCGAAATCCTTCAAGGCTTTATAATAAAGCATTAAAAACAAGGCTTCCTCAACACACAAAGCCTCAAGCTTCAAGTTTACTCATTTCACTAATGAGGCTTCAACAACACACCATCAAATTAGAACATTAAATCTCATAAGCTATTAATTAAGCCAAGCTTAATTTAATAACTCCATATGCAAGAAATTTAATTGAATGCTTCTGACACTCAGCACCCTATGCCCACACTGCCCTGCAAAGAATAGCAACCAAGCCAAAAATAGACTTACTATAAATAGCAAATCTATCACAGAGACCCTCTAAACCAACTGTTAGCTCACGAGGGTCGTGATGATGAACTGACCAAAACAACTTCCCGACTCCTGCTTAAATGGGAACATCACAGTCCTCCCTCTCCAAGATTGCTTGTCCTCAAGCAATCGCAAACCAGGATGCTGAAGTATATCCTTTGACTCCTAAGTGGCATCCTCAGCTGGTAATCCATGCCACTTCGCCAGAAACTGTAATGTCCCCTGCTAATTTGACAATAACATTCGCAATAAAAATAAGGAATAAGTAACGAACTAAGAAATTGACTGTTTCCAATCCATATTATAGAACAGATCTTATTATTGCTTCAATTATAAAGATGGGAGAAGACATTGGAGGCAATCACCGAAGCGTGTAGAGACCATTGATAGCTCCCTCAAAGTTTACAGATCCAACTTTTAACTTGTCTCGGACTCAAGCCCTCAAGGCTAAAGAGAACGTTGGTCCCCACCCTATCTTGGGAGCTATCTTATTGGATTTAGATGGCCCCTCTTTGGCAGCCTCAGCCCTTCCCTCTTATATACCAAAGTAGCATTAAGATTTGAGTCTAAAATATGTTAGAATTTAATTCAGATTTTATTCTTCTTAATATATGCTCACATGTATCTATATATATATATATATATAATTTTTAATTTTTTATTATTAACATACTTATATATAATCACAATCTCTTATATATACTGTATATATAACATAATTTATCTATATAGATCTTCTATCTGATTATACTATTATATATATATATATATATATATATATATATATATATATATATATATGATCTCTTATTATTAATGAATGTACATATACTATATATGTCTGATTATCATTATTACATATATATATATATATATATATATATATATTATATCTATATTTCTTTATATATTTATACAACCATATGATGGTCCTTTATCTTTAATAGCATATATACATATCTAATTCAGATATGCTACAACCTTGCTGTTATAGAAAGCCCTCTTAAGGATTTATTTCCTTTCCCATTTCTTCCTTGAAGATTCCTTGAAGAGTATTGATTATAAATAATTATTTCTGATTCTCTTTCTTATTATCCCCCAAAATCCATCCCTTCAATGGCTGACAGTAAACTCCTCTTATAGTTGTGATCGGAGATGAGGAGTTATGTTCGATGAGACACCTCTTGTGTCTTATCGTATTCGTGCCCTTCCCAATAATTGTCAATCGCTGGACTTATAACAACCGACGCATAAAACCAATTCGTAACCTTGATGGGTCTCAGCAATAATATTAACCGCTTTCTCAATGGAATCGTTGTTGTTACTTGCTGTCATTAGGGAATATCATCGGTACATCTGTATTTTAATCGTTATCAACAATATCGATCATTGTTATTTTAATCGATTAGTACATAACACCACCAACTATCATTATCGATGCTCAACAATATTAATAATTGGTATTGCTTGATATTATCAGATTATTGTTAGTGATCCTCAATCTTAATTGGTCTCTTAATTGTTGATGGTGGTTATTATTATACCATTCCTAATCATTTATTAAGTGAATAGTGATAATCCCTGACGTCTCCAACTATCAAGCTTTATTGGTGTGTTGTTGACGGTGGCGACGACTTTATTGAATTTGCCTTCATAGTTTACATCTGAGATGCTACGAGTCACACCACTTCTTATTCTATCTGACTTTCTTATCTTCCATAAATCTCCTTAGAGAAAGATCAAACTTTGCTATGCAACACAATCCTTTTGAAATTAGTCAACAGTGATCTTCTATCTCTTTTATCGATCTTAGTTGATATTTTAGATCATGTCTTATGTCAATTCAGGGCCCATGAAAAAAACTCTTTGATGACTCGCCTACGCAGATGTCTTTCCCTAGTATCCAAAATAGCCTCAGGAATCAACTCTAGCTTCCCCTCATCATCCAATGGGGGTAAAACAAGAGATGGAACAACATGCTTGCCCAATGCCTTCTTGAGGCACGAAACATGAAATACATTATGCACCTTGCTGTCCTCTGGCAAATCAAGCTCATACACAATCTCGCCAACTCGCCTGACCACATGGAAAGGACCATAATACCGAGGTTTGAGCTTCTTAGCTCCACTCTTCCGAATGGATGACTGCCTGTAGGGCTGCAACATCAAATATACCATATCTCCGACCTGGAAAGAGCAAGCAACTCTCCTCTGATCAACATACTGTTTTTGCTAATTCTGAGCTCTCCGTATATTATCTCGCAAAGTTCCCATAATATCCTGGCTGTCACCTGCACTGGGAACTCTACTAACACTGAACATCAGATCCAAGAAACTAGGAGGATCATAGCCATACAAAGCTCTGAAAGGAGTCATACGAATAGACATATGGTGAGTGGAATTGTAGCAATACTCACACAGGTATATCCACTTCACCCAAGCTCTCTGCTGAGCGAACACATAATTCCGAAGATAGCCCTCCACCCATTTATTAACAATCTCCGTCTGACCATCAGTCTGTGGGTGGTAACTAGTACTAGGAGTCAACTCCGTGCCACACAACCTGAACAAATCCTACCAGAAGTGACTCATAGAACGACTATCATTGTCAGTCACAATATTTCGGGGTAAACCATGCAATCTGAAAACCTCCTGGAAAAATAACTCTGCAACCTGAATTGCTGAAAATGTAGTAGTGATTGGAAAGAAATGAGCATATTTCATGAGACGGTCAACTACCACATAGATGCAATCTCTGCCTTGGGCTTTAGGCAAGCCCACAATGAAATCCGTAGAAATACATTCCCACTTCCGCTCAGGAATGGGAAGTGGCTGTAGTAACCCAACTGGATATGTGTGCTCTGCTTGTTCTGCTAGCAAACAAAACACTCTCTAACATACTGCTGCACATCATGCTTCAGGCCTTTCCATGTGAAATGCTCCTGCACCTGCCTATAGGTTTTGAAAAACCCCGAGTGTCTAGCTAAGGGAGAGTCATGGAAAGCTCTCAACACCACCTGTCTGACACTCGATCCTAGAACCAGAAACACCCTCTCCTTGTAAATGATCAACTCATTCACAAGAGTATACCTGCTGTCCTGTAAGGTCCTATCAATAAAATTAGATGTCCACTGATTTCTAGCATAATCAACAATAATCAAGTGTCTCCAATCCTCAGCTATCTCTATCATAGCACACAAATGTGGCCTCCGAGAGAGTGCATCAACAACCACATTCTGAGTCCCCTTGATATATGAAATATCAAAATCATAAGATTGAAACTTGCTGACCCACTTCTGTTGTCTCTCATTCAGATCACGCTGTCCAAGGAAATACTTTAGGCTATTATGATCAGTTTTAATACAAAACTTACTACCAACCAGATACTACCTGAACTTAGCCAAAGCATGCGGTATGGCTAACATTTCCTTGTCATAAACACTAAAAGCTTTCTCAGGACCCCTGAGCTTCCTGTTCTAAAAAACAATGTGATGGCGATCCTGGGAAAGTACAACACCAATGCCCTCACCAGAAGCATCACAATGCAAATCAAATGGTCTAGAGAAATTTGGCATCGCTAGAACCGGGCATGATGTCATAATCTGATTGAACTTCTCAAAACACTCTTGTGCCTGAGAGGTCCATTCAAAAGCACCCTTACGAATCAAATCTGTAAGGGGAGCTGCGTGACGAGAGAATCTTGCAACAAATCCGCGGTAGAAGGCACACAAACCAATAAATCCTCTAAGTTGTGTCAAACTCCCTGGTGTAGGCCAATCTAGAATAGCACAAACCTTATGAGGGTCCATGCGAACTCCCTTTGCATTGATAATATGACCAAGGTACTACAACTCGGTCATTCCCAAGGCACACTTGGACTCCTTGGAAAACAAGGAAGCCCTATCCAGAATATCTAACACTGTATCCAAATGAACCAAACGGTCTTCCCAAGTCCTGCTATATACCAGTATATCATCGAAGAAGACCAAAAAAAACTTCCTCAACTGGCTATGGAAGACCCTGTTCATGGTGGACTGAAAAGTAGCTGGAGCATTAGTCAACTCAAATGCAATGACCAAAAACTCAAATTGTCCACAATGGCATTAGAAAGCTGTCTTCTCTATGTCCTCCTGTACTCTAATCTGGTGGTAACCGGATCTCAAATCTATCTTGGAGAAGAAAGCTGCACCATGAAACTCATCAATCAGCTCATCAATGCGTGGAATAAGATACCTGTTTTTAATTATCTTACGATTTAGCATCCTATAATCAATACACATCTTGAGTGTACCATCCTTTTTCTTCACCAAAACAATTGATGAAGCAAAGGGAGACTTACTCGGTCTAATATGTCCCATAGATAGTAGCACCTGAATAGTTTTCTCAATCTCATCTTTCAGGCGCTTGGGATGCCGGTAAGGAGTGATCATGATGGGCTTAGTGCCCTCCTCTAACTCAATGATGTGCTCAATGCCTCTGTCAGGTGGCCTACCATGAGGTAAATCACTAAACACTTTAGAGTGTTTGATTCTATGACCCTGTATGTTAGGATGATAAGCTGGTTTCCCTCGTCTCCTCAAGTGTGGGTAATAATCTGCACTCTGCTGCCCACTCAACTGCAGCATGACTAATAAGATGCTGCATATGTCTAAGAGAAATAGTCTTTAGATTTTCCTCTTTGATTGCCTTAAGAATATGTTTTTTCCCATCTACTTCAAACTTCATCTCCATATCCTTAAGGCTGAGATAGAAAGCCTCAATAGAATGTAACCAGCTCATACCTTAGACCAATTCTGTCCCTCCCATGTCAACCACATAAAAATCAAACTTGAAGTCATAAATATTTAACCTCAAGGGAAGGTCTGGAATCATCCTGTCACACTTAAGTGTGTAACCATCAGCCACCTTAACTCTAATGCCTTCAAATCCTTTAGTCTGTAAGCCTCTACTGGATACCAATTGTGAGTCAATCAAATTATGAGTAGCACCTGTATCCAACAAAGCAATAACTCGCTGCCCTGCTAGGAGTCCCTGTAACCTGAAAGATCCTTCTTTTTGCATGCTGGAGAGGTAGACAACCTTATGGTTGGGATCATCATCAACCTTTTCCTTTTTAGCCACTTCTTCATAGTTCTCTTCATCATTATCAGCTTGCTGTCCCGCAAAATCAGAACTATGTTCATCCTAAAAAAACCACTCCATAAGCCTATTTCTCCCCTTAGGCTTCAAGGGACATTCGTGTTTTTCATCATAAGGACCTCTACAATAGAAACATAATCTTTTCCTTCTCAAGTCATTAAATGTTTCCTGATCAAGAGACCCTGTCATAGGTCTTTTGGAATCTGATCCATCTATTCTTTTTGGGACAGCTTTGTTGTCAAATGAAGAACTAGATGGTTTAGGAGGAAACCTAGTACATGGAGCTGAAAATTCCAAATCTCTTGCTTTCTTCTTGGCTGCCTGCAAAGATGATGGGTCAAAAGACTTAACCCAACCTCTGAGAGGCTCAACTAACCCCTCCACGAACAACATCACACTTCCTCTTTGAAATATCATACACCATAACTGAAATCTTCTAGAACTCACTGATGAAGGTCTCCAAATTACCAGTCTGCTTGAGTTGTGCCAACCTATGAGGATGAAGAGCTACTATGGAGACAAGTACTTCATGCTCTTTGTGGATGATTTTTCAAAAATGATGTGGACACTCTTTGTTAAAGAAAAATTTGAGTCCTTCTACATGTTCAAGATCTATAAGGCTCGAGTGGAGAAGGAAACCGGTAAAAGCTTTGAGTGTCTAAGGTTAGACAGAGGAGGTGAATATACCTCTCAAGAGTTCACTCAGTGTTGTGAAGAACAGGGGATAAAGAGGCAGTTATCAGCACTGAGAGTGCCGCAACAAAATGGAGTTGCTGAAAGAAGAAATATGACTCTAATTGACTGCGCAAGAACTCTTATGATTCAGAAGGATCTTCCCCATCACTTTTGGAGAGAAGCAATCAGCATAGTGGTATATACACGGAACCGAGTTCGAGTAAAGAAAGGAACCGGTAAGACTCCCTACGAGTTATGGTTTGGTCACACTCCCAGTGTAAGCTATTTCAGAATTTTTGGCAGCAACTTTTACATCAAAAGAGATGTTTACTCTGGTAAGTTTGAGCCAAAAAGTGATGTAGGCATATTTTTGGGTTATTCCACCAAAAGCAAAGCCTATCGGTGTCTGAATAAGACGACATGAAAAGTAGTTGAAAGCATCAATGTAAAGATAGATGAATATTCAGAACCAAAGGAAAAGATTAGTAATGATAAATGAGACAGTAACCTAGAACATGATGCTGAAAATCATTTGGACTTTAATGAAATGATTGCTGCTAATGAAGAAGAAGAGCAGATAAATAGACCCTTGGAGCAGGGTAATGTACCAGAGAACATAAGACCAACTCAAGATGATGAACAATAAATTGTTTATGATTGTTTTGAAGATATTGCTCAATCGGAAGATATAGACCAAGAACACCAATCGGTTCTGCCAAGGTATGTCACATATCACTCCGCTGACAACATTATTGGTGACAAACATGCAAATATTCCGACCAGGATAAAGGCAGAGGAAAGTATCTGCTTATTTTCAAATATGGAGCCCAAAACCACCAGAGAGGATCTAGAGGATGAAAACTGGGTCAAGGCAATAAAAGAAGAGATTGAGCAAATTGAGAAGATTGAAACATGGATTCTTCTTCCTAGACCATAGGACAAGAATGTCATTGGGACCAAGTGGGTCTACAGAAACAAATTGAATGAAGAAGGAAAGGTGATAAGAAACAAAGCAAGATTAGTCTGCAAAGGATATGCACAGGAGGTAGGACTTGACTATGGTGAAACTTTTGCACCTGTGGCCAGACTAGAAGGAGTGAGAATCCTACTTGCTTATGCTGCTCATAAAAGGTTCAAAGTATACTAGATGGATGTAAAGTCTGCATTCCTGAATGGTATATTGAGGAGGAAGTTTACATAGAACAACCAGAAGGCTTCTCATCCACAAAGAAGAGTGGTATGGTCTGTAAATTGAAAAAGGCACTTTATGGCCCTAAAACAAGCCCCAAGGACCTGGTATGAAAGGTTACACTCATACCTCCTGACCATAGAATTCACAAGAACAGGAGATAACATCAATATGTATCTCAAGATTGGAAAGAAGGGAACCTGATTGCTGAGATATTTGTGGACGACATCATCTTTGGAGGAGATGACAAAATGAGCAAAGATTTTGCTGAGGAGATGAAGAAGGAATTTGAAATGTCCATGATTGGAGCTATAAAGTTCTTCATTGGATTACAAGTCGATTAGTTCAAAGAAGGTATTTTTATTTCTTAGTCCAAGTATGTTAAAGAAATTCTTAAATCTTTTGGGCTAGAAGAATCCAGACCAGTTGGCATGCCAATGATAACTAACCTCAAGTTATTGAAGGAAGATGATGCAAAAGAAGTAAATGAGACATTGTATCGGTCTATGATTGGCAAGTTACAATACGCAGTGCATAGTAGACCGGACATTGCACATGTAGTAGGCATTGTAGCAAGATTCTCTGCTAATCCAAAAGAGACTTACTAGCAGTGAAGAGAATTTTCAAATACCTGAAGGGCACTGAGGAGTTTGGCCTATGATTTCCTCACAAGGGAGGTTTTGAAATAAAGGTATTCGCTGATGCAGATTGGGTTGGTAATATTGATGATAGATAGAGCACAAGTGGAGGTGCATTCTTTCTTGGAGAAAGGATTGTGTTATGGACAAGTAAGAAACATAACTACATTTCACAGTCCACAGCAGAAGCTGAGTATGTTGCTACTGCAATCATTTGCACACAGGTGATCTGGATCAAACAGATATTGGAAAGAATCCAAGAATAGATACCTGAACTGATTGCAATTTACTGTGATAGTACAAGTGCAATAAATATATCTAAAAATCTTGTCATGCACTCCAAAACAAAGCACATTGCTATAAAGTATCACTATCTGAGAGAGCAGGCGCAAAATAAATAAGTTAGATTGGAATATGTTCCCACAAAAGAATAGGTTGATGATATATTCACAAAGCCGTTATCGAAGAATACCTTTGAGTATCTCAGAGGTAAATTAGGGGTAGTGCCCGTTCCTGTTCTTCAGTAATAAGACAAAGATGTTCATCAATCCATTGTGCTTCAACAGAGGACTCAGCTTCATCTCAACAGGATTGGTGACAAAGGACGGCTGTGTTAAGTTTCTGTCATTGATGTCTGTGATTCGGTTGTTCTTCCTTTGCAGACCTGGGAGTTCCTAAAGTGTTTCAGCAGAGACGTGTCCAGTTCTCATCGCTGCCGATTTCCTTACTTGGCTGGCATTGTTGCTCTCTCTCTTTGCCATGTGTTTGTTTTGTTTCAGGATAGATGCTTCTTTGTCTTATATACAGTTTGTAACTGTCGAATGCTGGCTATTTCAAATTGAGGCGGTTTTATTTCAACTATATGCTTGTAGTGTCGACTGGTATCTACCATGTCAGTTTCTTAGAACAATGCTCAAGTGTGTCTGCCATTTTCTGTGGCATGAGGAATGTAATCGTCATGTGTTAGCCGGGTGTTCAATAGGATTGCAGTCGTTGTTACTTTTATAATGCGCTAACCAGGAATTTTTTTTGGTGTTGTGCAAAGGAGTGTGATCATGACAATTTGGAATGTTGATTCATATCGACAAATGTCTAGGACTGCAGGTCGATTTTTAGTCACTAATGTGCCAATTTTTGTTGCTTAGCGGGAATATGAATCGTTTCTATACAGAGACATATTGCGTTTTTTTTTGCAGAAAATACTCTAAATCACGAGAAAGAAACCCGTTTTTTGGCTAGGTGATGATTATCGGGAGGGAGCAATTCTTGTTTAGTGGTTTATCGCGCTGTGCTGGTAATATAGATATTGAACCGGATATGTAGCGCGTGCTAGCCTATGTTTATCATAGGTCACGGCTAACTAAATAGTGTGACAAATAAAGTTTATTTGCTGACCTTAGTAAATGCCGAGCTTGGGTGTTGCAATACGTAGACAGAGTAACCATCACGTTTTCTGGAAGAATATGTTCTATTCAAATAAAAAATGACTGCATACACGCGTTTTTGGAGTGAGTTTTTCAATGATGAGCAACCATTTTTAGAGACATACGTTTTTTGAAAAGAAGGCAGGTGTGTGTAGAAAAAACGGCATGTGTATGTGACTGTGACATCAGTAAAATTTGAAGTAAGAAATGTGTGCGACCAGTGCCGGTTTTCCTATATATCAACAGAGGATAGCATGTGTTGCCAAAAACATATAGAGTTGGCTTATGCAGTAAAAATACAGTTGTCATCTAGGAGCAAAAAGAATATACATGCTACACATGAGAACTGTGTGAATGTGTGCTAGGTTTTAAAAACAAGAAGAGGTGTGTGGAAGGAAATTAAATTTTGAAAGTGTGTTTGGAAGTGCTGCTGACAAACTACTCAAGAGGGAGTTCAAAGACTAAGTATTGTTATTAAAGGGAGCGATTGCAGTTTTATCTATGTTAGACCAGAATGTCTTTACGTCTCTTGTAAAGACTTAGAGCCTATTATTGTTTGGTATTGTCTAAATCATCCTCAAAGAAAAGATGGTAGCCTTTTGAAACAGGTTGGAGCCTGTTTTGTAAAATGTGTATGAAGAGTTGTAACTCTTAGTTTAAAGGGTTGTAGCCCATTTGTTTAGTGAAGCCGTGGTTTTTTACCCATCTTGGGTTTTCCACGAGAGAAAATTTCTGTCTCGTCTCTTCCCTTTGAGTGTGAATTCTCTGATGTGTTTAAAATACTGATTCACCCCCTCCCCCTCTCAACATTTTTCTGTTTTTCAATTGGTATCAGAGTAGGTCACTCTCCTCCCTTGCTTAAAAGTTTGAGAGTTCGATTTTTGAGCCTATCATGAGTGCCTTAGAAGGTCTTGTTACGAATCGTGCACCTCTGTTTGATGGGAACAACTATGCCTTTTGGAGTGTTCGCATGAAGACTTACATCATGTCTTTAGGCTGTGATGTCTATCTCAGTTTTGTCAATGGTTACACTATTGCATCTCAACCTCCTGCGGATGTTGATAGTAAAAAGGATTTTGAGAATAATGCCAAGGCCATGAATGCTATTCTGTGTGGTCTAACCGAATCTGAATTTGTTAAGGTCATGCACTGTACTACTGCAAAAGACGTTTGGGACAAACTGCATAATGATTATCATGGTGATGACAAAGTTAGGAAGGCAAAAGTTCAAACTCATTGAGCTGTCTTTGAAAGTTTTCGTATGAAGGAAGATGAAAATATTGTTGTTTACTTTCTTCGAGTTGATGAGGTTGTCAATGCTCTAAAAGGTCTGGGAGAAAATGTAGAAGGGAAAACAGTGGTTCAGAAAATTCTTCGTTCTCTTCCCATGAGGCTTGATGCTAAAGTTTTTGCTGTTGAAGAAATGTCAGATTTGGATACTCTTACAGTTGACAAATTGCATGGTATTTTGACTGCCTATGAGATGAGGACCACCATTGATGGGACTTCCAAAAATGAATAAGCTTTCAAGGTCTCTAAAAGAAGTAAAGACAAGGAGAAGAAGCACAGTGAAAGCTCCGATGAAGACTCTAATGAGGAAATTGCATACCTTGTTAGAAGGCTGAAAAAGGGTCTTAACAAAAGCAAAGACAAATCTGGTTTGAAGTGTTTCAATTGTGGGAAACTCGGTCACTTTGCCTCAAAGTGCCCTTTTGATAAAGAAGATGACATCAAGATGAAAAAGATTCCAAATCGAAGAAGACTAGGAGATTTGCCAAGAAAAAATGGAAATTTGAAAAGGGCAAAAAGGTGTTGTTTTCCAAGGATGGCAGCGATGATTCTTAAAGAAGCGAAAGTGATTCTCAAATAGATGAAGTTATGTTCATGGCTGTTGATGATTTGAGCTCCGAGGAAAATGATGATGTAGAAGATGATGAAGTGGACCTTGAACTTGAGTTAATTGCAGCTCTAGTTGAGATTAAGAAGCTGAAAAAGAAGAATCAAAGTCTTGTAGATCTTCTACAAGTTGGAAGTGTGGAAAAGTTAAAAATTACGACGTCTCTTAAAGGGGCTAAAGCACAACTAGTTGATTCTAAAATTTTGAATGAGGAAGCTAAGAAAGTTCGTGAGAATCTTGAAAATCAGATTCAGCTAAAAGAAGAAAATATTGCCAAGCTAAAAGCTGAAATTGTTACACTCAGAAACATAGGTAAAACTTCTATGCTTTGAAGTGAAGAAGTGTCTTTCAAGAGTGACAATGTATCCTTGGATGATGTTCTTGGCTCTCAAAGACCTAACAAAGACAAGAGAGGAGTTGGCATGCAACTTGAACAGAACTCTTTTCCACAAGGAAGTGGTCAGCCTGCATTTAACAAGGTGAACAAACTTTTTTTCTATGGTTACTGATTTTCATGCAACTACTTTGGACATAGAGCTGCGGATTGTAGAGCTGTCCCCTTTAAGAATTATTTTCAGTTTGAAAGGAATGCCTTTAGGAAGTATAATTTAATATGTTACAGCTGTAACAAGTTTGGCCATACTTCAAGATTTTGCAACAGATATAGTGCAGATTTGTCTTACAATGTTGAACCAAAAAGAAGGACAAAGGTGACTAAAGTTTGGAGAAGAAAAGTTCAAGAAACACCTCTAAAAGCTCTTGTTGTTCAAACTGCTCTTCTTGCCAGCAGTGAGAAGGATATTTGGTATGTTGACAATGGCTGCTCAAGACATATGACAGGTGATTTAAGTAAGTTTCACACTCTCAAGAAAATGAAAGGTGGAAAAGTTAGATTTGGAGGTAGTTCTTTTGTCAAGGTTGCTGGCATAGGTACTCTCTTGATTAATAATGATGAAACCATTTTTGAGAATGTTCTTTATGTTGAAAGTTTGAAACAGAATCTCTAAAGTGTAAGTCAACTATGTGATCAAGGGTATGATCTTAGCTTTAACTCAAATTCTTGCACTATGAAAAAGGGAAATGATGTCATAGCTAAGGTAGCTAGAGTAGCAAATAATGTTTACATTCTTGATGACTCTAATGATGAAACTTGTTTGAGCAAGGTGGAGGATGCTTGGCTTTGACACAAGCGTTTTGGGCATATAAATTTTGATAATCTTATCAAAATCAGTAAAAAGGAAGTGATAAGAGATATGCCAAAGATAGAGAAACCAGTTGATGTGGTTTGCAAGAATTTTCAAGAGGGAAAACAAATTAGAGTTTCCTTCAAACCGAAAGATCATTTCAGCATTTGGCCACTAGAGTTAGTTCACACCGATCTTTGTGGACCAACTAGGACTGCAAGCCTTCAAGGTGAAAAATACTTTATGCTTCTTATTGATGATTTTTCTCGCATAACTTGGGTTATTTTTTTAAAAGAAAAATCAGAGGCCTTGGACAAGTTTAAGATTTTTAAGAATTTGGTTGAGAATGAAATGGATCTGAAAATTAAATGCTTGCGTTTTGATAATGGGGGAGAATTCACCTCAAATGGATTTGTTAAGTTTTGTGAGCAACATGGAATCAAGAAACAGGTTTCAGCCCCTAGAACACCACAACAAAATGGTATTGTGGAAAGGAAAAACATAATAGTTCAAGAAATGGCTCATTGCTTGATAAAAGAAAGAAAAGTGAAAGACATTTTTTGGAGGGAAGCTGTCCACACAATAGTCTACATTCAGAATAGAACCTTGTTGAGGCCAAAGTTCAACAAGACTCCATATGAACTTTGGAAAGGTAAACCTGCTATTGTTAAATACTTTAAAATTTTTGGAAGTCCATGTTACATTAGAAGGGATGAAGGTAATTTGGGTAAATTTGATTCTAGATCTGATGAGGGAATCTTTCTTGGCTACTCTTCTAAACGTAAAGCGTTCAAATGCTACAATAAGAGGCTGCATAAATTGGTAGAAAGTGTTAATGTTAAGATACATGAGGTTACTAATGAGTTTGGTGAGCATATGGACAACCTTGACGAAGAAAAAACTCAAACCAACACTGCTGTACCTTCTCCTCTTCATATTTAAGCTGTAGCAGCTAGCAAAGGTTGTGAAAATGACAAAGGTAAAACTCAATCTACTCATGAAGATAAAGTCTCGTCTTCAAATGATGCTGAAAACTCACATGTTCATTCCGGGTATGATTCTCAAGGTGATCATGATGTTTCTACTTTCAAAACTCTTTCAAAATTTGTTCAAAAGAATCATCCAATTGATCAAGTTATAGCTGAAAGAAGAACTAGGCATGCTAAGAAAAACATTAATTATTTTGAGGATGATGATTTCTCACTCATTTTAAGATGATTTCTCACTCATTTCTATGATTGAGCCTAAATGTTTTGAAGAGGCAGTGGTAGATGAGCATTGGGTTGCTGCTATGAAAGAAGAGAGAGCAAATTAAGAAAAGCAACACTTGGGAGCTCATGCCTAGATCCATTAACAAAAATGTGATTGGTACTAAATGAGTGTTCCGTAATAAGGTAAATGAAGAAGGAAAAATCATTAGAAACAAAGCCTGTTTAGTTTGCAAAGGATATTCTCAAGTTGAAGGTGTTGATTTTGGTGAGACCTTTGCACTGGTTGCAAGATTAGAGACAATCAGAATTTTTCTAGCTTTTGCTTCCTTTAAAGGTTTTAAAGTCTTTCAAATGGATGTCAAATTTGCCTTTTTAAATGGGGATTTGATTGAAGAAATTTATGTTGAACAACCGGAAGGCCTTCTACTAACAATCTAGATTATGTTTGCAAGCTGAAAAAGACTCTTTATGGACTAAGCTTGGTACAACAAGCTGGATAATTATTTGCAGTAGCAAGGCTTCAAAAATGGATATGTTGACAGCAATTTATATGTCAAGGAGGAAGGTAACAACATTCTCATTGTTGTGGTTTATGTTGATGATCTAATTTTTGGTAATGACAATGTCAAAATGACCAAGACATTTGTTGATTGCATGAAAAATGAATTCGAAATGTCTATGATGGGTGAATTGACTTACTTTCTTGGGCTGCAAATTAATCAATCTTCTGAAGGTGTTTTCATTTCTCAAGCTAAGTATGTTAGAGAGTTGCTTAAAAGATTCAAAATGGAAAATTGCAATCTGGTTAGCACTCCTATGGAAACCATATGTAAACTAAGTAAGGATGATGTATCTCCTTCTGTTGATCAAACTTTTTATAGATCAATGGTAGGAAGTTTGCTATTTGTTACACAAACTAGACCAGATATTATGCAGGTTGTTGGTTATGTTGCTAGGTTTCAAGCTTCACCCAAGCAAACACATGTTCAAGCTGTTAAGAGAATTTTTAAGTATTTGAAAGGTGCTGTTGATTTTGGTCTTTGGTTTCCAAAGAGTTCTGATTTATCTCTTACAGCATATACAGATGCAGATTGGGGTGGCTCCGTGGATGATAAGAAAAGCACCAATGGGTGTGCTTTCTTCTTAGGTGGCTATTTGGTATCATGGCTAAGCAAGAAACAGTCTTGCACATCACTTTCTACTGTTGAAGCTGAATACATTGCAGCAGTTTCATGTTGCACATAGGTAATTTGGATGAAGAATACTTTGTGTGATTACAAGCTTGAGTTTATTGATCCTATATGCATTTTTTGTGATAACACGAGTGCCATTGATATCTTGAGAAATCCAGTGATGCATTCCCGCACCAAGCACATTCCAATTAAATATCATTATCTGAAGGAGCAAGTTGTTAACAATATGGTCAAGGTGAACTATGTTTGTTCAAAGGAACAAATTGCTGATGTTTTTACTAAACTGTTACCCTGAGAACGCTTTGAGTATCTTCGAAGCAAGCTTGGTGTTTTATTACCTCACTGAAAGATGTGTTTTCAGCAGGTGGGCTTCATTGTTATATCTTTTGGACTGCATTTGTATTTCAGTTTCATGGTTGTTGATGTCAAAGGGGGAGTAGATATTCAGAGGGAGTTGCTTCAGTTGGTTCAGCTATTCAAGAGGAGTTGTTTCAACTGGTTCTACTTGTTGAAATTGCCATCAATGACAAAAAGGGGGAGATTGTTAAGTTTCTGTCATTGATGTTTGTGATTTGGTTGTTCTTCCTCTGTAGACCTGGGAGTTCCTAAAGTGTTTCAGCAGAGACATGTGTCCAGTTCTCATCGCTGTCAATTTCTAACTTGGTTGGCATTGTTGCTCTCTCTCTTTGCCATGTGTTTGTTTTGTTTCAGGATGGATGCTTCTTTGTCTTATATACAGGTTGTAACTGTCGAATGCTGGCTATTTCAAATTGAGGCGGTTTTATTTCAACTATATGCTTGCAGTGTCGACTAGTATCTACCATGTCTGTTTCTCAGAATAATGCTCAATGTGTCTGCCGTTTTTTGTGGCATGAAGAGGAATGTAATCGTCATGTGTTAGTCATTGTTACTTTTATAATGCGCTAACGAGGAATTTTTTTTGGTGTTGTGCAAAGGAGTGTGATCATGACAATTTGGAATGTTGATTCATATTGACAAATGTCTAGGACTGCAGGTCAATTTTTAGTCACTAATATGCGGATTTTTGTTGCTTAGCGGGAATATGAACCGTTTCCATACAAAGACATCACGTTTTTTTTCTGTAGGAAATACTCTAAATCACATGAAGGAAACCCGTTATTTGGTTAGGTGATGATTATCAGGAGGGAGCAATTCTTGTTTAGTGGTTTATCGTGCTATGCTGGTAATATAGATATTGAACCGAATATGTAGCACGTGCTAGCCTTTGTTTATCATAGGCCATGGTTAACTGAATAGTGTGACAAATAAAGTTTATTTGCCGACCTTAGTAAATGCCGAGCTTGGGTGTTGCAATACGCAGACAGAGTAACTGTCATGTTTTCTGGAAGAATATGTTCTATTCAAATAAAAAATGACTGCATACACGCGTTTTTAGAGTGAGTTTTTCGAATGATGAGCAACCATTTTTAGAGACATACGTTTTTTGAAAAAGAAGGCAGGTGTGTGTAGAAAAAAACGGCATGTGTATGTGATTGTGACATCAGTAGAATTTGAAGTGAGAAATGTGTGTGACCAGTGTCGGTTTTCCTATATATCAATAGAGGATAGAGTGTGTTGCCAAAAACATATAGAGTTGGCTTATGCAGTAAAAATACAGTTGTCATCTAGGAGCGAAAAGAATATATATTTACACATGAGAACTGTGTGAATGTGTGCTGAGTTTTAAAAACAAGAAGAGGTGTGTGGAAGGAAATTAAAATCTGAAAGTGTGTTTGGAAGTGCTGCTGACAAACTACTCAAGAGGGAGTTCAAAGACTAAGTATTGTTATTAAAGGGAGCGATTGCAGTTTTATCTATGTTAGACAAGAATGTCTTTACGTCTCTTGTAAAGACTTAGAGCCTATTATTGTTTGGTACTGTCTAAATCATCCTTAAAGAAAAGGTGGTAGCCTTTTGAAATAGGTTGGAGCTTATTATGTAAAATGTGTATGAAGAGTTGTAGCTCTTAGTGTAAAGGGTTGTAGCCCATTTGTTTAGTGAAGCCATGGATTTTTACCCATCTTGAGTTTTCCACGAGAGAAATTTTTTGTGTTGTCTCTTCTCTTTGAGTGTGAATTCTCTGATGTGTTTATCTGCCTAAGTTTTTAAAATACTGATTCACCCCCTCCCCCTCTCAGCATTTTTTGGTTTTTCAGGCTGCTCAAAGGGGGAGTAGGCTTCATAAAGGTGGTCATCTGACTAGCCTTTGGCATTACTGTCAAAGGGGGAGATTATAACCAGTGAGAGATCCGGTAATGTTTTGCCATCAATGCCAAAGGGGGAGATTGTTGGCATTAACCGGTGAGAATGTAACCGGTACATGGCAAACTGGTTTTGTCATTGATTGGCAAAGAAGTGTTGTCAGTTATGACTAGGAATGTCCACAGTGTTGTTCAGTCAGTAACCAAGGACATGTCAGGTAAAGCTGACAATAATAAGCAGAGGAAGACCGGTGACACATAGTAATAAAGCTCTAATTGATCATCAGAGCAACCGGTCGTCGATTAACGTGCAACTGGTAACAGGAACTGAGGCACCAAGGATGCACAGGTACAACTAGAGGAAAGAATGGTGACAAGTGAAGGTTTTTTTTCTGTGCACAACCTAGGGATATAAATCGATCAGTGAAGATTTCATCAAGACTATTGAACCGAGGAAAGTCACAGTCGACAAACTGTTGTGTGACTCTTTGATTGGGATTTGTTGCACAAAATCCAGACGACTGTGTTATCAAGAAGATTGGTGCAAGGTGCAATTGAAGGTTTTAATGACGAAGTTTGTGGCATTAAAACATGTAGAAATCTTTAGTGAAGGAAAGCTTTTGACACGCATCTGTCATTTCCTTTATAAAGTGGAAAAAACACATGGCATGCATCGAATGTTTCCTCAGTGAACTAAGACTCCAGTGGGTGATGGATCCAAATGAGATCTTTTAACAGGTCGTGCATGTGAAAAGCGGAAAGGTAAAGAAAACTATATATTCTTCAGCCAGTGAAGAATATTGTTTGCCTTCATTCTGCCAAAGAAAAAGAGTGAACCTGTAAGCTGAAAGAAGCTACGAAAAGGTGAAGAGAAGAAGAAAAGAAGAGTGTGCAAGGAAGCACAACAGCCGAAAGGAGAGAATACTTGCAGTGACTGGTAATGACTCTCAATTGAGAAGCACATCGATCTTATCAGGCTCAGCAAAGCCATTCTTAAAAGATCAAAACCTCTATTGCTCTCTGACCATTGCAATAGCAAAATCTCATTATTTTGGGTGGACATTAATAGGTCCCTTGTATTAAATCCCTTAACTGGGTGACATTTGTTTAGGTGTTTTAAGTCCTCTAACTAGGCAGGTTCTAACATGCCTCATTTTCTAAAAATCCCTTAACCGGGTCGCATCTAACAGTGCGTTTGTAATCTTTTAACAGCGAAGGCTCCTTACAAGGCACACTTCAGAAGAGTGCAAAATTTGTCAGGTTTCCTCACGCTGTGGTTTTCTCCCAATCGGGTTTCCACGTGATAAATTTGGTGTTGTTTACTGTTTGTTTGTTTGATTTCTTTTTCTGTGATAGAATCTATTCTACTTACAGTCTTGGCTAGAATATATCAGATTTAGTACTAAAATTTTAGAGGGTGCTCATTCACCCCTCCCCTCTTAGCACCGGTTGGGAACTTCATGAGGATGGTATAGTGACTAGATTATTGGGCATAGTTTTAGGCTCTGGGGCAGCAGTATGAGTTTGAGCAGGTTGGGATTCTTTGACAAATTTTGTGAGTCTATCCAGTTGATCTGGATATGCTTGTAGGTATTCTACCTCAGACATTTGAATTTTAGTTTTCTTAGCATGATCTATGATATCAAAAGCTTGGAATGAACTTTCTAAAGAAAAACTTTCAGACTAAGGTTTAGTATTTGTATTAGGCATATTGGGCTTCGAAATACTAGATGAAGAATGAGGAAGATCTGCACTTGGTTTTTTGTTGGTTCATCAGGTAAGGTTGGCAATGGTGCACCTCTTTTTGCAATAGTAACAGGCAACTGAGGAGCATCCAACTTCTTTTCTGCCTCTTCTTTTTGTTGAGCCAGCTTGGTCTGTGAATGTGTCATGACTGGATATGCTTGTGCAAAATTAGTTTCATGGTCCTCATCATTGTATTGAACGTACCCGATAGTAGAGTCACCAGCTGCTTGATTATCTTCATGATTTTGAGCAGCGTTATCCTCGAAAGGATAATCTTCTTGAGTATCACTGACAAGATCAACTTCATAGTAACCAGTGGCAGAGTTACTTGGTGGTGCTTCAAGTGCAAGCCTCTCCGGGGGAGGAGGAAGCTTGTTTTGATTCTTGGTTGCATAGTTGTTTGCAGCATTAGGATATGGCGTCCTTGGTATATCCTTGTATGGAGCAGTGAATGATCCTTGTGAGACTTGCTTCTCAAGGGCAAGAAGCTCGTTTGCTAGTTTCTGAACCAATGTATCAGTAGAACTTGATGAAGAAGATTCTGTGTAGGAATTGTTCTTTAACTGGTTCAAATCTTTTCGAATTTTGCCTGCAAGTATCAAGTCATCTTCAATCTCTGTCGCCAGAGTTTGTGCTTGAGCTAGAGTCCCAGGAACAACCCTTCTCAGGAACAAGCTAACTTCTGGAAGCTATGTGTTAATGAAGAAACACTTCAAATTTGCAGCAGTAGGTTGAGAAGCAGTGGGAATCCAGTTGGCTAGTTTATTGAACTTGGCAAAAAACTCCCACATTCCTTCTTGCACCTCTTTTTTCATTTGCGTGAGCTGTGCTAAGTGAGCATGCTCATCTTCTGCTGGTCTGAATCTTTCAAGGAACTTGGTTCTCAAAGGAGCCCAGTCTGTAATAGAATTGGATTCCAAATCGTAGAACCAATCGACTGCTATACCCTGTAAAGTCTCGATGAAAAGCCTTACAAAGATATCTTCATGTTCAACACCAAAAAATCCTAGAGCGATGTAGAAAGCTTGAATGTGTTCACCTGGGTGTTGTTTTCTTCCTCATAGAAGTGGGGAAAATTCTTATGGGAACCTTGGGGTAATGCATGCAAAGGTGCTGCAAGTTTTAGTGGGCCAAAAGCTATTCCCCATGGGCCAGTAGCCATATTTACTGGGATATGAGTTGCAAGAATAAGCTTAGTAGTGGGAATTAGTGGTTTGAAGAAAAAATGGGAATTCTCACTGGGAATAGATGTCTTCTTTTGTGAAAGAGGAGAACTGGTGGTTCGGGAAAGAGAAGGGATTTTGGTAAGCAACTCAAAACGAGCTTGTTGGGCCCAGCTTGATCCAATAGAACTTGATGAATATTCAGCGTTCTTTTTCCAAGTATAGAATTGTTCAAAGCTCTCCAGTGTGATAACTTGTAGAACTAAAACACTAATTAGCAAAAAGGATATAAACCTCAAACAAAAGTGTAAGGCTTTTGAATGAGTTCGATATCTCTAGCAGAGTCGCCAAAAACTGTTGGGTGGATATTTTGCAACCGACAATTTTGGGAAAAAAATCCAGTCACAAAATAGGTATATCGGCCACAACATATGAGACAATGTCTCTCCTACCTTAAAGGGAAGGCTCCCCCTTCTCACCGTTCCTTGGATCAACTCAAGGTAAGAAAGAAGTTAAGAGATTATCAAATAGGATGTTACAAATATTCCTTCGTATGTTTCAAGGAGGAATCCACTTACCCGAGGAGCGAGTAATGGGCAAGACTTTAATCTCTAAACTACACTTCTATCTAAAAGTTGGAAACAGTGATACCGATAAACCAACACCAACTCACAGGCTGGTTGAAAAGCATACTGACTTGGCTCTAAGATCAGTTTATCTAATCTATAAGAAATACCTCTACCATTGGGGCGCACAAACTTCCAGAAGTAGAGACTTTCTAACTATTCTAACAAAGTGCGTGAAAATAAGATGGTAATATAACTTATAGTCACAGCTTCTAGTTTTATATTACCACAACCGCTCCCAGTCATAGCTTCGGCTCCGATTGTTTCTGATATTCACTTTGCTCTTAATAAAACACAAGGAATAACATAAATATAAAGACAGTAAAACCAAATTGCAGTCACAACTTCTAATTTGATTCACCACAATTGTACTCAGTCACAGCTTTAGTTCCAATTGTTTCTTTCTATCCATTTTTCTCCAAAATAGTACTACACAATCACAGTTATGCTTGCACAAGTTTGGCAGACCTTTCTTGCATAAAATAAAGATGGTTTTTACAATGAGAGGGGCATTCCTTTTATAGGAAAATAAATGAGAAAAATGAGGAAAAAGTGGGAGCAACTCAACCACTTTGACCCGGTAAAACTAGGTGAGAAGAATTATTGGATTACATGTCATGAGTACATGCAATCGAATTACATGCAATTCCATCACATGCAATTCATCTTCTCCAATCTACAAAGCATGAAAACTAAAACAAAAAGAAGGCCTTATATTTGACAATACAATCTTGAACCATAGGAAGATTTGGAATCTTCATTGTCTTTGAAATGGCTTCAACCCTGATTGCATTCATATGTGCTGATTTCACAATTTTGTAATCATTTGCAAGATAATCCCTTAAGTGTTTTGCCACAAATTTATATGCAGCAAAATTGTTCATCGAATGCGCCCCAAATTTTTCAGAATCAAAATCAGAATTAACTCTGTCAGTGTATTTTGTAGTCATTTCCTCTTCAGTGAAGAGGTTATCATCTCTGGTAAGAACCTTGCATCCTATTTGCTTGAGATTGCTGGTGATGTCCACTTCTACTGCTTGACAACTCTCTAGATCCCCTTGTAGCTTTGCCAAAAGCTTTTCTATTCCTTGGACTTTGTGGTCCATGAGTCCCTATTATCGGTAGAACATGTTCATGGATGAAATGATGTCATATGAGACAAAAACATTTACATCACTGTTTGCCATTTGCTCCTAGGTGCTTAGGTCTTCTTTCAGGATACTGATGTCTTGGTTGAAGGAAGCAATCATGTCATGGAGTCTTTCCTCAACTTCTCTGATATATCTGAGATTTGATCAAGAGTTGATGAAACAAGTGAGGCTGTGGTATGAGCCAGCTCTTTGTCATATTGATATTTCATCTTTCCTTTGACTTTTTGATGGTGCTGACATATCTTGTGTTGCAACATGAAAATTGCAAAGGCTAAATACATCATCTGAGGAGATTAGATCCATGAGAGGGTTAGGCTTTGGTTTGCAATGATAGATCTATGAAGAACAAGGTGTTCAAAGTATTGATTAGATACTCATAGAACACGTGTTGGCTGGAAATGAAACAAATAGCACATGTATGTGGGCAAAAAAGGGCAAAATCGGACTTATAGAGATGGATTGCATGTGGGGCTTTGCTTGTATGGTCAAAAATGCAAGTTGGATGCATATGGACATTTGCAAATGATAATTTTGGTATCTAAAAGAGTGACCTTTTACCAAAATCGGGTTCTTTAGAGGTAGTTTCATGTAGTGAAAATGACATGTTTTTTACATGTAATGGGCTTGGGAGATGCAATTACATGCGTTGGAGAATGAAGGACGAATTGACATGAATGAAGGAAGCATGTATGCACGTGCATTCTTGAGAGGATAACTTCAACTTTCTTCCAACAAAACGAAAACAAAACAAGCAACAAACAAACAAGCAAACAAAAATAAAAACAAAAACATACCTCTTGCTATTGACTCAAACATGACAAACTTGAAGATATTCTTCTACATGCAAATCCATTTTTGATTTTGGATGATTTTTATGCATTTGCTAAAAGAAGACTTCAACTTATTTAAACACAAAATGCAAAATACATGGGCGGCATTTGAACAAATGGATAAAAACGAGCCATATAATGCAATAATATAGGAAAACAAGTGAGAAATACAAGCAAAATTAAATACATTTACTTACTTGGAGCTCAATGAGCCAAAAATGGAAGAAGAAGAAGTTGGAATGAACTTGTCTTTCCCAAAATCGGATTCTCCAAGTGCAAACACATGCAACAACTTAGAGGCTTTTGACAAATTCCAAGTTGCAAATCGTGGTCTCCAAGATCAAATGCATGAGGCGTTTTTGCATGTATTTGCCAAAAAACAATCTTACAAACCCTTCACATGCAAAACGTTTTGGCAAAAATGGATTTGTTGGGCGTGTTTGGAGAAAAACAGACCTTAAACATGCATTTACATAAGGCGTTTTTGGCTGAAAATGCTCAAAATGTGTTCTTGAGAAGAGACATGCATTTGGGGGCAAAATCAGACTCTCTAGATGCATGCGCATGAGTTTTTCTTGGCTGGAAATGATTTAGTCAATGATATAAAAGCCAAATCGCACCTTGGAGATGCATTTGCATGTTTTATTTGGCTGGCAATGCCTTTGATGCAAATCGGACTCTTCAAGAGTGATTGCATGTTTAGAATTTTTTTCTTTTACATGTCAACATGCAAATCGCATTCTTCAAGTGCATTTACATGTTTTAAAAACTTGCTTTTACATGTAAAAGTGCATGACTTAGTCTTTTTCAAGCAAATCGCACTCTCCAAGTGCATTTGCATGTTTTATTTTTCACAGCATATGCAAGTCACACTCTTGAAGAGAGATTGCATGTTACATCTACTTGCTTTTTCATCAAGTTTTTGGCCTTTTACATACAAAATCGGATTCTCTAGATGCAATTGCATATAAAGTAGGAAAAGAAAGTCATGTTGTTGACTTGCACAACTTAAGTGATTTATTTAGCACATGTCTATTTGTTTTTTTGAGTCTAATATTACTAAAGGGGTCAAAAATAACATTTACACTATATAATTATATATAATGTGTAAACATTATTGCATAAAGTAATATTTAACTTGTATGTCTAAAAAAAAAACATAAAGTAAAACTCAACATTAAATTAGAACTATATAGTGATAAAGTCACTTAAGTGACAAATTTAAAAGCAACTCAACATTCAAATATAACATAAAGTGCACTATAGTCACTTAAGTGATAAATTTAAGTGATAAAGTAACTTAAAAACATAACATAAAATGAATTTATGTTATATTTTTCAAAAAGTGCAACTCAACTATAGAAAATAACATCTATTTTTTAAATATGCAGTTGAGCTTGGAGAGTCCAATTTTTGGGCACTTAAATGGTCATATCTTTTGACTAATAAGTTCGATTAAGGCCTAACATAGATCAAATCAAAGGGAAAACCGAAAGCAAGGGATTGGATGAAACAAAAAAACTAAAAACAACTAAACACACACTTGAAAACACGACAAAGGACACTGAAAGATTCAAAAATCAAGTATAGGAAGACAAATTGAAAAAACAAAAAAGACTTGACGAAAGCCTTCAGCAAAAGGATTCGCTAAACATATTGCGGTCAATTAATTGATCAATATTGGCTAATTAAATAGCGAATTAACATAGAGAAACGCTGTTGTGAGGTTTTCACACCATCGCCCCAAAGAATTTGGGGACCCCCAATATTTTTTTTTTGAGCAAGCCTTGGCAATTTTTCCTAGATCCGAGAGTTTGGGTGCCTTAGTGAATTTTGGGCGATCTAGAGGTTTTGGAATGAGAATTTTACACCTTGGATGTTTTTGAAGTGCCTGGGGGGGTATAGCTTGTTTTCACCTTGTGTGAAACATTGATTTTCCTAAACAGTTGATTTTGTCTTTAGGCCAAATGAAATTCAATAGGAATATTTTATTTCGATTGTTAGAAAAATATCTGGCAGGGCAAATTTGCAAAATTTTCAGACTAAGATGAATTTTGAAAATTGATGAAATTGAATAACTTGAGATTTTCAAAATTTAATTGTGAAATTGGATTTTTTGGGAAAATCTTGTAAATTGTTGGTGGAGAAAAGTGGAAATTAAATAAAAATTTGATATTAAATTGCCAAATTTGAGTTTAATTGCCAAATAGAGATAATAAATTGCAAAAATAAAAAAGGGGATAAAATTGCCAAATGGAAATTAAATTGCAAAATGATTTTTGGGTTGCAAAATAATAAAAAATTAATTTTGGTTGTCATGATTAAATGCATTAAAATCATTTTTTTTGGGGCTAAGTGTTTGTAATTTAGAAATTTAAATTAGGCCCCTTTGTGTGTTAAATTCAACGTATTTTAAGGCTTAGGAGGTGTGAAATTCAAGGCAAGTTATTGGGTCCACAATGGGGAGGGTTTAAAGCTATATTGGAGGCCTAAATGACCTTTTTTCAAAATTTCAATTTTAGGGCCTATGATAATTTCGGATTTGGCTAATTTAAACTGATAATTTTGCACTAGGTTGACCCAATTTTAAATTAAAATAAAATCCCCTAGGGCTGGGCAATTTATTTCATTTAATTCATGTTTAATTTGGCAATTTTAATTTTTTGTTTTTCCCTCCTACAAAGTCGGCCTTGCTTTTTTTTTTGGAGGCAAAATTTGGTATATAAGGGGAGCTCTCCCCCACTTCATTTCACCATCTCATTCACTTCTCTCTTTTTCTCTTGGCAGAAAAAGCAGTCCGAAAAAGCAGAGCGAAAAAGCAGTCCGAAAAAGTAGAGCGAAAAAGCAGAGCGAAAAAGCAGTCCGAAAAAACAGAGCGAAAAAGTAGTCCGAAAAAGCAGTCCGAAAAAGTAGAGTGAAAAAGTAGTCCGAAAAAGCAAATCCGAAAAAGCAAAGCGAAAAAGCAGTCCGAAAAAGCAGAGCGAAAAAGCAGTCCGAAAAAGCAATCCGAAAAAGCAGATCCGAAAAGCAAATTCGAAAATTGGAGAGTTTGATGAAGAGAAGAAGCTTGAGTTGAGGCAAATCAGATTTGTAATAGAAGAATTTATTGATAGAAGATTCATAGCAATCAGATTTTGAGAGTGAATTGGAGAAGGGGAGATTTTCTTGTGGAGATAGAAGATTTTGAAGATCAAGCCCAGCTAATTGCATAGACAAAGGATTCCTAGCCCTTGTTGGTGAGTGGCCTATCTTTTCCTCTCTCTTTAATTGCTTTCATTTCATTGGTGCTAGTTTAGGTGTTGAAAACTAATTTCAAGAGTAGAGTTAGGTATTTGGATATTAAGTAGATTACTCGATTGTCTTGATTGGCTTTTTTCCCTCAAGTTCTCGCTTGCATTTCATCATTGCATTTCATCTTAGGCGAAGATTTGGAGTGATAAGTGTAGCCCATCTTAAGGTAACGGCGGGGAGTGATAAGTGTAGTATTCCACCCCTAGGCGAAGATTGGAGTGATAAGTGTAGTCCATTTTAAGGCAAAGGCGGGGAGTGATAAGTGTAGTTTGCATCATTGCATTGCATTTCATTTTAGGAAGAAGATTGGAGTGATAAGTGTAGTCCATCTTAAAGTATCGGCGGGGAGTGATAAGTGTAGTATTCCACCCCTAGGCGAAGGTTGGAGTGATAAGTGTAGTTTCACCAGCATTGTAGAAAAGGCGGGGAGTGATAAGTGTTTAGGATGGCTGATGTTAATGCAAGCAAGTGACCCAAAGGAATTAATGCTGAAATAAGAGACAAGGAAGTCATGATACCCAATTCCAACTTCCGCTCAAAATTGAAATACGTTGGAGACACCAACATTGGTACCTTTGATATGATTCAATGAAGAGAGAGGTTGAGAGACAACCAGTCACCTGTGGCAAAGAAGATCAATCAGTATGGATTTGTGCAAGGAAGTGTTTAGTCTACCCCAGCAACAGACATGATACGACAGAATTGGTTACATCAAGTCATCAAGGCTCACAAAGTCAGATTGCAAATCAGAGTGCAGCAGCTTCATCGTGCTTCTCAGTCAAATTCCGGGCTCTACTAAAGGTACACAGTTTGATTCTTGGATGTTTTATTTTATTGAAGAGATTGGAAATGATAAAAGGAAAATTGATTGGATTAGGATCATTAGCATGAATTTAGAGTTGCAACTTAGATAGTACAAAATCGGGGGCAAATCTACATGGGGTCCTACTTCTTCAATTCGGGTGCAAGACTACTAGTGATGCTTTTCCAGTCGAACCAAATCTAATCTTGGGGAGATGCATTGCACCACTATGCTTGAGGCAAGTACTTATGCCAAAAGGGCAAGGTTGTGGCAATTCGAACAGTTGAAGGCAGTCAAGGGTTAACCAAGGAGGAAAGCATTGTGAAAGCAGTTGATGAACTCAGTGATGGGTGGATTGTGGAACAATCAAGGAGATATGGTGAGGGCAGGTGCCCCAAAACCCAAGGTTATTGAAACAAGGATGCATGCATGCAGATCAAATCCAAATAGGAAGGTTAAAAATGGCAAAGTATTGAAGTAAGGAGGAAAGTGATTGAAAGGTTGAGGGAGGTCAAGTTTGATTTCAAGGCGGTGGCTAAGAGCAAAGCTCTTAAATTGCACAAGGTTCACATCCAGGCAAGCCATCAAGGTCAAGGCAAGATTACCCCAAGTGCATGGAGACCTCACCCTTTCGAGGTCAGGACATCAAGTACAAGCAAGTTCAAGTGGTGGTGAGAAAATTTCTAAGGACAAGCTCAAGCATCCAAGGCTTCATCTCATCTCAAGGATTAATGAACTTTATAAGACAAGGTTGATGAGGTGGCAATTTCATGTGCATGCAATCAAATCATGCCAAGTGTCCTATGTTCTCATTGGTTGACAGATTATTGTAATTTTCTCATTGGCCCACAAAGTTGGTGCCCTCATGTAATTGGTTGAAAGATGGTAACCCTAATTAGGGTTTGTAAGGTTTAATCTTGGCCCTTGATTTTGCCTCTTAATCTTGGCCACTCGTTGTAATTTTGAGCCTCTATATAAGGCCATTTGTACTCATTTGTAAAGAGAGTTATGTTGGAGAATTGTTGCCAAAATACTATCAAAATTGTTCTCTATTCATTGTTGTGACTTGCATGGTGGATATACATGATCATTTTGGTGTATTGCATGTTTCTTCTCATCTCTCAAATTAAAGTAGGATTTCATTTCATGTTGTTAAAGTAAGAATAGAAGTAGATGATTAGTTGTAATGGTGATGTTGGTGAATGTTTGATGAGGATCTTATACTAGGCCACTAGCATCTTGGCGGCTTGTCAAGGAGCCTTGTGTGGTAATCTAGTCAATTGCCCCCAAGTTCTACTTGCATTTCATCTTTCCACTTGTACTTCAAGTTGGGTTGGAAGATAGGTGTTAGTGTGAAAATCCTAAGAATATTCCCTTAGAATCATTGCATCGATGGAAGTAGCGCCGCTGGTAAGCTTTCATTCGGTTTGATCTTCGTCCATTTGCCAATCTTTCCATTCAGGAGTAGTGGTAGAAGTAATCAGTAACTCAGTAGTTGAAGTTGAGTAATTGAAGTTGAGAAATTGAAGTTTGATAGTGTTTGAAGAGAAAAGCTGGAAGTGATATAAATTAAGAGATCCTTTAAGTATACATCACTCCCATTATCATCATAGCAAGAGTTTAACATCTTTGAATGAACAACGTAAGCCCACCGAAGTGATTACCAGCAGATCACATTTTTATAACTGAGTTAGTATCCACAGGTGTAAGGAACCTTGGAGTATCCTCGTATACTTTTCAAGAGAGGGTTGAGTGTTTGGTACGCTGTATCAAGTATTTCAATTGCTATATGTTATGTAGTGGTACAAAACTCACATCAACAAACGCGAAACTAAGTTCAAAAGTTTCGTAATGTTACCTACATTTTGTGGTGACAAAATGCAGCACAACAAATGACAACACCACTGATTATTACCGGTGGTCTCTTTACCGGTTGCATCCTTACTGGTAATGCCAACAAGAAGATTCCTGCACCCCAAGCATGTCAACCTAGAAAATTGTGCAATATTATCCTTATCCTAGTTTGTTTTCACTCCTCTTAACTTGTTTGTAAGGGTGAGAGTTTTATGAGTAGAAGGCAGGGCTAGGGTTTTTTGGCAGATTTGAAAATTCAAATTGCTTATAGAGAATTCATAGAGAACTAGGGCTTCTAACACTTTAATTCTTACTCAAAAAGCCTTAGGAAACACAAATATCCCTTTTTTGAAAGCAAAACAATGCAATTACAAGAGAATTGCACCTATTGATCTATCGCTCCTAAAAACTCTTGCTGGTACCAGAAAATCCCTTTGCAATTTGAATTTTGCAAACACATGACATGGGAGGCTTATCTAGAGCTTGGAAGATGAGAAAGATTGAAATTGAATGAAAAAGGGTTGGCAAAATCAGATAAGAAGCAATTAAGATTGCCATTAATGCCATATGTATGAAGTAGATGGCTGGAAGTAGCTGTTCTTCAAGTTTAAATGTTGACCATTGATCTTTATAACCTGAAGAGTCCCACAATAGTCTCGTCCCTTTTAAAATTTTGCATTTATCGGTGAGAAAAGGTACCTTTTCGAATGAGTCAACACAATCTTCTCAAGTAGCTAATCCTCCTTCCAATTCTTCTCATGATACACTAAGGAAATAAGAATCTCCACTGGGCATAAGCAGTGGGCCTCAAGTTTACATGGCACTACTTAGTAAGGATATCACGGTATTGCAGGCTCTTGAGGAAAATGAATCCTTGAACCATGACAGCATATCTTCTTGCGATACCAATGAACAACCGCAATTGGACACCAACAGGATCAAGACATTATGTTGGCCTTCCACAATTCCATAGATGGGTGCATTGAAGGAACTTGCGATAAAATTGTTAGCTGCAATGAAATTTTTTTAATGAGAGGAGTGCCATTTTAGCATGCGAGCTTTTGTAGCTTTTGGATGGAACAAGGAATTATTTATGCAATAAAGGGATTGGCTGTGATAAGCAGATGTGACAAACATGGATGACGCATGTCAACCTTTCGCTTATTCTTGACTGAAAAGATGATTGCTTTGAGAGTTTTCTTTAAGCAAACTAAACACAATATAAAGTTAGTGAGCCGATGGAAGCTGACATGGCGAATGAGTTGGTGGGCAATAGACTATATTGTGGTTTTGCAGGATGGAGACTCTCTTTATGCAATCGGAAGGTGTCATATAAGCAAGGGTGGGGACCACAATTCCTTAGCCCAACGACAAAAGACTAAGTCATATAAAATGCACATGCTTTGACTAGGAGCATTATAATATTTGGGGAGAATTGGCTAGTTAATGCACAATCAAAAGGTCTTCATGACATAAGTTGGGGGTGACCAGTTGAGCAAGTCAACATAAAAATAGAACATAAAACCAATAGAGCCATATTGAGGGTTTAGGATTTAAGACAAAGAGTACAAACAAGCCTTGGGACACGTAAAGGAACCCTAGAACTTTGCAAAAGCTCTACCAGTAGGTCTATGTGCAATTACAAGAAATTGGTTATTGTGGGTTTTTGTAGTTGGATCCAAGAGTATAATTATCTGGAGAGCTTGAATTGTCATGATTTTTAAGCCTTCGTGATAAAACTTAAATGTTGTCTATGGGAGACAGCATTACTTGTTTTTCCACTAGGAAGCTAGATTTTTTGTTTTTGTTGCTTGTGCCAAGTTAATCACTACTTTAGTTCAACTGTGTTTATCCATAATTCTCTATTCTGTTGTTTTTCCACTTCTTTACAAGAAATAATATGCTAATATGGATGAATTCTGCCAGAAATTTAGATAGATATGATATGATAAAATGGATGAAATCTGTCATAAATTTAGGTATGCAATTTGGCAATTGAAGAGACTAGGGTGATATCATTTTTTGCTATGAATAAACCATCCTTGAATCATGTTACTAAGACGTGAAATCTGATAATGGAAGATAACAGTATGATCATGATGTTATATCTGGCTTTCAATGTCAGTGAAGCATTCTTGGATAGTACTAATATGCAAGAAGATCTACTTTTTTTTTCACATAAATTGAGACATAGAACTTAGATTAGAGAAGGACTAATTGATTTTTATTTTGTTCTTGTGTGCAGTTTACTGCTCAGATACTGCTATTAATAAATCCTCCAAGGAAGCAATTATGGATCCAAGGTAAATGCATTTTGCTGCCAAAATTAAATTTGTTAGATTTGATGTCTTCTTATGTAATGAAGAGAAGAATGAATGAACAGATGATTCCTTTTAAGTTTATATCAGGTATAGATTACCCTGGTTCATAGAGAAGCATAAAGAATAATATCAAATTAGATTATGAATAAATTAAGCTTTCAAATTACTTGAGAGAATTTTTATTCATGAAATATCTTCAGCAAGCTCCAGAAAGCAGTGTGGTGTAAAGAAGTGCCTATCGAATCTGTATAAAATATGCATAGCTATCCTCCAAAAAGTTGTTTCTGGGAAAAAAAATAGATACATTTGAAAAGTTAGCTTTTGCCAAAAGAAAACAGCATTTAACTTACAGGATGTTAACCTATATTGGAAAATCTTTTTTTTCAACCTAAAAGAAAAAGGGCTGCATTTCCTGCTGACCAGCAATTCATTGAACTTTTCTACAAGGTGACTTCTTTTGCAAGGGAATAATGTTGGGTTTTTTCATCAGATGACTGCTAATTTATACACTACCTTGCCAGTCATGCTTTATCTAATATGGCCAATTCCATTTTTGTTTACTTATATTTGTCTATGAAGACTGAATTTCTACTGCTGAATTCTGTTTTTGATGAGTAATCAGTGCCAGTCCTTTCATCTTGTGAAATAGGAGTTTTTCTGTTTGGTGATATTGTCCTGTTAAATTAAAGTGTGTATTTTAACACATGATATAAGTTGGGCACCTTGTGTGGTAGCACCTTCACGGTTCTATTAAATATATTGCATAATCTCTTTCTTGCTAACCCATCAATGAATGCATCAGGGCTCAAACAAAATCCTGGAAAGAATTTATGCATTGTTAGAAGGTATTTGTAAAACTAAACAACATTGTGATGTTTGGTGGATTTGATACAAAATGTGTGGTTCTAGGCTTCAAACATGCATATTACAAAAAACATAAGGCAGAATAGAGAAGACATTATGTCTTCAAATTGTTAACTAGTTTAGGTGCTTATGTATAAGCTCTATATTAGATGAAAATCCTTAAGAATTCAATCACTCTTGACAAAGATTGGTAAGGAATTTGCTAAAAGGCATCAATTATGATCAGTGCTCTGCTCCGGATGAAAGCCTGATAAGAAATGATGAAGCATGAATTTATAATTTATCCACAAAAAAATGCTATTTCTTTCTTAAGGTCACTATTTCAAAATTGCTTTTGCTTTGAATTGGTTTCAAATCTATTAATAGCTGCAATTCTATTTTTGAAAAGTCATCTCTCCATGAAGGGGTGTGCGCCTATATAGGCTATTTGCAACCTTTTTAAATTAAACCTTGGTCCTCTGTGTGGCATGCCTATATATGCAAATTAGCTAACTTTAAATCATGTTTCAGGAACCAGTGGCATGCACCATAATATACTGGTGTACTTTTTTTGTTTTGAAAATTTGGTTTTATGCTCTAGGTTTGTGCCCTAACCTATGCACACGTTTGCTTTGACAAACTTTCAAATCACTTATCTAGTGCGTATGACTATAAAATGGATGTAGATTTTGGTTCTTTCTTGTTTCAAAATCTATGTTCATGTAATTGCACACTCCCGTATTCTGCTGACATCTTTGCCCTTTGAAACTGTTGTATGCCCTAGGGTGTGCACCTTTGCGCTTTGCTGCTGTACTAACTGGAAATGAATTTGTAATCTACTGTCTAGAGGTGCGATCTGGACCAGTTTAACCCTTTGGTTGCAGAACTGTGAGGCTTTAACAAACTAGGATCTGACTGGTCATTGAAATATGCTGAAACTTTAAAGAGTAAAGACAGGTGTCAACAGCTAACACCCCTTTTACTTCATGACCATAGAAATTGTGTTTCTCCAAACTTGTCCCTTCTTTTTACTTCGAGAGGCTGCTAATATTTTAGGCTTTGAATAATAAGAATTTTTTAACGAACTACTATAAATATTTGTAAATCAGCTTAGGCATGTGGAGATTTGGTCATCAGCATATAAACATGAACTTCTGCTTTTTGTGGAGGGTAAAATACTGACCATTTCAATGAAGAAAACTGCAACAATAATGAAAATTCGATTGAATACCTTAGTAATGAACTTTAATAAAAAGGTTACACCAGTGATGATCCCTACAGAATGATATTTTGGCCTAAAATTTGGCTTAATATGAATGTTTTTTGGTCTGGGTATGATAGGGGTCATATTTTTTCTAGTAATTTGTGACTCCATCCTTGAAATAAAATGTAATGTCTACCCAGGATCACTATCATTCTCAAACATGATGTGGTCCAGTCTGATACCTAGTGTTTCTACTTCCGACATACCCTTTGTTGGGAAGTTTTCTGCCTTGCCTTAGATCTTGACAATTGCTGGTGTGCCTAAGCTTTTGAAAATCTTTGTGCTTAAATGTACATAGTTGAAGACAATTTCTTGTTTTGAGTGTTAAAACTCTCAGTTATGTTCCTTCACCGCCCCTAAGCTTTGGATTTTTCAAAATAGTCATTAGTGCCCAATCTTTGAAATGTGCACTACCTCGCATTCAGCCTTGATTGCATGTGTTTGTGTGAGCACACAAAGCCCCTTGTCCGCAGCCCTTGTGTTAGAACATAATGTTATTTGGGGTCATACCCTTAAAACATTCATATATAATGTTCTAATATAAGGTTATCAAAACCTTATATATTTATTATTATATGATTTATAAGCATATCCCATTTGAAATAATTATGATCTAATATTATTAGATTATTAATTATTTGAATTTATGATGGGGATTTATTGAAAAGGTGTGACTAGTGAAGTCACCATTCCTCCTATTTTTAAGGAAGTTCTCTCTCCTTTGAGACAAATGCAAATTTGGAGATTTCACAGTGAGTTATATCACTATGCACAAAAGGTATTATAGACCACGTGGAAGCAAAGAGAAATATCTCTAGGTTCTAGTCTCTATGCGCATAGCTCCCCACCGTGCACCTCTTGCGCGTGGTTGTTCGCTAGTCGTGGCTTATTCGTTTGTTTGTCTATGGCTTGTTTGTGGTTATTTTTTTTTGTGGCTTCGTTTGTTTGCTCATGCTTTGTGCTTCGTCGTCAGTGATTTGTCCGTTTGTTTGTTTTCTTTTCGCTATTCGTAGCTTGGTTGTTGGTTTTCTCGTGTCTCTATGCTTCATCTTCAGTGGTTTGTCCACTTGCTTGCTTGTGTCTCTGTGCTTCGTAGTCACCATGGAATCTCCATATGACCCCCTCCCTTCGTGCTCAAGTCTCCAGACTTACCAACATAAGTTGTTTGTCGAGAATGTTTTGTAGGAAATGCTTGACCGCATAGGGAAACTGGAAACTGAAAACCAGTCTTTGAAATGCTTACTGCAAGAGATTTCAACTAGGGTTTCCTCATTGGCAAAGGAGAATATCAAATTTCGCAGGCTCCTCGACGCAAACATGGAACAAACCATTGAGCAAGACACCAATATATCGGAACTCAAAGACAAACAGTTTGAGACCGTAACATTGCTAGATTCCCTCAAGTGTGAAACCAAAAAAACACCTTAAATCCTAGGCTACGGTTTGTGGTAATAATGGTCCTCCTCTGGCTGGGGTCAAAGAACTTGTCCAGTCCAAGCTCGTTGAAGAGCGCAAGAGGTGATCCCGTGAATATAACCTTAAGGTGTTGGATTTTCCTCCAATTTCCTTGGACTCCATGGTTGCAGGCTCCTTCTCTCTAAGTGACTACCTTGGTCTTAGAGGCATCATTCTAGACAGGGCATGGGTTGGGTATGATTCCACCCTTTTTATTCGCTTTCAGTCTATTGTGGACTGTCTCTGTGCTCTCAAGGCTAGACATAAGTCTTTCCCATTGCCCATGAGGATCTACCTAGACAAAGACCTCACAAACACGTAGGTGGCTGAACTTAAGCATTCAAGTGAGCTCTTAACAGTAGCTAGAAGTAGTGGTAAATGGGCGGTTATCCGAAATCTCAAGGCTGTTATTAGGGACTCTTTCCCCCCTGGGTGGCAATCCACATAGCCCATTGCTGCCACTAAATGATGCTCCCACCACCTGCGGGTGGTTGGTAGGACATACTCCGTCTTCAATGTGAACTAAAGGGATGGTAATGGGTACTTTTGGTTGTCACCAGGCTTGCTCTAGGATGCCTTGGGCTCTTTTGACATTCTCTTCCTTATTGAGACTCATGAGAGTTTGGTGCGTCCTCTGCCTGGCATTGCCATTTTTCACTGGCTTTCTACTTTTAGAAGTGAGACTAGGTGCTCTAGGGGTGTCTGCGGGTCTGGTGGGGTTGCTTGTCTTGTCAGTGATTGCCTTCAGAATCATGTTTCAGTTGTTTTTTCCAAATACCTAGGCTAGATTCTTGTGGGTCTGGTTTTGTTGTGCTTCTCCCCATCTTAGAGACATATTCATTGTTGTCTATTACTTTCCTCTAGCTTCCTCTTCATATGCTATCTATAATGGTTCCGACGGTGATCCCTTCACCGACCTTTATGATAGCATCACTCAGTTCTTGGCTGCAGGGGATATTCTCATTCTTGAAAACTTCAACACCTATACTCAGACTGCACAGACTCCTTCATCCCGTCCATTCACCACTTCTTCATTTCCCCCATCCCTCTAGTCGATCATTCCCTCCTTAGTCTCTCCATCCTTTGTGCCCCATCTTCTCCCATCCCTTCCCTCTCCCACCCCCTCTACCTCGCTTGCCCCTCCTCCCTATACCTCACTTTGCTTTGATGATGGAAACCTTGACCTCTTTGTCCTTCATCTCAGATAGTTTCTTCCTCTTGACTCCCTCTTCTTCCCTCTAGAGTGTGTTACCACCAAGTTTTCCCGTTATTTGGGAGGTTGCCTTGTTGTCTTTCCCCCATTACACCACCCCCATTGTGCCCCCTTCCAAACCAAAGCACTCTTGTCCTATGAACCTATGGTATGCCAAGGATTGTAAAGCCCTCCATCAGCATCTCCACTCTGCTCTCACCCACCACCACCCTTCCTACCCCTAGCTGAAAACTTCCTACCATTGCCTCCACTACAAAAAATGCCTCTTCATCTCCCTGTGTAGGAGTGCCCTTCAGACCTTCCTCTTCCATTCCCCTAAGACCTTTTGGCGCACTCTCTTCTCCGACCATTCCCCCTTGCCCCAACCTAGACCACAACTTGTTGGTTTCCCATACTTTTGTGCTCTATGACATCCGCGGTCAACCCCCAATCCAAATCACCATCCCCCCCCTCCTGCCACCTTTTCAATTGTACGATTATTATGGAAGCAGCGAGAATCATGAACACTAGCAAGGCTGTTGATGAGAAAGGCTTCCAAGCAGAGATCTTCAAGCCCAATTGTATCATCTTGGGTACTTGTCTTTCTGACCTCTTTAATCGAGTGTTCTGCATGGGGTTTCCCCCCTCTTGGTCGCACCACATCATTCATCTAATCCATAAGGTGGGCCCTACATTCGATCCCAATAATTATAGGACTATCATGGTCGCCCACACTTTCTTCAAGCTCTATGCCATAGCTCTCAACATTCTCCTCTACAAAGGGTTGGATCGTCGTCACATTGTTGCCAAGGGGTAGGCTAGTTTCAAACAGGATTACCAGACAATGGACCATATTTTGACCTGCCGTGCCATCTTCGAGGAGGCTCGCCATCGCTCCTCGAAGGTTTATTGCTGCTTTGTGGACTTTTGCAAAGCTTCTGACAGGATTTTGCGGTGGGCCCTTTTTCAAAGACTTCGTGACATTGGCATCTCCGAGGTCTGCTTGACCACCATTATAAGACTTAATGAGAGGGTTCTGGGCCACCTCAAGACTTGTTAGTTTTCCAGCTTCATCAGTATACCATTGGGCTTAAATAGGGCTGCCCTCTGTCCCCTACTTTGTTTGGGATCTACATTGATGAGTTAGAGGAGCTTCTTCATGAGTATTTGTTAGAGGGGGATGGTTGCCTTGTCCACCAAGTCCTACTATCTATCCTGCTTTTTGCAGACGATATCATTCTTCTGGCCTCCTCTCTTGAGGGCTTACAGAGACAGTTGGATTGCTTGGTTTCTTTCTGTGACTTGAGACAATTGACAGTTAATTTGGGGAAAACGAAGGTGAAGGTCTTTAATGGTCTTAAGACCTCTCATCTTCACTTTTTCTTTAATGGATCCAAGATTGAGATTGTTTCTTCTTATACCTACTTGGGAGTTAAGTTCTTTGGTCCTTGCTTTAGCTTGAGGCGTGCCATCCAATCTCACATCATGTAAAGAGCCAGCCTGGCTCCTTGCTATAAATATTATAAAATTCTGAAATTTGCTGACACTTTGTTTTGAATTTGGCTACGTAGGATTTTTTTTAAAAATAAATTTCTCCGGGATCCAATGATTTAAATAACAATAAATTCTAATTTCATTACTTCACTTGTAACATTCAAACTTATAAATTCTTTAAAAAAAACATTACACCTGTCAACAAATATAAATGCAAGGTATGCACCTTCCATGTTGTCATGCAGCCACTGGAGGAATTACACAAGTCACCAAAGGCAAACGGAGCACCCTAAATTCACACGCAACCCCTCAAAGGAATCACGCAGCCCACAAAAACACATGCAGCCACAAAGGAAAGAGTCACAGCTTGAATATAGACTCCACGCAGCCTCTGGAAGAAGTCACGTGACTTCCTGCAGCCCTTACGCAGCACCCAAAGAAAAATGTGGCTTCTAGATACAACATGCCACCCTCTGAGAAACATTCACACCCTTAATAAATTATTGGAGGCAGCTTGTATGGACAGTTTGCAGCCTCTAAGGAGATACAACAGCCTCCTTGCACACAACCAGTAATCCAAAAGAAAAATCGATTCCCAGTTGTAAGTAAATAATTTCGGAAATGCTCTTACATGAAATTGGTATACTTCAGCATCAATTTGCAGCCATGAATTTATCAGATAATTCTCCCACAAAAACAATGCACAATTCACCACCACAGGAATGATTCAAAGTGCAACAAAGAGGAATCAGTTCTCAAACCCTTGTTGAAAGCTCTCAACAAAAGGCTTCATAATTTTTATCAAAATGAACAATGGATAATGAAAAGTGCTTTTTCGAATTGTATATATAGCTTTTTTTTAAAAAGCTTCAAATTCACTTTTTTCACTAAATAGGCTTTTTAAACACAACTTCATTTATAACATTAAGTTATAAAGTCATAAAGTTATTAAATTAAAATAATTTAATTTAATAACGATAACTTTAAAAATAAAAAGCCGCTGAAGCCCACTGACTGCAACAAACTCATCTCTGATACCAGAGCCTCAAACTTCAACTGCCCTGCCAGAAATAGTCAACTACCAAAAATAGACTTACTATAAATAGTAAGTCTCTCAAACTGGAGATCCCCTAAAACCCAATCCAGAAATATCTGACACTTTGTGCAAACGCCCTGCTAAACCTAGCCATACCCAAAATAGCACTTACTAAAAATAGTAAGTTAACCAAACTAACCCGAACGAAGAGCAGACCTGGTAATCTGAACCTCCAGAATGGAATCGCAATCTTGGCTCCGCCAATTGACCCCCTTTGATCACCTGATTAGCTTGCGAGGGTCGCCAAACCAAGCTAATCCCAAGAGACTGAAAAACAGGGACATTACACATCAACAAGGGATATGGTTCCTTGGCCCTTCTTGAGAGATAGTGCTTGTTGCATCACTTCTAGGACACTTCGTCCAAAATGACTCTTTTGGATGCTCTCATCTGTCCTACGGTTCTTTATGGCTCTGTGGTTTGGGGGCCTTCTCTATTGGAGTTTGACTGGGTTTCTATCGAGTGGGTTCCGATTCTTCTCCTTCGGTGCATCACCATGTGTAAACAATCCACTTCTCACAATGTCATTCTGGCTGAGTTTGGTGCCCGCCCCTTTAGACTTGAGGTCATCTTTGATCTCATCTTGTTTTTACACTGCCTTCGTGGTTTTGCTGATTCCAGTATGGGGTGCCATAAGTACCCTTACCTTGCTTACTGCTCTTCGGAGTCTATTAACTCTTATGCTACCCCTTCTAGTCGAACTCGCAGTTGGTTCGTTGGGGTCTTGGCCCTCCTTGACTCTATTGGGATTGAGATTGATTGTCTCCCTCCTTTCTAGCTCACTTAATACCCCTCAACGTCTCCTCCCTTCTAGGTAGGAGTTGAACAAGTGTATCATAATCGACATATACAGGTAGTTCATTCATACCACTTGGATCAACCCCCACGCGGGCCTTCACCCTAAGATGACATTTTGTGTGGAGCACTTTTTTGAGTTGCAGGATGGTCTTATTGTTTGTCCTTCTTACTTCTCTTGCCATTGGTCGCATTCCCTCAGGATTCCACTTGGTTCTTTTAGGGTAGGCTCTCATTGGCTCTCGGTTGAGATAGACCACCAGTTGGACAGAATTGACAGAGTTTGCGAGCTTTGCAACCTCAGAGGTTGAGACTTAGGAACACTTAATCTTTTGTTGCCCTATCTACTATGAGATCAGAGGGAGTTTCTACTTCCTTTTCAGAGGGTCCCGGTCTCTCTTCACCTTTTTTAGGTCCATGGATACGAGGTGCTTTGTTTACTTTAGCACCCCTTGCGCCCTTAGTCTTGGTAGTTCATTACCTCCTTCTCCAAGAATCTTCCCACACACGACAACAAAAGGCAATTGATTACCTCTCCCAGTCATTCCAGGTTTGTGAGACCCCTTAAAGGTTACACATAGAGGTTGCCCTCTTCCAATTGTACTTGGAACATTCAGTGGCATTGTCCTATGGCTTACCCCTTGGTCTTGAGGTTCTTCTCTGCTCCTCCGGTTTCTTAGTGCTGGCTTGGTAGGTTGGGGTCCTGTTCACCCCTCCCACCTTGCAGCTTTCCTATCTGTGGTTGTTGCCTTTGTTGTGGTTTATGCTTTTCTTTGGTCACTGTTTGGTGTTCCTGCTAGGTGTTGCCCCCTTGTTTGTGCTTTTCAGTCCCCTTGACCTGTTTGTGGTCATTAGTTGGACGTTAATTAATTTATCTTATCTTATCTATTTTATGGTAGAATTCATTTGTAAGTGTTTTAATAAAATGATGCTTTATGGGGTTTTTTTACCCGAAAGGGTTTTCCCCATATTTAGATTTATTTGTAAGTGTTTTAATAAAATGATGCTTTATGAGGTTTTTTACCCGAAAGGGTTTTCCCTATATTTAGATTTATCCTACATCAACATTTTTTTCATTCAAAATCAATGTCCTTATAGGTCAAAGGACTGGATTCCATGTCTTTGTTAAAGTTGAAAAAGCTTTTAGTCAACTAATATTGTAGTAGGTCATGATCCTCCATATAAGGATATGGAATTCATTTATTAAGAATTAAACAATTATCATCATCTCAAATCCCATTTGATAAAGGACATGACATTTAGTCTGATAATCCATAGTTGTCCGACTATTTTTTAACTATCAAAGAGGCTTGGACATAGAAATATATTTCTATCTCACAATAGTGTGCTGCCATATTTTACTATAGTGAGATATTCTTTGTGGCACAACCCATAACCTTTTGTTGGCAGCGGTTCTTGAAGCCTACACAATGGCAGAGCCGATCCCTTTTGTGCAGGCTGATCTTTGTGTTACAAAGATAATCTGCATGTGTTAAAAGCCATGAATTGCATTGGTATGATGTTTTTAAAAAAAGGCAATTTCCTTTATTTTGCTAGTGGCTTCACAGTAGATTGAGGTCATGTTTCATCTACTCCTAACACTTTTTTACCCTTTGTATTGGTTAGAAGGCAACTAAAGTAGAGACTAGCATCAAAACTCAATGCTCAAAATGACATTGTGGGAATTCGTTTCTACCTTTTTAGCACTTTCTTCCTTTAATTTTTTTAGGTTCTTTCTTCCTCTATTCAATGCTAAATGCCTCGTTCTAGAGCTTCTAATCTGGAACATGCTGTTAGAAATTCATATACAAGGAGGATAGGGGAGAAAACAAAGATATTTTCCAAATATTTCCCAATGTACAAATTGTTTTTTTGTAGCAATGTTCAATTGATATTCATCCAATATTATACATGGTGAGAATGTATTGAGGGAAGGCATGCAATGTTTAGATCATTGGAAGAAAGCATGCGAACCCACATGCGAGTCATTGAATTGTGTCTGCCAAAAGACAATTCCTCTAGTTATAAATAATATTTCATTAGAGGCAAAGGTGTGTCTATTCTGTGATATACCCATGTCCAATAAACTTGAAGGTGGATTTAGATTGTTTACTGCTCTACCTGGTAAATTACATACATGAAATAATTATACAGATGACAGTGTGTACTAGATATAGGAGTAAAATATATCTTTATTCACTCATGAATCCATTACAAAGAAGAAGACCAGAGATGGTCGGCCAAGGATTACAGTTCATCTGACTACGCTACCTTCTTCCTTGGCAGTAAACGACATTTAAAGGACCTAACGGTTGCCAAGAGAGACACAACTGTTAATCAACTGACACTTACTACTACCTGAGGGGCAATTAATAAATTGGCGGATAACCAATATTATCAAACATTACAATAGGTATTGTATGCTGATTACATAGATGTACTCTGGCTCTACAATTGGGACAATGAGAATGTGAAATAAATCACATATCTATATATTCTTCATAAAAATAGTTATTACAATCAAGCAACAACCTTACTATTCCAGAGTCTCTACACTTGGACAGTTCGATTGAACATGAATGCACACTCTTACCCTTCTTTATCAAAGTTTTCATGTGATTTGTACTAAAATTTTGGTACTGTATTCTTCTCTTGGAAAATTAATAGTGCCTCTTCCTAACTTACAAGATGTTCTCTATCCATGTGATAATTGGTTCGCAATAATCATCTCCTCTGATCTCACTCTTAGACCATAGATATTAAAGGGCAATAGCAAAGATGATGTGTCAACATGAAGAAAAGTATAGAGAAAAATGATAGGAACATGGTGAAAAAGATCACCATGTTATCTTCTTGATTATCATCCTACAATCAATATTTTTCATTGGCAAGGAGGCAGACTGGAACAAATATATCATTTGATACCTTGCATCTATTCCACTTTGCAACTAAATTAAGATAGCATAATGTCCCGATTATCTTGAAGATCATTGGCTTTATGTACTTTGCAATCACGAAAAAGTCAATGAAGCTAGGAGCTTCATAACCATATAAGGCCATAAAAGGTGACTTTTTGATAGTCGTATGAAAAGTTGAGTCGTAACAGAACTCCCCCAAATGTAACCACTTAAGCCACGCTTTCTGCTGCCCTAAAACATAATTGCATGGGTAGCCTTACACCCATTTATTAATGATCTTTGTTTGCCCATTGGTCTGAGGGTGATAACTAGTGCTAAGAGTCACTTCAGTACCACACAACTTGAACAACTCCTGCCAAAACAAGTCCATAAACTTGTTGTCCTTGTTGCTATTGATGTTCTTAGGTGTCCCATGAAGTCTAAACACCTCTTTGAAGAACAAATCTGGCATCTGAACTTCTGTATACCTTGCTGAAATAGAAAAAAAATGGACAAACTCAGTCAATCTATTCATTACCACAACGATACAATCCTTCCCTTGCACCTGGGGGGCCCTGTGATGAAGTTCATTGAAATACTTTTCCCCCGTTTGTGTAGAAATATGTAATGTTCCCTTCTAGATTAAGCTAAAAAATTATTTCTTCATTATGCTCTTGATTATAAACCTTGCAATCACATAGGGAACACCAGTTTATATAGGTGAATAACATCAGTAAGCTAAATGTGTACAAAACTTAAAATGTATTCTCTTATGCAATTATCACTTTTAGACAAATTTTGAGCATAAGATCGAGTCATGATAAGTTTGACCAAGCCAATCTCATACTAAGTCCAAGAGGGGAACTTTGGCCCACTTGGCCTTGGTGGCAGGACGTAGACATCCACGCGAGGTGGCCTACCTATTACGATGCTTGTCTTGCTTTCTTATCCATGCCTTATCCCTTATAGTTGATTAGCTCAACATAGTAGGAATGGTAGGGAGATTGTAGTGGGGTTCTTGACTTGTCCATTCTAACCCCAAGAGTGGGACTTTGACCCTCTTGGCTTTGGTGGTAGGACTTTGACATTCACTAAGGTGGCCTACTTAGATGGCAATCTTATCCCCTCTTATTTACATCTCCTATTGTTAATTAGCTCATCATAGTATTGTTGTGAGTTTTTTCACACCATCGCCCCATTGAAAATGGGGACTCCCTCATTTTTGCTTTAGCAGTAGGTGTTTTGGCAGTTCACCCAGGTTGATTATGTTAAAGGAGAGTTTGAAGTGGCTTGCAAAATTTGGAGATGATTTGAGGGGTTGAGCAGTGAGAATTTTTGGTGCGGAGAGGTTGGATTCTAATTACAAACGATGAAAATTGTGATTTTGGCTAAAAGTCTGTATTTTGATTTTCCAGGGAGATGATTTTTGCTTGCAAATCCAAATTAAAGATTTGGATTTAGAATCGATTTTGAATATATTTTTGGCTTGAAATTTTTTGCAAGCAAAATCTGGATTTCATGGACTCGTAAATTTTTTGGGAAATTTGCGAAATTTTGCAAATTGTGGAAATTGAAAAAATGGAATTGAGCAATTTAATTGAGTAATTTTGACTAAACAATTTTTGAAAAATCCAAATTCTATGGGTCAAAACCAAATTCTATGGGTCAAAATTGCAATTTTAATGTTCACTTTTCACGAGTTGGTAGGCATGTTCTTGTGAGTTGGTAGGGGTGCTCTTGCATCATGGCAAAATTTCAATAACTTGATGGAATTTCAACATGGAGTTTGTAAGGGAAAATGGTAAGATTAAGGTGAGAAAATAATTTTCTTTTAGCCAAGTGGAGTTATTATTTTTGAGAAAATTATTTTGGGATAAGGAAAATTACAATTTGCGAGGAGGCAAAATGATTTCAAGTTGGCAAGCAAGTCTTTGCAACTTGGCAAGTGTGATTGTGCAAGTTGGAGGGGTCGGCTTGGTAGGTTGGTGTAAGTTGGTGCAAGATGTGAGGTAAGCTATTACAAAATGACAAGAGGGATCTTACAAGTTGGAGAGGGTATTCTTACAAATATTCACAAGCTCCTTTACCAATTTAACGAGGTGGATTAAACAAAACTTTCATTTTTAACATGCCACCTTGCAAGTTCATTTTGAATAAAGGGCCTATTGGTGCAAAAAATTGATATAAACTTGAGTCCATTGCCTTTCTTGAAATTCGAAATTAATTTGGGGATCCCCTTGTGTACTAAATTTGATGTATTTTAAGGCTTAATTGGTGTGAAATTCAAGGCAAGTTATTGGGTCCACAATTGGGAGAGTTTAAAACTTAATTAGGGGCCTACATGATCTGTTTTTCAAATTTTAATTTTGGGGGCTGTGTCAATTTCGGATTTGGCATTTTTAAATCCATAATTTTGTTAAAATCGATGCAATTTTGGGGCCCATGTTTGCAAGTTTCAATTGAGAGAGATTTTAAAATTCAAGGAAATTTAATTATTATAATTTTGGCCCAAATTCCAATCGATCCAATTTAATCAAGGGCTGGAATTAATTAAGGCGAATTTAATCCAAGGGGATGTGATTTAATTTTATTTCTTTTTCCCCCATGCAAGTCGTCCATTTTGGGCAATTAGATGGGTATTTAAAGAGGCGTTTGGACATCATTTTTCATTGTTTCCAAGAGAAAATTTTATGATTGCAAATTCTGGAAATGCGTTTCCAGCCATGGGCGATTTTGTTTTGAGGATTTTGTTGGACATTTTCATGCAATTTTCTCAAGTTTGAAGGCTTCTAGAGGTGGCAAATTGGTCTTGGGGTTTGAAGACATCATCTTGGCATTCATTTTCACCTACCTTTTGAGCAATTCTCATCTTCTTTGTGCCTAGAAAATCAGAGATTTAAGCAAATCCGAATTTGGAGTTGGTCCATTGCAATCTTGACATCATTTACCGAGCTCCTAGGGCATCAAATTACATCCATTGAACATGTTTTCTGCCTAGATCATGTGGATAAGTCCATGTTTTTGTGATTGGGCAAGTTAGTTGAATGAAATGCAATGATAATCCTAACTCAATTAGCTTGATCAAATGTTATTTTCAAAGTTTTATTGGCAATACTTTATCAAATGAAATGGAGTGACTTGTTTCTTTGCCTTTTGTTTAGGTTGACAGGGGAGTTCTTGCGACTTAGTGAGGGCCCTCTCGCAACTTGGTAGGGTTGACAAGAAGGAGGATGCAAGGTTGAGGTTCAAGTCTCTCAAGTGGCAAGGGAGTTTACACCAAGCTCAAGGCGAGATCAAGGGCAAGTTCAAGGTTCAAGTACATGAAGGCTTCACCATTTCAAGATCAAGACATCAAATGTACAAGTACAAGCAAACAAGTTCAAGACATGGCAATGAGAAAATTCCCAAGGACTCAACGTTGGTAGGGGTGTTGCTGCTACTTGGCGGGCATGCTCTTGAAGTTTGGTAGGGGTGTTCATGGAAAGAGGTGGACAAGGTTGAGCATCTAAAGGATATCTTCCCTTCATCAAAAGATCAAATAACAGGCCTTCATCAAAAGATCAAATAATAGGATAAGGATGATGGGGTGGTAGTTGGTTGTCTCCTCCAATCAAAATATTCCTCTTTCAAGCATGTGTAATCAATCATACCAAGTGTCCTATGTTTTCATTGGTTGGAAAAATTATTGTAATTTTCTTATTGGCCCACAAGTTTGGTGCCCTCATGTAATTGGTTGTAATTATGTCAACCCTAATTAGGGTTTATGGGATGTAATCTAGGCCCTTGATTTCAGATTTTTGCCTCTTAATCTTGGCCACTCATTGTACTTGAGCCTCTATATAAGGCCATTTTCTCTCATTTGTAAAGAGAGTTATGTTGGAGATTTGTTGCCAAAATACTACCAAAATTGTTCTCTATTCATTGTTGTGGCTTGCATGGTGGATATACATGATCGTTTTGGTGTATTTGCATGGTTCTTTACATCTCTCAATTAAAATAGGATTTTATTTCAAAGTTGTTAAAGGAAGAGTAAAAGTAGATAGATTGTGTGGTGATATTGGTGGATGTTTGATTGGATGACTCTATAAAACTAGGCCACTAGCTCCTGTAGATGCAAGGGTGCCTTGTGTGGTAATCTAGTAGTTGTGCTCAAGTTTAGTTGGCATTGGATCTTTGATTTGTATTCTAAGTTGGATTGAGGGGAAGGTGTTGATATGAAAACCATTTGAGATCCTTTGAAGCTTTGCACTAGGTGGAGTTGAAGTCGTAGGCAAGCCTCCATTTGGTAGGAGTCCTAGTCCATCCATTAGTCTTCCCATCCATAGTTAGAAGTAGAAGTAGTCTAGATAGTAGGAGTTGAAGAGAAAAGTTTGAAGTGATATAAATCACGGTTATATTTTTATTGCACATTGTGAAGCCAAATCTTTAGAAGTGCAAGTAAGTTGGCATCCTTGAATGGATTACGTAAGCCTGCCTAAGTGATTAACCAGAAAATCACATCATTTCAACTGAGTTAGATATCCACAGGTGTAAGGAACCTTGGATTCATTCCACGATCTTCATTGCAAAGCTTAACATGGGAGATGACTTTATTCAAGAGAGGGTTTAATGCTCTATGTTTCTCAAAGCATTAAGTGTTTAGTCCTGCATGTTGTGTAAGTGGAACAAAACTTGCATCAACAAGTAGGAATAGCAGGAAGATCTTAGTGGGGTTCTCATCTTGTCCATTCTAAGCCCAAGAGCGGGACTTTGACCCTTTTGGCCTTGGTGGCAGGACTTTGACATCCACCAAGGTGGCCTACTTAGATGGTAGCTTTATACCCTCTTACCTATGCCTCCTCCTGTCCATGATGAGGTTATACATTGATTCACTCCTAAAATATATTGAAGATAGTCATATAAGTTGACAGAGCTGTGATCAATACTGGACTAGAAATAATATGTTGTTCACACTTTGATTGGCTATTGCTCTAAATAGCGCATATCCAAGAGTATAGGTAAAAGAGAAATGATATGTATTCCATAATGTTGGAATGATTGGAGTGAATGTCTTCTTATATCTCAAGATAAGAATAAGGAGATATGTCACTAAAGGGTCATGACATCTTATATCTCAAGATAAGAATAAGGAGATATGTCACTAAAGGACATGTGTCATGACCCTTTATCATTGCACCTCCCTATGATGATAATCGATTAGACAATCACATTCCTTCAACTAGTAGCCCTTGTTTACTTAAATGCCTTCTAATCATTCCTTATAACAATCTGATAATTCTTTTGTGAGGATCGCTAGTCGATTCTTAATAATGATTAACAGTATTAAAGTTACTGCTCATTGTCTTGATAGTGTATAATTGGTCCATTGGGACTTAGTTATTATCACGTCTTTCCTTCATACACAACAATGAACATCGTCCATTATTCTGACGTTCTCTACCTAATCATTGATGAGATGCAGTCACTATTCTGAAACATTCCTTTCTTCATATATTCTATTGATTAATCACTGGCAGGGTAGATCAATATTGATGTTTTCATAATCTTTCAAGGATATCGCTGTATTCTTTATATTATGTCTTAGTGATGTCTTTTTGTATTGGTTATATGTTGTAACATATCTCAGTCTTTACGTGGCCATTGAGAACCCATTGGTCACCAATCCTTACTGTTGTTCATTCATACCATCGAATAATAGATTCCATCAATATTGTCTAATTGCTGACAATGATATTGTTACATGCTTTTGCCATGGCTTGTATGCTCGGAATGCATGTTGCTACTTACATAGTCACTGTTTTCTCTTCTCCACATCATGGTGTCAGGGTATTGATGCGTTGATGCTTTCTTGACCAGTATCATATGGCAATTATAACTGTGCTGAGTCAGCCATTTATAACCTTGTCACACCTCTTCATAATGCATATATTGCTGACCAAGTCTTAGAGCTTGGTCTTTGTATCAATAAGTTTGACTACTATTTCATTTGCAATTTTGTCCCTTCAGAGACTTCAAAAAACTGAATTATATTGTATTATTATTTATCTATTTATTTGGTATTTTAATATTATTATTTATTTATTAAATTCTCTTTCAAAAAGGGGACATCACTAAATAGGCAGGGGTTGCAGTAGACCAGCAGGGTAAAGTATGTTCATTTTTATTTTGTTGACGCACTTGGCACTCACAAGCATACTTAAGGATGCCATCTTTCATACCTTCCGTGAGAATCTCTCATGGATCTGCCTACAAGACTTTAATAACCAGGATGACCAGCCATTGGTATGTCATGAATGTCTTTAAAATCTGATCTTTAACTCATTTACCAAAGGTGGAGGATTCTCATTGACATTCTGCAAGGCTTCCTTTTGAATGAAGTGGGTTGGAGGGGCCTTGAGAAAGTGTTTGAGCCTGCTGCTATAGGCTGCCTATGACTATTAATCTGGTGACTTGAAGAACTGCTCTCAGCATTGTTTGTTTTCGTTACTATGTGAGCCATTTTGATTACCATGTGTATTATTGGGCATACTCTGATTAAGATTACTCAACATTTGAGACATCATATCAATCTTGGTTTCAAATCTCATTCGCATCCATGCATTTGGGCTCAAAGAGATCTCTCTCTCTTTGCCTCTATCTGCCATGTTGTCCATTGTGTTCTCACTGTCTGTGGGAGGTTCTTGATGCATGCCTAAGATCTCTGAAACTGTTTCTCCCTTGAGGACTGCCAATGATGCTCTCTCTAATATAGTATCTTTGTGCTCTCTCACTCATAGAAAGTTCAAATCTGATTGAAGACTACTTTCACAGGCTGGTAGGAAAAACTTGCTCTGATACCATTGCAATTGTTAGGAAATCAGATCTTGGGAATATAATTTATTGTTTTATGTTCACTAATAAATGACTGTTCTGATATATAAATAGACTGTGATGCTTTTTATATTTATACTGATTATATTATATGCTGTGACCGCAGGTGATAACAGCAATGAACTCCTTTTATTGATTGTGTTATCCATGCGATCACAGCATACATATATATATGCTGATGATCAGATGACAGCAAGCAATGTGTCTCTTCACAGTTGAAAGGGCGCGACCCATGGTCGCTGCTTGCATTAGTGCTAGCGACTGTTAACAACAGTCGCTAGCACTAATGTAAGCAGCGACTTACATTAGTGTGTAGTCGGCTGTCTCAATGTTCATTCATTCGACTTGATGGTCGATGTTAACAATTATGATAGATATCGAACATAGTTCGATCAATGTTAATGTAATATCATAATATTGTGTTATGATATTATCATTATTATATTATAAATATAATAATGATAATATGATAATAACAATATAAATTACAACTCTTTATTAACAATGTATAGAATAGTATAATATATATATATATATATATATATATATATATATATATATATATATGTATGTATGTATGTATGTATACGAATGAAGCTATATCTTAACACTCCCTCTTAGCGAGTGAGTATTAAATATCAAAAGTCTATCATGACATCCGCCAATTCGGGACGCACAAATTAAGGTAGTCTCGTCATGAAAATAGACTTGAATATCATGATCTCCGCACATTTGGGACACACAATGAAGTAGTCTATCATGATATGGTTTCGTTATTACACATCCAGTAATAACAAGAGTCAAGATCTCCGCACAATCGGGACACACAATTAAGTAGTCTATCTTGACACTTTGGTTAACCATTTACAAGATCGTCACCTTGAAATGTTAACCCACACACAAATGATCATTTACACAATATTGCAATATACACATTTTATTCATGAATAAACAACTTATAAATAAGAGGGGTTTAAACCATACATCAAACCTTGATCATGCCAAGTTTATTTCTGAAGTATTCTATCTTCAGTTTTGCCAGTGACTTGGTGAAAATATCAGCATTCTGTTCTTCAGTACTAATGTACTCTAGCCTTATGATATTTCTCTCTACCATATCTCTTATGTAATGATATGGAATCTCAATATGTTTGGACCTGTTATGGAAAACTGGATTAACAGATAACTTGATACAACTTTGATTGTCACAATGAATCACAGTTGGATCTAGAGGTTTTCCAAACAATCCAAATAATAGCTTTCTTAACCATACTGCTTCACGTGCTCCCATGGATGCTGCCATATATTCAGCTTCAGTGGAGCTTAATGCTACTGCTGACTGTTTTTGACTGAACCAAGAAATCATAGCTGAACCAAGACTGAAACAACACCTTGTAGTGCTTTTTCGATCGGTAGTACTTCCAGCCCAATCAGAATCAGAATACCCTTGAAGATTGATTTCTACCTTTTCATACTTTAGCCCAAATCCAATAGAGCCCCGTAGATATCTCAAGATATGCTTAGCTGCCATTAAGTGTATTTCCTTGGGGTCACACATAAAGTGACTCACAACATTGGTTGCATAACAGATGTCAGGTCTAGTGTTCACTAAGTGCATAAGAGAGCCAACAATTTCTCTATACAATGTAGGATCAGAGGGTTCAGACTCTTCTGCTTCAACTTTGAGTTTGTGCAGATTTGTTTCCATAGGTGTGGATAAAGGCTTACATTCCATCATTCCAAACCTGGTTAAAATATCAATAGTGTATTTTTGTTGATTTAGCAGAATATAGCCTTCCTTTTGAAACACTTCCAACCCTAAGAAATAATGTAAGAGTCCTAGATCTTTCATGTCGAATTCAGTAGTGAGTTCTTGCTTACATTTTGCAATAAGATGATCTTCTCCTGTTATTAAAAGATCATCTACATAAAGAACTAAAATAACCATGTTGCCATTTGTTATCTTAAAGTAAATGTTAGGATCTGCATCATTTTTAGAGTATCCTAATTTTGAGAGATAGCTGTTTATCCTTTCATACCAAGCTCTGGGAGCTTGTTTCAACCCATATAGTGCTTTCTTGAGTTTGCAAACATATTTTGATGCATCATGTATAATGAACCCTTCTGGCTGCTCTAAATATACTTCTTCTTCAATGGTGCCATTTAGGAATGCCGTTTTCACATCCATCTGGTGTATCTTCCACCCTTTAGATGCTGCTATAGCAATAATGGTTCTGACTGATGTATACCGAGCTACAGGGGCAAATGTTTCTTCATAATCAATACCTGCTTTCTGTGAGAATCCTCTAGCAACAAACCGAGCTTTATGCTTCTCAATACTTCCGTCAGAAGCATATTTAGTTTTGAATAGCCATCTAGAAGAGACAACGGTTTTATTTTTAGGTCTAGGTACTATGTCCCAGACATCATTCTTTATTATAGATTGATATTCTTCAATCATTGCCTCTCTCCATGCTTGATTAGATAATGCCTCCTTTGGATTTGATGGTTCTGATTTATTGATTTCGGTTATAAGAGCTGCATAACATTTTTGAGTTCTTGTCCTTTTACTCTCATGAGATATTTCATTAGGTTCTACATTATTTTCTTTAATTATTTGCCTTGCCCATAATGGCCTTTTCTTACCATTGATTACATTTGTATTCTCATTTTCAATGACAAGAGATTCAGGTTCTTCTATATCCTCCCTCTCAATTTCAGCAGTGAGATCTTCTTCTATCTCCAGGATGTTATCTTCTTCAAGATTTTTGAATGTGTTATTTTCAACAAATTTTACATCTCTACTCATCTCAACGGATTTTTGTCCTGGAATATAGATTCGATACCCTTTTGTGTTTTCACTATAACCAACAAGTATGCCTCTTTTACCTGATGGTTCTAGTTTAGTCCTCTTCTCTTTAGGTACATGAATGTATACGAGACATCCAAATATCCTAAGATGACTTAGGTCTGGTTTGATCCCTGTAAATGCTTCTTCTGGTGTTATGTTTTCTAATATGGAGTGTGGACACCGATTTTGAATATATATTGCTGTATTTGAAGCTTCTGCCCAAAAAGAAGTATGAAGGTTTTGATCGAGCATCATGGCTTTTGTTGCTTCGATTATGGATCTATTCTTGCTTTCTACTACTCCGTTCTGTTGAGGATTATATGGTACAGTATACTCCCTCTTAATCCCAACAGAATTACAAATTTCTTTAAATATGTCAGATTTGTACTCACCTCCATTGTCTGATCTTAATACTTTTATTCTTTTATCTGTTTGATTTTCTACTAATGCTTTAAATTCTTTGAATTTAGATAGTACCTCGCTTGATTCTTTAACCTTAAGAAAGTATATCCAAGTTTTCCGAGAATAGTCATCAACAAAAATAATATGGTATAGTGATCCTGTTAATGAAGGTGTTGACATGGGTCCACATAAATCAGTATGAATTAATTCTAAGATTACTTTAGATTTGTGCTCACTTGTAGGAAAAGACCCTTTTATGTTCTTTCCTAGTGCACAACCTTTGCAAATGCCCGGATGATTATTTTTGAAGTGTGGAAGACCCGTAGTAATCTTGTTTATTAAAGGTAGAGCATTATACCTTAGATGTCCCAACCTCTTATGCCATAATTCATTGTGATTTGCGATTTCATGAGTTAGTGCAGATTTCTGATCATTACATATTTTATAAAGACTACCATCTCTTGTCCCTATGATTGTAGCATTCTTCATATTTGAATTCTTAGGCCATAATAGAACTTTGTCTTCATTAAAGGTGACCCGAAATCCTTGGTCTGCTAGTCCTGATATAGAGACTAAGTTTCTTTTGATTCCAGGTACAAATAGAACATCTTTTAGTTGTAGAGATACTCCATTCTTTATCTTTATGGTACAGGTCCCTATTCCTTTCACTGGGTAGGTGGAGTTATCCCCAATAGTCACTTTTTCGGTTGAATAATTTTCAAGTGTCTCAAACTGATTTTTGAATCCGGTTATATGTCTTGATGCACCACTATCAATTATCCAAGTTCTACTATTGGAATTTAGTTCACTTGAGAGAGCTGTAAAGAAGAGTGGAATTTCTTTTGCTTCAGCTATGGTGGCTTGAGTCTTTTGCCTTTCAGGACAATGTCGATGAGTGTGCCCATATTTATCACATTTGTAACATTGGATTTTAGAAAAATCTCTTTTGAATCCCCTCTTTCTTTTTAAAAATTTTCTCTTTTTGTTGTGGGACTTTGTGTTGAGTGCTTGTGTTTCTCCCTCTTTCTTTAGATCTATTCCTCTGGTAATAAGTCTTGATTCTTCCTGAGTACAGTCGTTCTTAAGTTGATCAAATTTTGGTAGAGGTGGATGTGTGCTTATGCATTGAATAAAGTTCTCCCAGGATGTTGGTAATCCCCTTAGTGCTATTAGAGATAATTCCATGTCTTCTATAGTGTTGCCAATGGAGAATAGTTGATCTTGTATTTCAGCAATTCTCAGGAAATAAGATGTAATTGTTTCTCCTTTATTCATTTTTATGGTCAATAGTTGTTCCTTCAAGGTTAATATTCGACTTGTATTGTTTATCTCATACGTTTCTTGAATTTTCTTAAAAACCTCATATGCTGTTGCTAATCTTGCTATGCTTGGAAGAATAGAATCTTTAACTGAATCAACAATTAATTTCTTAGCTTTATTGTTCCTCCTTTTCCAAGTCGTTTTCTCTGCTTCGTCTGTGGGCATTTCTTTTTCTGTTTCTATGAAAGATTCTAATTCCAATTCTTGTAAAAGCGTGATGATTCTAATTTTCCATGATAGAAAATTTGATGCTTTTTCCAATCTATCCTCCATCCTGATTCCGGTGGTCATTTTGATAATTTGTGATGACTCTTCTCCTTTAAATAATATTTTTGTTTTATATTCCTATCAAATAATAATTCAGAATTAATTCCCTTTAACTCTGCTCTGATACCATGTTAGGAAATCAGATCTTGGGAATATAATTTATTGTTTTATGTTCACTAATAAATGACTGTTCTGATAAATAAATAGACTGTGATGCTTTTTATATTTATACTGATTATATTATATGCTGTGACCGCAGGTGATAACAGCAATGAACTCCTTTTATTGATTGTGTTATCCATGCGATCACAGCATACATATATATATGCTGATGATCGGATGACAGCAAGCAATGTGTCTCTTCACAGTTGAAAGGGCGCGACCCATGGTCGCTGCTTGCATTAGTGCTAGCGACTGTTAACAACAGTCGCTAGCACTAATGTAAGCAGCGACTTACATTAGTGTGTAGTCGGCTGTCTCAATGTTCATTCATTCGACTTGATGGTCGATGTTAACAATTATGATAGATATCGAACATAGTTCGATCAATGTTAATGTAATATCATAATATTGTATTATGATATTATCATTATTATATTATAAATATAATAATGATAATATCATAATAACAATATAAATTACAACTCTTTATTAACAATGTATAGAATAGTATAATATATATATATATATATATATATATATATGTATACGAATGAAGCTATATCTTAACAGCAATAAACACCCCTGATTTTGGTTTTTTGAATAATATGAAACAATTTTGAAACTAAAGTAGAATGATTGCTGATTGTTAGCTTCAGATGTACGCAGATATGTAAAGTAGCAATATGATGCTCTTAACAAGAAATATTAAGAGCTACTAGATAAGTGGGGTTCCGAAGCCATTGCCACTAAATCAGCACCTATGCTTTAGGAAATTAAGGAACTGATTGCAAATTACAAAATGAAGAGGGAGCTGGGCCTTCGCCTCTTTATCAGTACATGAGCATAGGAAAAAAAATCAAAAGATTATTAGGTAATGTTCTTCAATTCAACAAGCATATTTTAGCTCTAGATGAATTACCAAGTATATGATAGAAAAGTGAAAATTAGACTTTCTGATAAGAAGCCAGACCTACAAAGCCCTTCAATGACAAATATAATGCTTAGGAAAGTTACCCACAATTAGTCTTTCAGGCCAGAAACTTTACTAGCAATCATCAGTGTCTGAAATGATGATTAGGGGCCTCTAAAGACAGATTTCAGACCTTCCACTGCAGATTGTAACCTCCACCAAACTCCACGTCTTAGCAAGATGGGTGCCCTAGGCAAAGGGGCGGTTTGGCTCTAAAATGTCAGATCTTAGAAACTTGTAAATGATAGCTCAATAGATAGCACCCAGCCAAGAGGAATCCAGAAAAATCATACCCAAGATGTTTGTTTTCAGCTTTTGAAAGGAACAAATGAAACTTTGATTCCAGCCTTAAACAAAACACTTTCCAAAAATTATGGAAAACCACACCAGCACTCAGAAAATGGCATCAAACTCCTTCAAAACAAAACCACACAGCTGAAAACCACACCACACACCAAATACTAGAAACCCACATCATAAACTACAAATTACTTAACAACTCCAAACTCATAATCTTCCTAAAAACTTTAAGAACACTGAAAGGACCTGCATCTATTAAGAACAACCAGCTAGGGTGGGTCTCTCACCACTGGAAGTAGTACTCCAGATGAGCGATTTTTTCCTTAACCAGTCCAAGATGAATCTTCAAATCCAATCCGGCAGCATAACAGTGTATATCAACTTCAACATGCCAAACAAGGGTCCCAATTTGCCTTTATTAACTTTTGAGAGCTATTTTGGTAACGAGTCTTCTCTTTTTGCTGATTTTTTGGAAAATAACTTTTTTGCTTTTTCACAATTTTTTTGGAAAAGTGTTTTCTCTTTTTTGTTACAATGCATATTCTTTTCTTTTTCACTATTTTTTTCGGGAAAAAGTGTTTTTTTGCCTTTTTTGCCGACTAGTTGCGAGAAGGGGACATTATAGGGTAAACAGAAAATCAACAGCTATGATTGAAAGATCTTTGAAGACATTCACCCACCTATGATTGTGATGGAAACCTATGTGTCTTTAATCATTTAATCCTCAAATGAGTGGGGCTAGTGATGGGTGTAACGCTCTATGTTTGAAAAACTTAAGTGTTGGCTTCCATGCATGATGTTGAATCAGTTAGGCCCTAAGTCATTGTTATTGTTTTCCCTAGCCAAAGTTGAGGGTGTCTACAATTTTTGTGGTTGTATTGAAGTTCAAGGTTTGTTCAATTGCCTATAATAATTTTCTCTAGAGTATGCATTGATTGGTGTGTGAAAATTCATGCTTGCTCTTGACTTTGAAGAAAATAGATTCAGCTCTACTGTAGAATTTTTGTTCTTCAGTGCATTGATGTGTCTTTCAAGTTGTGCAATTCGTAGTCCTAGTTTATCTCTTCAAGAACAAAATCCCTGGTTAACATTGTCATTGAAATCCTAGCCATGTCTAACAAAAGAAAGAAAGCCTGAAATCTGTCAAGATATCTCCTTGGGATTTGAAGTTTTCTAAACAAACCACTCTTCCCAACCCCCTTACAAATTTGTTAGAAGAAATAGGGCAGAACTTAGAGACCTTGCCACTAGTACCAATGGAGGTTCCTTGTTTAGAAATTTTTTTTGACAAGGTTAGTGAATGAGTTCTTTTTTGTAATTGTGTCCAATTGCTTTGTTGACATAGATATTGTTGATTGGACTACAAGAGTATACAATCCCAAGGACTTTTTTGTGACCAATTTAAGGGTGAAAAGATCTTTGTTGTTGAGAACTTATTTTTCTGAATTTTTGGTGGTTCTAGTGGTTGCCGGAACCATTGGAACTACTGACCAATTTGCCTTAGTCAATTTTTCCCTTTGAAGTTTACCACACTCCTTTGTTGGCAATTGCACTTGGATGAGGAACTGGGAACCGTCGACAGTTCTAGTGGTTCTTGGAATTTCTTTCAGCACTTATGGTTGTTCTTGGCATAGTTTGCAAACTCTGTGAGTACTCTCCGAGTTGCCGATTACTCTCTATTTTTTTTGCTCCACGAATTTTTACAAGTTTAACTCTCGCGCATTTGTAGGCACAAGAAAAACATGGATAAAATTGCCAATACGAGTAAAACACTGGTTTCACATGTTTTCTGGTTATATAATCATGCATTCTCTCTTTTGAGATGTCCATTTTTAATTTTAAAACATTTTGTAATTGAATTTTGCAAAAACATATGGTCTTTAGGAAATTTTAATTTTTAGTACTCTCTAACTTGTCGAGTTTTTCCCAAGTTTTTGTCGAGTCAAAAAGTTTGGGCTTGCCGAGTACTCTCTGAGTCCAAGTCTGCAAACTATGGTTCTTGGAACTCATAAAACCTTCGACTAGACATACGTTTTCCAATTTTGCTCCAATCTTCACCAAATTTGAAACATAGGTACCCATTTGGGCATTTTACGAGGTGGAAGGCTTAGATCTGGACACTTAGCCAAATTTTGGATATTTTGCATTTGGGTAATTGGGCTAGGGAAAAGCAAAGCGAAAACACAAATGCATAACTGTAGCTGACCCAGATACATACATAGATCTCTCAATGTGGTTGTAATAGTAGGAAAACAAGGGTAGCACAAAGTGTCAACAGTTACGTTTCTTTCTGCTGCTTTTTTCAACATCTCTTAGATGCATTGCTGCATTATTTGGGTCCATTTGGTTGGTATTGGGTGCATCAAATAAGGCTGTTTTTGAAGGAACATTTGTTGCAAGTTGCATTTCTCTCCTATTACATTTGGTGAACAATGAGTTGAGCTAAGGAAGTTAAGACAGAGTTGTCCCCTGTAATTTCTTTCATATGCCCTTAAAGGGGATCCTCTACTATGAGGCAGCTCATGCACAAAAAGCAGGCCCACGCGAGTGTTAATGTGAATGCTCACTATTTTAAAAAACTAAATGCTACATAAGAGGTTGAGAAATGCCAATTGTTTGTGTGAGGTGAGCATTGTCACCTTATATATAGAATCTTCTCATATGTTTATAGGGTATTTTACAATGGAATTTCATGTAACTCTAGTGTAAAGAAACATATAAGGTGTAGCAAGAATTCAGAGGTCTCTGTCGTTGTCCTTGTGATTTGTGAGTTTCAAAGGAATTAATGTGAAGAATTTTTTGTTTTAGTCTCAAAATTGTTCCATTGCTTTGAATATTGTTTTGTGGGTTATTCATCATCTCCAGATGCACATTTGTTGCATTTTGTATTGAAAGCATATTAGTTAAATATTCAAGGACTACTGTAAAATGGCAGGTTAAGCATTGTGTTTAATGCAGTCCCTTTCATTCTTCAATAGCTGAATAACTTTCATTGTGATGGATAACTAAATAGACTTCTGGGTTTACTTTTGATGCCAGCTACATAATGTGTAATCAATTATTTGAAAATTGCTTGAAGTTTGTTATACATTTCTCAGGTGTTACAGTAAGTGCATCGTAAATTCTTGACATTGGATGGCATTGGTCTCATTCCCCCCTTGATCTCTACTTATTTTCACAACATTGCATCACCCTACCATAATTATAATAATTTATGAGTTATCATGATTTAGCACAAATATTATAGGTTGATATGTGTTAGCCTTTATATTTAAATTTTGTATTTCTTCATCTGTTTATCTGCCTGGTTTGCAACTCTCAACTCACTTTGTAATAGGTTAACCAGTCTAACATCAGTGACAATTGATTTGGATGCAAAATTGAGTTGTCAAGCTTAGTCTATGAATAAGTCACCCTGCTTGCCCATATTTTAAAACCATTGGGGTGTCAAATCTTTAGAGGAATAGAACAGAATACCGCCCTGAGCTCAACAGAGTTCAAAGTAGGAGAGAAGACTTTCTCTCATGTGTTGATATTGTCTAACTCTGTTGCTGGTAGTCTTCATATTTGTAGTCACTGTAAGGTCTGACACATGCCAAAGACTCCTTGCACCCTTCAAGTATAATTGTGAACCAGGTTAAGGCTTAAATCAGGGAAAATCCCCCAGGAACCTTCTCAGCTTGACTCACAATTTCCTCAGTGGAAATCAAATTTCTTTTTTTGCTGAGGACCTGAACAGATTTTAGATCTCCCCAACCAGCTTTTAGGGAATATGCAGACAAACCTTTTTAAACTTCATGATATTTTAACTGAGAGTTTTCCCTAACTCCATTTTGCTCTACCCTAAGATTCCCTTCTGCTTCCTCTCCTATCTGTGTCACTGCACCTGGTGCATCCTTAGTCATTATCTCTAACATATCAGTTCAATTGAATAAATTTTAGTCTCATGCTAGTCTTAAAAATGAGTTCACTTTTAGCATTTGATCAAGGTTGGGATGGTTATGGTTAGGTGAATGAATTTGCAAGTTACTCTTTGTTAGGTGAGTAGATGGTGATGGATATATTGCAAGGAGGATAAATTGGCTAGTTCAACCGAATAATTTCATTGAATAAATTATTGGATATTCATATTAATGAAAAGGGGCTCTGTGGGTAGGCCTTTCCGTGTTTACTTACCAATACCATTTTTCCTACCCTTTTTCAGTTTTAATTTACTTTCTTTATGATGTTTATATTTTCATACTGTTTCGGTGCATTGATATCCATTTCATTTGTTTCTTGTGGTTTCTACACATGTGGGATTACACTATGATAGAGAGGGGTTTATATGGAAATGCCTTTCTGCTAATACCTTTTAAACTGATGGAATTAGTGTTCAATAATGCAAATGCATTGTTCAAAACAAGATGAGGCATACTCTGGTTTATATGTTCTACATTCTTAGCCTATTTATTCTTGTTCCAGCAAGGATAGTTCGAAATAGGATAAAACTTTGTTTGAGATTGATCTCAAATTATGTCAACAAGTCTACAGAAGCATTGACTGATTTTGTGTAGAGTAGAAAAAATTATCGTGAAAAACCTACAAACGATGGTGAAGATGCATTTGTTTTAGCCTATTGAAAGACTCCAACGTGTGTAAAGACAACAAATAAAACCTTAAATCTGTTTCTGAATGGAGCCTAGTGAAAACAGTGCCGAAGATGCTACAGAGTCTTCAAAATGCCCATTATATTGGAGAGAGGGAAGTCTCCCTGGGTAGAAGCTGGTGATGAATTGCATAGCTGTTTTGACATGTACAGTTATCTATCCTGAAATATATAATCAAGGAAGGGTTTATAGTGATCCCTTGGGACTGCTGAAGAGCTACCAGTCTTGGACTGAAATAATGATACTGCCACTCCTTATAAGCTGGGCATCTGATGCTTAAATATGCTCGAGTCCTCAAACAAGGTGACTATGGGAATATGCTGCTTTACTTGTGTTGCTCTCTTTATATATGATCACTTAGTAGAACTGTCAAACACCATTTCAAGTGACAGCATTCCTGAATCATGGACTGAGAATTATAAAAACTAGAGTGGTTTATAATCAGTGTGCAGGAATGCAGCAGGATTACTTCCTTAGCGAGAAGAAAAAATTCCCACTGTAGAGGCGCAGTATAGTTTCTGATAATAGCTTTTAATTGTAGACCACTGGCTTTTTCCTTTTTTGAAATTATGTTCCTTTTTGGAAAATTAGTAGTAAAATCTTTTTAATTCTTGCCTTTGCAAATATCCCATGCCTTATAATGTAGGTAGCTATAAAATCTTCATGAAGAACCCATCATCTCTAGCCTCCTGTAGCAAGCATTCTGTACCACTTCCTTGAAAATGTATGTTTGAGACTTACCATATTCGATTTGCTATTTAATTAGTAATCTCATGGCTTATGAGATCTTAAGAAAATGAAATGATTGAACAATGTACCTTGTCTAGTCTCCTTCAAGATCTTTAATGTGTGAATTTTGCCATTTCTTTAAATGTTATTTTAACTTCTTCATGATACTGACTTCATGTTATTATGTTGTCCCCTTTTTTTGATAACATTTTAACTATGTTGTTGGTCCTAGTTTGGGTTCGAGATTTGGGTTTGAAATTCGTTTAAATTTTTTTTGGGGTGGGTTCGAATTTGCTTTGGGTTTGTCCGTGTGTGTGTGTGTCTATATATATATATATATATGCAGCAGAAACTAAGTTCATAGTACATACACCACTATGCTAATAGTAAAGCAACATAACAAAATAGATTACCATATCAACGTTTCAGTTCAAAAATAATAATGTCAACATTAACAATCATCCACCACTGATCAAATATCATCAAAAGTCATAAACATACCATCATCCTCTGGCTGTGCCTAATTAGAATCACAAACAGTGCCACTGACATCGGTACTAGCAATGTTAGCCTTAGTATCACTAGGTAGCTTGTGAACATCATCGTCAGCTGCAAGTGCATCAAAGCAAGAAATTGAATCATCCAACTCCGCATGCTTTGGTTCAACATCCCAATGTTTTGCCTCCCCTTTTTTGTAGGTATTGTCTTTGTTTGTTAGGAGCCTCAAGTTTGAATGCACATAGACCAAGTCTTCTGCCTTCTTGGAATGTAGTCTATTGCATTTTATTGAGTGGATGAAGGAGTATGTTCTCTAGTTCTTCTCGAATGATGATGAACTAGCAACCTATCAAGATTTTCAATTTTGAAATTAGAGAGTTGAGAGTTTTGAATATAAAAAAAATTAAATATAAATTCAATATTCATCAACAAGAATTTAGAAATTAGAATCTTAAGAATTGAGAACAAACTTGTGAAAAAACATTGATGGCAACAGGTTGTAAGTGTTGGTACATTTCTCCATGAAAGTACCACCATTTATTAGCATTAGCATTGTTCTTGTCTTCAAGAGCATAAAGACCAAAATCATCGATGCTTGCAAAATTCATAAATTCAGCCCTCATCGTAGGCCGTATGGGATCGGGAAAGAGTCTACGAAGGGCCGCCTTGTACCAGTGACCAACTTCAAGGTCTCCATATGGGGCAACTCTAATGCTATCTTCCTTAAGGACCGTCTGAGTATAATACTTGGGGCTCAATTTAAAGGCAAGGAGATGCAAAGGGTAGTCATTTTGTTCCATCTCTCTACCATGATTTTTAGTAGTTCCTTGAAGAATGTTTCTTTAGGATCTTGTTCCTTCTCATTTATGATTTTTTTTAATATCCTCTATCATGCAGTCTATGTAATCATATACCTCACCCAAGCAAGGCCTATCCATGTCAGTGTATTGGATCACGCTCAATATAGGTTTAGTGAATCTCAGGAGGTACTCAGCATGATCCCACCAAGAGTCATCTAGTATCATTGCCTTAATGGAAGCTGCCCTTGTACTACTAGATTGTGTCCATACGCTCCAATTAGCACTGGTTACCATTCTAGACAATGCCTCTTTAACCTTCACAAGACGTCTCAAAACAATAGCGTTGGAGACCAAACGAGTCTTAGCAACCTATTTCAAAATCAAAGTAAGAATAAATTAAAATTAAAAACATAGAAAGTTTACTAAATTAAAGTCTAGCACATATTTAAATTTTAAATAATTTAACTTACCTTCAAGAGGAACAATCTCAAGAATTGTTTAAATATGGCTTGCAACATATGGTGATTCGTAATGAACATTTGAATCTCTTGGACATTATCATACATTTGTTTGATCGACTCAATTTGCTTGCCATTTTTTGGCAGCATTAGGTTGAGTGAGTGGACATCACAAGGTGTTGAAAAAATGTGTTTGAAGCTCTCCTCTGTTATTGCATATAGCCACGATTAGATAAATTTATATTATAATCAATAGAGAAATTCATATATATGTTCGATCAGATTAAAGAAGAACATATATATATATATATATATCTATATATCTATATATATATCTATATATCTATATATATATATATATATATATATATATTATTCTCTTTATTATTGAATTGAATTGATATATATAAGTATTGAATTATAATTAACCTTGGATCGGTTTTAAAACCGATAGTCATGAATCGGTATTAATCCCGATATTCATCCTTAATGAATTGGTATCAACCCGATATCATTAGTGGTGTATTGCATATGATATTGAAATCGGTATTAAACTGATTATTATTAATAATGAATCGTTGTGGATTGAATCGATATCAACTGATAGTTAATGTATATTGAAGCAGTACGTATTACCATAAGGTATGACTATTAGTCACGCCTATGATAGGCGTGACTCCTCAAGGAGTCACGTCTATCATAGACGTGACTTATCACTGCCCAGCAAACACATATTTATATTGATCGGCTGTTCAAATACAAACACCGAAATCGAACAGCGATCAATATATATATTTCTGTCATTATAGTTTGAATCATAACTGAACTTATAAGTTCATTTCAATCATATACTTTCAGTTCCTCTTCACCTGCAAATAACATTGATATTGTTAGAATATAGATTTATATATATAATCACCACTGCATATATATAGAAAAGATTAAATTGGAAGTTGAATAATAAGTTTGTCTTGATTTAACATCCTCAACCAATAACCTAGCAGCCCTACAATTTTTTGCATTGTCTGTTAGTACTTGAACAACTTTTTGAGGGTCAACTTGTTTAATGGCTTGGATGAGAATGTTTACAATGAATTGTCTGTCCTTTACTTCCCCTTCACAATCCACTGCTTTCAAAAACATTGCACCTCTTTTGGACACTACAATAACTTTGACCAAGGGTGATTTCTTGTATCTTTCCATCCATCAAATACTATGGACACACCTGTTGAAATGTCCCCTTTTAGGATTTCTTAAGAATCTAGGACAATGATCTTGAATTTCTCTATTCTTACTATGGATTACAATCTATGATACTACTCATAAGCTGGTGTAATAGATAAGATATAGGTGATGATAATGTTATTTCAACTGTAATATGCAAATTCCAGACGTCTTGTAGAATAGTTGTCTCTTAATATACAATTAATATCAATATTATTACTATCTCGGATAGGGCGATTTGATATACGCTGAATGGATTGATCGTATATTTGCACCTAAGATCTCTGCTATATCCGATAAGACTGATTCAAGTATGCGAGGTGCTCTTGGTACGTAATAGCTTCCTCTGTTTTGTCAATGAAAAATATGCTATAATGTTGTCTTATAATCGCCAGTAGTGAATCCTTGATACAATCCTCCAATATATGCAATGGATGTGATGACAATAGTGCAGCATAGCAATATATATTGCTCTTTTGATGTAGAATTGTTTTCTCACAACAATATGTAATGCTGTAGATATAACAGTTCAGCGATAATATTGCTGTTTCTATTGTGTTTAGGTCACCTGTGTAATTGGGGTTGTTGTCTCTAATCAGTTCTTGGCGTGCTTGCAGCCTATAAAGGATGAATGGTGGATGCTTGATGAACAGATGCCGATATGGATAAGTGAATAGAGATACCTGTTTCTTTTTTCCTCTTCCTACAAAGAGTATCAAATATATCTTATACTTTCTGATTCTTCCTTTTATATGTTATATACTCTCCTATTCATTTTATCTCCTCCCTCTCTGAATTAACGATTGGGAATACTTTCTTATACCTTGTATTTGAAGTGACAAGTCATGTATAAGGAGATGACTCACGTCCTTTCATAATTACTTCTTAATGGTATTACTTCCGGATAACCGTAGGCTTAACAGTTGATGCCTTTGATTTATATCTCTCCATAATCGACGTCTATTAGTTTATAGTCGACCATCATCTTTCTGGTCTTTAATTGATGACTTTGATTAGTGCTGGATAATTAATGTTTCTCATCGATATTTTCTATGATTAACTTATCGCATATTGATAATATTTATGTGTTTTAATCCATATTGGTTAGAGTTGTAGTCACTATCTTTAGTCGATATTGCTGAAAACACTCTCCACGAAGCATATACCAGAAACCACAAACTACAAAAAGGAAGCACGTTTTGGCATTCAAACGATGGTAGCTATAGCCGACAACAGTTAACTCTCCACTTTTGGGCCTTGACCATCCCAAGAGGTTCACGTCAAGGAACTAGGAATGTTGTCTATGAAAGGAACTGTCAGCAGTTAAGAGACCCGTGTTCATAGTCAACACCAACCTTCATGCTTTACATGTTAACAAATTGAATGTCAAGCAGTCATTCTGTGTCTTTCAATACTTTGAAGGAATGATACCATTTTTGCCCATGTTTGAAGCCAAAGAAGCCATCCTTGAAACCATGGCGTCATCTCTTGTGTTGACGACCATGTTATGAGGATCTCGAGCCATCATTAGTGCCAATAGATACACTACATAAAGATGACTTCTAAATGATCTGGCCCGACATCCATTCACATCTTAATAATATTTGCATTTAATTGATATTCTTAATTTTGCACAAGTAATCGATTGACTTTCTGTATCCTTATTTAATTATCACTTTTTTATAAATTTATAATTGTCTCTCAGAGACTTCATAAAACTGAAATACCATATTTCCATTATTCACAATTATATTATATCATATTTTATTGTTATTTATTATTTATTTCTTTTTATGTTTAATTCGATTTTATTGTTACTTATTAAATTTTCCTTTATTATTATTATTTATTTAATTAAATTATATTAGTTATTAAATTCCTATTTCGATGGGGACATCACACATGTTTTGATCCATGAATCCCTAATGGGTTTCGAGGAAGCCTTTACATGTTTCAACTTTGTCCAATAAAGTGGTTCACACCTTCTCATAACCGAGGCCCTTGAACCCCCTTGGAGCCTCCTTGATTGATCTCACCAATTTTTGCGAATATGGTGAGTGAACAACATTAAATTCCAATCCATTTGCATAGATGCATCTCGCTATGTCTTACTTGGCAATGTCTCTCACCTCATTGTGAAATGACATTTCCAAGGGCCCCTTTGCTCTCTTATTTGTCACCGGTTCTTGAGGAACACACAAGAATGGACGACCCTCTGTGGGTTGTTAACTGGAAGTGGAAGTTGAAGCCATAGAGCCAAAGGCCGTTAATGCTTTTTTACTTCTAGACTTTTGCAAAGGATGAACAATTGGATTCCAACTGCTTCATCTGCTTGTTTTTGCTCTTCAATATATTTAAGTACAAAATGGTTTGCAAGAAGGGTTTTAGGCTTAGTTGCCGATTCGGGTTCGGGGACGGATTTGGATTCGAGAATCCGGTTTGTGGATTCGTGAAATTTTTTTTTTCTCGTTTTGGATTCGTAAGGATTCGTGAGTATATATATATATATAAATATATATATAGATGCATTATATATCCAAATATATAAGAGAAATCCTTATTTATTTTTATTTAGATATATTTAAATTAAATAATAAATTATATTAAATAAAAAAAAAACTAACCAAAAAAAATTATATGATAATGCTTAAGCGTTGGGTGCTTATTTTCTTTTTAACTTTATAAAAAAAAAAATCACTGAACGGATATAAAAATATATGCGGAGGCGATGATTTGCTCGTTCTTTTTCTTGGAACTGGACAGTTCGATGGTTGTGAGAATCGTGGACATGTGAGCGAATGGGGAAAGAGAAAGGGATTGTCGGCCATGAAAATCCTGCTCGATGGCCTCTCTGACGCTGCCAATAATAAAGGATCAGAACTACAGAAAAATCTTTCAGGCCCCCCTGCCTGGATCCGGCCGGACCGATCTGTGAATCCGGACCCGGACCTGGATCCGACCCTGCAGGCACGAATCTGGCAACTAAGGTTTTAGGTGGAGGCTGCCTTTCAACTCTTGGCTTGCCTGGACAAAGCTTGATGCCTTTCTAAGGGATAAAACACAAATGTGCTTTCACTCTACTATAAGAGCTTCTATATTCCTCTTTGCAATGACAGCAAACCTAAACGTAACCTCCTCCACCTGGCATTTGCTGAACCAGTTCCACATATTTCCATAGTGAAGAGCCTGGATTTATTTTAACCAGGAGTTCCCAGTGCTATAAGCACTTGCCATTCTATGAATCTATAAACAACATACAAAGCCACAAACCAAAATGAAAAAATAAAGTAAAACTAGAGAGTTCATTTCATTTTGTAAAAAAATGTAACGAAAATTTTAAAAAACAAACAAAATCAACAAAAACCTACCTCTTTTGTTGAAATATTCATCTTCAATGTCTTTGAGGAGTTCTTCACACTTGCAACCGTGTAGGAATAATTCATAAACAAGCTTAGAGCATGCAACTATCACCTTTCAACACTCCTTGAGCAATGGCAACCAAACAAGAAAGTTTAGCAATGGAGGCAAGAAGTTTTCTTCTTCATTCACAAATGCACAAGTGACATATGTTTTACCTTTTTTGCCTTTTAGTAGTCTATTTTAGGGTTGGAGGGTTGAATAGACTAAAAGAACACATAAGATATATAAATAGTGTCAACAAATGTCTACAAAACGCATGGAATATGAAATCCATGGCATCAAAAGTTCCAAACAAATATCAAAACAAAAGTTAGAAGTCTATTTTTCAAGCCTCAAAGGAGCCTATATCAGTCGGCACTGCAGTCTGTCTATGTGTCTAAGATGAGTTCTAGATGATGTTGCAGCCATGATATTTGCTTGTCTCGATCTCAAGCTCAGTGACAAGATAGTCCTTGGTTGTGGCTTTGACTACAAAGATGCAGAGATAAAGAGAGAGAGAATGCTAATAGGAGCTTGCTGATTACTGGAATTTGACTAAGTTTTAAAATTATAATATTTTCTAAAACCTATAATCTGCATTATAATTTCTAGAGTTATGAAACCACTCGCAAACATCCTACCAATATATGTTTTTCCTTTCTTATACTAAAATGTTATATTTCATGTATATATTCTAATTAAGAGAACGAAATTGACTTGAAGACAAATATGGGGAGAATCCTAAATGGGCACGTCAAAAACCAAACAAGCATTGAAAGGTTGTAAGTTTTTTAAAAAAAAGTAATTAAACTGTTAGACAAACGCTATACAATTTTGTTTTTTTAATATTTTTTTTATTTTTTCACCCCAATCTTGGCTGAGTCTGGCGTGCAAGACTCTGAGTTTGGTGAGTCTCATAGGCTCGGTGAGTCTACCAAACCCTGGCCAGACTTGGAGAGTTCGAGTCTAGAGTCTCTGGGACTCGGACCCACCTCTGGACTCACTGAGTCTAGGTAAGTCCAGGCGAGTCTTGGAACTATGATAATAATAATAATTACAATAATAAATTAAATTATCAAGTAAAATCAAAATATAGAAGATAAAATATAATACAAAATTAAAATATTAAACTTTATTTTAAAATAATTTCTCTCAGAGTTCATGAAGGAATGTGGAGAGTTATGGCCATTGGCGGAAAAGGGTATTTAACAAGAAACCAAGCAAGGAGAAGGGCATCACAGAGAAACATCTTATTATCCGATTTACTGTATTGAAGCATGAATTATGATTCAATTTTCTGATGAGGAAATATCTCATGGCAGAAATCAGAGGACAAAACTCCCTTAATTTCAATCACAGACTGTGGATGGAAACTCTTGATTCAGCCAGACTCTAAGACATTTCAATGCATTTAAATAAAGAATGACCATTGCAGATTGGAGGAATATTTATAGCAGAGATAAGAATTTTATTATTGAAGGAAAAATAAGAAAGCTTTAGAAAGGGGGGACATTACATATGTTTAATGATGTTAACCCCTTATCATTTCATTTTTTATTTTTTGAATACTGCTGACAACAAACATGATTGATGAATTTTTAGATAATTAGCCATTGCTAATATACCGTGGAACTTTAACTGCAGCCAGAGGGCAGTCATTACTGCAATGTGGTGCAACTTTCTGGTTTTCTCTCTCAAATGTGGAGTATGGCTAATGACAGCAAGCCATGTAATGCTTGCCGAGGTTGTCCACTCAGCTGCAGATTTTGCAAATCAGGTAATTGGTAAGCCTTATGTTACAATGATTTTTTTTTCGTTATTTTTTACTGAGTTTTCACGTCTCCATTTTTTAATTACAATGAAGAACTATTATTTTTCACATTAGTTGTGGAAGCTTTGATGTATTTTTAATTGTTGTATATTGCCAGTTGGTACTCTGGTGGCCTTTGTTCTTCCCATCAATCATTTTTAATTTAATCGAACTGGATTGTTGATTATAGCTTTTTTTCATGACCATTGCAAAATAAATAGTTTGATATTTTCCATTGATTCAGGAACAGATGAAGTGATCAAGGGATGCTGTCTTTGACCTTTTGACAATAATTTTTAATTAGAAGCAATCATGATGCTGACACTAGCAGTCATTATTAGTATATTTAGATTGAAGTGTTACAAACAACAACAAGTTCAGGATGAATGAAATGATAAATGAGAAATAATTGCTTTGTTCATATTTATTCAATCTTTGTTCTTGTTATTATGTACAAAATCTGGAATTGTTTTGGCTGTATTGCAGGCTCTTCTTTATTACGGTCTTAATAGCTCAAGACGTGCTCCAGACGCTCTTCACCCGTGAGTATATTCTATGCATTCCAGTTACTTCTGTTAAGGGGTGGCACAACAAATTTGGGTAGTAAACAAAGAAGTTTCTTATCGCTTGCTCATCAAAGCACAATGAAAGTTTCTTAGAAGCCTTATATGAGGATTGAAAGAAAACAAGCTTGCACACACACACACACACACACAGAGGCATACAAACACATTCAGAGATGTGAAAATCAATCATTTTTGCCAAATGTATGTAGACTTTCTTTTTTTTCAGAGTCACACGTGTTCATTTATCGCTCAAGCTAGCTATTGCTTGAGTGTCTCACATGAAAGTGCTGATGTTTGTCGGCCGTCTATAAAACACTAAATATAGACAACAACCTGAGAATAGTTTGATACTTTGAAGTGCAAGGGTTACTGTTGGAATAACCCTGAACTCATTTCACAGACGTGGCTTGTTCGTTGTTTCGGAAAGTTTTACATCCAAACAATTATTATAGCACAGGTTTCTAAATTTTCTGTGCAGTTATGGCTATTCAAAGGAACGGTTTGTCTGGTCATTGATTTCTGCTGTTGGTATTTTCTGCCTTGGTTGTGGAGCCACCATTGTTCATGGAATTCAAAACCTATGGGTCACACAGGTTTGTTTATCTTTTTGTTTATCCCATAGAAATGAATTTGAATGCCATATTTATTGCAAGTCCTTAATCAGTGGCTTTTAGCTGTACAGATTTGAAATTTTGCTAGATTTGAGAATCATGTTATGTAATTGCTGTTCATTAATTGAAGATTTGATGGTTTTTGAAATCAGCCTCCCACAAACATTTTCTTGGCAGCTTTAGTTATTGGCGGATCATTTGTCATGGAAGGTGTTAATTTTATGTTCTGGTTTTCCATTGTTGCCAATTTGATGAATTATAATTTAGATTTGTGTAATTTGCAAAAGGGAACAGTCTTTTCAAAGTTTATTTTTCTTTTCAGGTGCTTCTCTTGTTGTAGCATTAGGTGCTGTTCGGAAGGGTGCTGCAGCAGAAGGAATGACTGTGCGTGATTATCTATGGCGTGGTCATGATCCTACTTCTGTGGCAGTACTGATGGAGGTATTAGATTAGTCTGAAAATGAACTCACAGGGAGAATATATAAATGTTGATTGTTTTCAATATTATATTAGTTTTCCTAATGAAACATGATCTATGTAGAAAATACTGAAGGCGTTTTTTCTATGTTACCCCAAGTTGCTGGGACGGGGGGATGGGGAAACGGGTTTCTATTTCTATATATATATATATATATATATAGAGGGAAATCTGAATTTTCAAATATATTCATGAATTACATAACATAGTAACATTCATCATAGCAACATAATAACGTTTATAAATCTAAAATCAATGATCATTCATTGAATTATCATAGAACATAGCATCAAATGAATCAAATCGAATCATCATAGAATAAGAACATAGGATAGCATCTAGTGAATCAAATGAGAGTTCAAATTTCAATTTCATGAATTCATAGCTGTAATTCATTGAAACAATTAAAAGCATCATATCATATATCAAAATGCGCAAAGGCTGCAAGTTTCAGCAAAATGAAAAGTTAAAGTTTTAAAGTATCATATCATATATCAAGATTCAATTATCATTGCATCAATGTATCATATAATATCAGAAGACTCAAAGTCTCAAACTTCAAAGTCACAATGAAAACAAAGATAGTATGTTGCTGCCCCTAAGATTTGGTTTGAGAATACAAAATATTGCTCAGATTTACCAAAGACTTCCAGAATTCGTAGATAACTCTGTTCACATTCTAACAGCAGCAAGAGCAAATGATTATTCATTCGGGCATAACTCTGTTCACTCAGGCCAATCTATACACAACTTGCAAGGAATACATGATTTAATATTTTCGATCATATGCTTAAGATTTGATATTAGTAATAACATATTTTAATATTTTGTGTTGCCTTGAGGTGTGGGGTACACCCAAGAATTAAAAAAATTTGCAAATATTTTATAAAATTATCTTACTTTTGCCTCCTGCTGCCAGAAACAGTCATCAGTCCCCAGGACGGTCAAAGGTTTCCAGAACTTCTATTGACTGTCCTTGAGTTTTTGGGACGGTTTCCAAAATTTTTGCTTCATCAGGGACAGCTTGGAAATGTTTCCGGCCGTCCCCTGTCCTTGAAACCGTTTCCATTTCCAAAACGGGTGCATTTAGGGTGGAAACATGTTTCGGGTAATAGTTGTTTTTTTTCCAATTAATTATTCTTCCAAAACAAATTGTGATTTAAAATCGGGAAATTCAAATTGCTTTAGATAATATGAATTTTTTTTGCAAAACGTCAGAAAAATAGAAGGTTTTGAATAATGTTTAAATATTTTTTTTTCTATTAATTATAACGAAAAAACTCTACAACGACAGTTTGTTATTGAGAGTATCTGATAACAATATACAAAACAACTCCTTACTTTGGAGCAAACTGCATGTCAGAGATCTATACTAGGACCATATACAATATTTGACCTTTACATCATTACATCATACTATGAAGGTAATTCCAAAATATAAAACACATATCCTCGTCAAGAGGGAAACCAGACAGTCCAGCCCAATGGAGCAGGGCACCATTTTAGAAATCTATCATTGAGCTCAAAAACATCAAACGGATTAAGCAATTCTTCAGCTCTGGGGAGGAGATCACCCATTGGAACCACGTTAGGAGCCGATTCCTCTTCATTTTGTCTTTGAGTGTTCCCATCTGTTGTGGTTGTGTACCCATAGGCTATGTCATTCCTTGATACCAACAGGGAGTCATCATTGGGAAACTCCATGAGCTTGTCCTCATTAATCTTCAGCACCACAGTAACCTGCATAGTTATGGAATGATATACGAGTCTCCTGAGAGACTCAGTAAGACATCTCCTTTTCCCATTTAAAATATCATTGTTATGAGCTTTACAAATAAATAAAAAAATATGAACAGAAAGAACAGACCAAAAGAGATTACTGCTTTTGCTGAATTTAACAAAGTTGCTCGTGAGTACATCTGAAACATAGAAATTGACATCCAACACAAGGCCAAATAGATTCCAAACTTCCTTGGCAAAAAAAACATTTAAAAAGGATATGGGGGATAAACTCATCACACTGACACAAGGAGCAGGCATTAAGTTCCGTATTAGGTTTCTTAACAGGTAATCTCTGCAGAAGAACAAGCCACATGAAGCACATAATTTTAGGCTCAATAGGTTTATGCCAATTGCGAAACAAAATCTTGGTCCAAGATTGAGGATTAAATGAAAGATTCCACACATCATTGATGTGGTCAACAATGTCATGGTTATCAGTGAGCAGCTTATAATGGCCTTAGATTGGACAAGGGGAAACATGGAACCATCTGGCCACCTCATGGAGTCGACCCTATAGGAATCATTGCAACAATGCTTGAGGAGATTAAGGGACTTGCAAGCCTCCCTCAGTAAGGGGAAGATCATACAGTTCAACTAGACCCTACCACCCAGTCAGTGTACCATCTTTAATGATGTCAGAAAAAGTTCTAATTCCTTTATTGGCCCACTTCCTAGTTGAGCACCCTTGTAACAGAGCTAGTGGTTTACCACCATACTGCAAATTCCACCAGATGGATCTTTCTCCACAGATCTGCCTGTCCTCATTCAATACCTCATTCCCTCTGATTCTATCCCAACCTTTCCAAATAGCCTTAAAAATATTAGAGCTAGCCACCTGGACCTCAAACATGAGATCATTAATGTGAAGGTGTTTCCAATAAGCAACTCTCAAGGGAGAAGCTCTAGAGATATTGTTCCTAATTAGAATTTTCCAGGGCTCATTACCTTGAGAGGCCTTGGCAATCCATTTGGTAGCCAAAGAAATCCCCTAAGTCCTCAAGTCCTTCAATCCAAGACCTCCTAATTCCCTGCTCATAGCACACCAATCCCATTTAACAACGTTAGTCTTCCTTCCTCCTCTCCCATCAGACCAAAGAAAATCCATGACCCTCTTCTAAACATAGTTAAATTGCACTTGAGTAAACAACCAAGTGGATGAATAGTATATGGTATATGAAGAGAGTATTTTCTAACAAATTTGAAACCTCCCAGCTAATGAGAGATACTGCTGATTCCATTTATCAAGATTCTTGTCAATCTTCTACTTAATCCAATCCCACATCTCCTTAAGGTTAGGTTCAAGAAAGGAATCCCCAGATATCTAACAATATGACCAAGTCCACCCCATGTAAGTAAGAACTTATTGCACCAAGGAGGTTGCATATCACTCCACCCTAAGATAATAGACTTGGGGAGGGAGACCTTACTGATAGAAGCACTGCAAAACAGATCCAATTTGCACATCAAGTGGCTAAAGTTCTCTTCATCCATCTTGGTAAGAATAGATGTGTCATCTGCAAATTGGACATTTGAAATCTCTTCGTTGGGGAGTAGGGCACCCTGAACTTTGGAGGATAGGGAGTTATCTCTAAGGAGATAAAAAAGAGCATCAACTGCAATCACAAATAAGGCAGGGGCAAGGGGGCAACCTTGCCTAATAGACCTGGTAAGTTCAAAGGAGGGAGATTTGAAACCATTTACCTCTACTGCAACACAAGCTCCCTTCATCAAAGTGAACACCATCTTGCTGAAATTGTTTGGAAATCCCAAAGCCTCAAGCATCATTTGAATGAAGTTCCATTCTATTCTATCATATGCCTTCTCATAATCCAGTAGAAGCATACAAACCTATTGGCCAAAAGCTTTTGCACAATCCAAGGTCTCCCAACATGTGATTAAATTCTCAAGAATATACCTTCCCTTTACAAATCCGGTTTGGGTGGGGTTTATAATCTTTGGCAAAATGTCCTCCAACCTAAGAGCCAAAAGTTTAGCAAGGATTTTGTATGAGACGTTCAACAAAGTAATTGGTCTCCAATTCTTGATTAAAGATTTGTCCCCTTCTTTTGGGATGAGTGTAATCAACCCCAAATCAATTTTAGAGCCCAAGGATCCCCTTTTAAAGGCTTCATTGTAAACCTGCAGAAGATCATCTCCAATCCAATCAATCCTGTCCTTATAAAACTCTATAGGAATCCCATTAGGCCTAGGAGCCTTTTCAACTTGCATACTCTGAATAGCCCTCTTAATTTCTTGGACAGAAATAGGTTTTTCCAAAAAGTTTGCATCATCAATAGAAACCTTCTTAGGAATGATATTACTAATCTTACCCCTGGCTTCCATCATACTATGCCCCTTATCTTCAGAAGTAAAAAGCTTAGCATAGAAGTCAGCAAACGCCCCCACAATGTCCTCTTGGGAATTAATAACATTGCCTCCTTCTCATAAACTGTCAATCCTCTCCCTGGCTTCCTTCTATTTGAGAAGCTGAAAGAAATATGTGGAGCCCCTATGTAAGAACCCCAAATCGGTCCTTAACTGCTGCAGATGTTTATCTCAATTTGTTGTTTGAAAGTTTATGATTTTTTTGGATTTTCAAGGGTTTTAGAAATTAAAAAAACAAATATGCAATAATCTGAAATTCTGAAACTATTCAATTAACTGCTGCAACTTCTATTTATTTTCCAAATGAAATACAAAAGGAAATCAAGACAATCCTTTATTGGAAAATGATTAACAAAGGCAACTACAAAATGCATAAAAAACCTAGGAGAATACACCAGCTGCTACAGGAACTTATTTATTTCAACTCTACAATGTTGTGGCTGTAAATTTGAAAGAGGATAATGGCTGCAACTTATTCCTCCATAAAGCTGCAATTAAATACTATCTTCTTTTTCTTGCAGCTGAAACTAATTCTGCTGAAGCACAAATAGAGTCTCTGGATGAAACTCTTTGAAATTCCAAATTCACTGGATATTTCACCAGCTCAAATGGAGACACACAGAAGAACTACGTTCTCCAATGGAAAAGCTGAAAACCCTTCTCAGAGCTCAAAACCAACAATGATCAATTTTGCAAATAACAATGGATAGCTCATTCTTCATTTCCCAAGCAAATATAGGCCTCCAAAACCCTAATAAAAAACCCTCTTCAAGGCTGCGATTTTATTTAATGAAATAACATTAAATAAAATCATAACATTTAATTGAATTAAATTTAGGGAAAGCTTTTAATAATTCACCTCCAAAATAAAATACTCAATTGGCCCCATTCGATGTATTATAAACCCATCACTTAAGTGATTTAAATATAAAGTCAACTTAACTTTATATTAAATCCTTTGCCATTTAATTAAAATATATAACCACTGAAAACTGAATAACTCCCTTAAAAATGAGAATTTGGCTTAACCGTCTGGAACTAGACGTGGTCTAATAATTTCCCATGTGATCAAATAATATTTCTAAAAATAGAAGGTGTCCATCTCTATGGCTCAAAAATAAACCCAAATATAGAAACCTTTGCTAAAAATAGCAAAATCCATATAACTAAGCCAAAAACAATCTCTTAAGCCAACTGAAAACATTGCACTTTGCCACTACTGAACCATTTGAAAACCATACCTTCACTGTGCTTGAAAAGATCCCCTATCCATGCCTACTAGCCTACGAGGATCCATTGATAGGCTAATCACTTACTAGCATGATGTCGCTAGCTAGAAGGGGACATCACACCCTATCACCATGGTTAATCCACCAGATCTTGGCCCTAGTTTTGGCACCTTTTATCTTCATATTCTGCAATCTTCTCAACTCATCTCTGGCTTGGAAAACCTCATCTTGGGCTCGAGGATTAGCTGGATCATCTTGAAGCACCCTCTTGGCAAAATAAAACTTGCTATGAAGCTCAGTCTCCAATCTCCTGGAGTCCTTAGCTTTCTTCTTTCCCACAACCTTAAAAATATTCTGCCAGCTAGAGATACAGTGATTCCATCTTTCAATGGTACTGAGGTGCTTAATAATCTACCTGTTGTAAAGCTTAACAACCACGATTGCAGTACTGAAATCCTCATCTTTGAGGAGTCTAGTATTTAGGGCAAAACCCTCTTGTCTCCTCTTCTTTCCTCCACCATCCCCCAAAAGGAAAATAGAGGCAACTATGGGGTGATGATTAGAGAGAGTATAGGGAATAACTCTAACACTGTAGCTCTGTCATCTTTCTTAAAACCAAAGAAGTCTCTGCTAACATAAAATCTATCAAGCCTTCAATAAGTCCTTTTGTTACCCTGTTGGAAATCGGACCAAGTATGCCAGATATCATTGTGTGAATGTTTATTTCCTGCTAGAGGGTCAAGTAACTTATGTTTGTTGATCACCTTTGACAAAATTTCTCATAACCTCTCCACTCAAACTTCATACCACCTGATTTATCTTGTGGGCTTTCTATAATGTTAAAATCACCACCAAAGACCCATGGTATGTCTTTTAGCAAGAACAACTATTTCCAAAGATCAGTCGTCTCTCTATGGTCATTGTGTTGGCATTAACTGGTAAGGCTATAACCGGTACATGGAAAAGAGGTGTTGTCATTGATGACTAGGGATGCAAACATTGTTCAATCAGGAACAAGCTGGTACAACTGACAATAATAAGCACAAGGAGAGATTGGTTTGGAGACCGGTGACACATAGTGAGCAAGAGGAGGCACTATCTCTGTAACTGATAATGCTCTAATTGATCATCAGAGCAACTGGTAACCAAGGAAGGTGCAACCGGTAATCAAGGTTTCAAAACTGTGACCGATAAAGTGTATAGCCAAAACCAAGGAACCAAACCGATACAGACAAAGAAATGAAAAGTGACAGGTGAAGGTTTTTAGTTGTGCACAACCTAAGCATATAAAATGATCAATGAAGATATCATCAAGATTGATGAACCGGGGAAAGTCACAGTCAACAATCACTTTGACTCTTCAATCGGGATTTGTTGCACAAAATCCGAATGGCTTTGTGTTATCAAGAAGATCGGTTTGAAGGTTTTAATGCTGAAGTTTATGGTATTAAAGCATGAAGAAATCTCTTGTAAAGGAAAGCTTGCGGCATGCATCTGTCGTTTCCTTTATAAAGCAGAAAAAGCATATGGTATGCATTTGATGTTTCCGCAGTAAACAAAGACTCAACTGATTGATGAATCCGAAGGAGATCTTTGTGGAAGCCGTGCATGTAAAAAGCGGAAAGGGCAAGAAGACTATATATTCTTCAGCCTATGAAGGATATTGTTTGCCTTCATTCTGCCAAAGAAAAAGAGTGAACCTGTAAGCTGAGAGAAGCTATGTAAAGGTGAAAAGAAGAAGAAAAGAAGAGTGCGCAAGGAAACACAAAAGTCAAAGGAGAGCATACTTGTGGTGATTGGTGATGACTCTCAATTGAGAAGCACAACGATCTTATCAAGCTCAACAAAGTCATTTCTAAAGATCAAACCCTCTATTGCTCTCTGACAATTGCAATAGCAAAATCCCAGTATTTTGGGTGGACATTAACAGGCCCCTTGTATTAAATCCCTTAACCGGGTGACATCTGTGTAGATGTTTTAAGTCCTCTAACGAGACAGGTTCTAACATGCCTTATTTCTTAAATCCCTTAATCGAGTCGCATTTAACAGTGCGTTTGTAATCCTTTAACAGGGAAGGCTCCTTACAGGGTGCACTTCGGAAGAGTGCAAAATTTGTGAGGTTTCCTCACACCGTGGTTTTCTCACGATTTGGGTTTCCACGTGATAAATCTGGTGTTTATTGCTTGATTGTGTGATAGCTATTTCTGTGATAGAAGTTGTTCTGCTTACAGTTTTAGTTAGATTATATCAGATTTGTTTCTAAAGTTTTAGTGGGTGCTGATTCACCCATCCCCTCTCAGCACTGGTTGGGACCATCACATTGGGGGCATAGATATTACAGAGATCAAACTCCTTCCCATTCTGAGAGCAGATAATCTAAACTACTCTGTTATAGGGCGAACATCCCCACCCTGAAATCCAATTGCTCCATTTAGGGCCTACCAGGAAGGCAACAACTCCCTTGCCCTTGGTGTGATTGGTGTAGTAGCATTTGGCATCCTTCCAAATGAATTTTATGGTTGTGTCAAGAGTGAACCGTACTGCCTTGACCTCTTGAAGGAAAAGGAAATCAATGTTCTTTTGAAGCAACATAAACATTTGAATGATGTATTTTTTGTCGAGGGATTCCAGGCCCCAGACATTCCAAGATGAACACTTAAAATCCATAAGAAAGATTAGGAGTTAGTTTCCATGGGCGCTTTAAAGCTCTTATAGCAACTAGGTAGTTGCTGCTTGGGTTTCTTAGAGGAGAGTTTGTACTAGTTTGGGCCAGGGGGTATCCCTCTCTTCTTCTTCGATGAACTCTCCCCATCATTCTCTGAAGGCAATTCACAGTTCTTGGATTTGATTCTCGCCTTTCCTTTCTTAGCATTGAAAACAAACAATCTATCATCTTTTTGAGGATATGAGGTAGGAACCACCGAGCTCTCCCCAATCTCACCTTCTTCAAGAATATTCCCAACCACTTTCAACAAGTTACCATCTCCTACAATAGCCCTAGTTGAGGGGGTAGCATCCTGGGGGCAAGAGGCCACGTTCTTGAGAGAAATATGGTGGATCCTGGGAGGGGGAGGGAGGGGTGCGGGCATTGGAATAATCACAAGAGAAAAATTATTGAGTTTATCTTCATCATCACGGGCTCTCTTAAGAGCATTAAGACCATCAAATGGGATAGAAACCTCATCACCACTGATCCCATCCCTAACCCCAGGGATCACCGATTGGTTCTCAACAACTTGGTCACCACCCCTAGAAATGTCACCCACATTCCCAGGGGAATAGGAGGAGGTGCTAGTTTCATGAAGCTCCAGGTTGCAGGAATGATTCTTGTCCTTGTTTATGGCTGGTTTAGCACTGGCTTTGCTGGCAGAGAGTCTCCTGATCTTATCAAGGGAAAGTTTTTGGGCATTAGCAACTTTGTATTTAGGTCGAGGGGGTTGGTTTTAAGCCCAAAATCCAAGGATACAACTTCAGGGAGTTCTTTCAAAGCAACATCAACATCCACCTTAGGTGTCGAAGGGGGGACAACATCCTTCGAAAAGGCCACCTTAAGAGCATCAAGAGACGCCTCAATTTCTTTAGAGGTCTGGGGAGGCTGCACAGTGAGGGAGGGTAAGGATTTAGTAGTAGGCTTCGCAGAGCGAGAAGGGTTAGCCTGGTTACTAGATTTGGGAGCCGAGTTGCTAGCAGCATTAAGCTTTTGGGTGTTACCTTTTTTCAGCAGAGGGCAAGAGTGCCTCATGTGACCTCTTCTGGAGAGAAAACAGGAGTTAATACCTCCAAGAAACGTAATAGGGCACGTAATAATCTGCCCTCCAAGGTCAAACTTAATCTCTTTCAGCAAGTCCAACCCCGTGTTGAGAGAAACCAAAACCCTAGCGTCAGTGTGGGGTAACAAAGTATCTGATCTATCAACTCAAATCACCCCACCAATGGGTTCCAAAGCTTGCGGGATAAGGTTCCATAAAAAAGTCGGAAGACTACCCACAGTAAGCCATCTAGGGGAAGAAAGTGCAATAATTTCTTCATAAATGGCGTCGGGCTTCCAGGAGAAAACCCTAAAATTACAAGATCCCACCTTCCAAAGTTGTCTTTTCAGGATTTCTTTTTTACTAGTCGGATTAGCCATGAAAATTAAAAATAAACCTTTTTGACGCATACACATGTAGGTAAAATGAAACCCTAGTCTTTTAGACCAGACATTGTGAAGCCAATCATTCAAGAAAGCACGAGACGAAAAACTAGATGACTCTTGAGCATCAAAAAATAAAGCAGTATCCTTTAATCTATTCTTTTCTGCCTCAATAGCAACAGTCATTTGGAAGCTTGGTTTCACAATGATGCTATGGGATGGCGAAGTCTTACCAAAATATTCTTCTCCATGGCCGCTGAGCACTTCCTTGGGTTTCTGCTGGATGAAGTGCGCACCATCAGGTATCTGGACCATGTTCTCGAGGGCTTTCTTAAATGAGCGCGAACGAGGGTTTGAAGAAGGGTCCTCAGCAGGGTCCGATCGGTTTGCAGGATTAGAATGCCCAATCCTAGGCACAGGTAGAGGCCATAAACTCTTAGTAAAGGACCTCAATAAATGTAGGGAAACAAATTCCGCACGGGCAAGAGGAAGGCCTTCCAGATGGAAGGCCTCCTCAAGATTCGAAACAAAAGTTGTAGAGCCCGTGCTGAAGAAGTCTTTTCCCCTTGGTACACCCTCAATCTCTGATATTAAATATTTGCAAAGGTTTCTCAACTCTTTGAAGATTTCCCTTAATATTACAAAAGATTTTATTAGTCTTCTATATCACATGCTTGCAGAAATTAAAGTGGCTACTAATGTCTTGTCTCATACACAATCAAGATTAAAGATGGCCACATCATAACACAGGGAACATATGGTTTTGGTTTTGGTTTTTATGCAAATGTCTGATTAGAAATAAAACTAATGGTTCCTTGCTTTGTCCTCAGTGTTTCTGACTAAGAGATTAATTTTGATAAGTCAGGCAATCATTATAATAATATTCTGAGACTTTGTGAGCATAATATACGAGTTAACATTTGAATTTGTTTATTGTGTTCTCAGGATGGTGCTGCAGTTACTGGTTTAATCATTGCTGCTCTATCCTTGGTTGCAGTTAATGTAACTGGAAATCCAATTTATGATCCAATTGGATCTATTCTAGTGGGGCAGTTACTTGGAATGGTATGTTTGCTCTACTTTCACTTTTTGTGTTATTGCTTGTTTTATTGGAGCTTCATGGGAAGTTGCCTTTTTTTATCTAGCAGTGCCCTTGTTTTTAAATATTATATTGACTTAAATGCCCTGGTTTTGGCTCTATGTCCTATTGCCTTTGTCCATGTTGGTGAGCTCTTCTGTGATTGCAATGGCAAATAAATATATATGCTCACAAAATAAACATACTATTAAAAATCCCCTATCCAAGCCATTACAAAGCCAAAAATGTAGAGTTTGACTAGGATATATATTGGGTCTAAGAATGAGAATTGTGTCAAACCCATTTTAGAAGTAACATGAATTAATCTGTTATTTAGGAACATGTTTTATTGTGGTTTTTGTTTCACTGAAAGAAGAGACGTGGTTTGGAATTTTGATAGCATGTAATGCTACAAATAGTTGCAAATTCATGCTATTTAATTTGGGGGTTTATGTATGGATAGAATTAAGACAAGTTTTCAGCTGAGGTTCTATGTAATGAAGTGAAGACATGATTTTTGTCTTGGCTGTTTCATGGAAGCAAAAGTCAACCTTTGGGAATTTGAGTGACAATAATGTCAAATAGGTGCATCATCATGTAATTTAGCATGAGCTTGCTCATTCAAAATAACGAGAGCTTATGGGGTGGTTTAATGTATTCAGTGATTCACTACTTTCTTGATCAATGCGATGAATTATCTGCCTGAGGGCAACTACATGCATAAATACTAACAATTTGTATTCTTTGGTTTAAATCTGAAGTCTATTTAATAAATCCCTATGTGACAAATGGATGAGTTAGGCTTGGCAATATAGTGGGTTTGCACATTGACCTCTTGTCAAACTAAGAATCTAGCCAGGTACTGTTATAGAAACGGGCAAAAAGACATTTTGGATTGCTTTAAAGAGTAATTCCACATGTTACAAGTAGATCTTAGTTTTGACCTTGGAAATTAAGAAATTAAGAAATTCCAGCTGTCTATTAATTAAGAAATTTATGAAATGACCTAAGTTTGTATCTGTGAAATTTAATGCCTGTCATTACTATGAAATGCAAGTCAAGACAGTTTTTTAATTGGAAGCCTGTCTGATAGTAATGTATCACTGTGGTACTTAATTTCCTACTTCTGGTATTGTCGATTGAAAATATAATTTGTTTGTTCGCAGGATAACTTTCTAATCTTTACCAGTGGTGTTTATAGGTTGCAATTTTCCTGATTCAGCGAAATCGGCATGCATTGCTTGGTAGGGCAATTGATCCACAGGACATGGAGCGCGTCCTCAGTTTTCTTGCCTCTGACCCGGTATGGGCTATCTTCAGAGGCTATTTTGATCTTTAATGCACTTAATGTATGCCATACAATTTCATTCTTTAAAAGCTGAGTTCAGACTCTTGCAGGTAGTTGATGCTATTTATGATTGCAAAAGTGAAGTGATAGGTCCTGGTTCCTTTAGATTCAAGGCTGAGATAGGTAACAACTCTTCACTAGTATTTTTTTTCTGAATGCTTGATTTGATACTCATAAATAAGTTTCTTGCACTTATAAACACTATTACAAAAGAGTGATCAGTTCAATGAAGACTTTCTTTTATTAGGAGATTTTCCGCAAATATAGAGCATATTCCATGCAATGTGCAGTTTTGATTGCTTTGTTTATCAGCAAATAAGAAATGGAGTATTTGATGTATTTAGTGCGCATCTGGTTTTTATAGTGGAGGAGCTCTAGGTATAAATAAACAATGAAATAGAAAATAGATAATATTTAATGTCGATATTGCTATGGATCATCATCCTTGTAATTGCAGGCATATTTAAATGAGAGGTTTTTTCCCATATATTTAGTGTGGAGTGTAGTCCTCCTCAAGCTCTTCAAAGAAAATGGTGAAAACTTAAAATATTCCTCACAAATCCTCCAAGTGATGGATATTGTTTGAACATTACCAAACCTACCAATATTAATAGGTGCTATTTATTTCATTTTTGGAATCTTTTTGGAATCAGTCTCTCTTAAGTCAGGACTCCAAGTCATCTCCATGATATTCTTGCCATTTGATATCATATTATAGTCAGGTCATCAACATTTCTTTTGAAGAGTTCTTAAGTGTTCTACTATCTCTTATACAAAACAGTAAACCAACTAAACATCTTAACTGTAGGTCACAGGCATTCGTTCTGTTTTCACTATAACAGAACATGTTCTAATATTCACTGGAATGTGTTGGTGATTTCATTAGTTGCATGATGGTTTTAGGAAGTGAATAGATTGTAAGGCATCTCAAAGGCTCTAGATGATTGTTGTAGGTGAGGAATTCTTGTAACTACAGAGAGCTGTGTATTCTCGTAAATTTGTCACAGCCTCGTGGACGCTTGTGACTGTAGAGAGTCGAGAGAAGGAAGCATTAGTTTATTGGAGTGAGTAGAATAGGCATATGTGTTGAGGAGACTGCATTGAGATGTGAAGAGGAAATGCTGATGACTACTGCATAAAAGTCTGTTGGTTGTCCTCCAATAATGGTAGTGCTGGTTAGATGTATTAATGTTCTCCGCTGTGTGAAAGTGGGTAGAGGATATCTGTGTTTGTGAGTTGTAGATGTAAGACCTATAATTGTAGATAGTTGTACGTGAAAATGCCTTTGAGAAAGAAGACATGGATGGTCATGAGAAGATCATTAAAGTTTGTATTTATATAGTAGGGGAAATAGAGTTAGGTAGATAGTATTTTTTAAGCTTTTAAAGAAATCCAATAAAGATTGGATGCATCAGAGACCATGCAGTTCAGAGAGGTTGATATAGATAAATTAAGTATGATGAAGAGTGTCTTGAAAATGGCATAAAGGATGACTAAGATACAACAGATTTGCAAGCTGAGATGGATCTTTGAGGGTACAATATTTGATAAAAATTTGGTAAAAATGAGGATAATCTCTTATTGAGAGAGGAGACAAGAAAAATAAATAGGTTATTAGAAGAAGAAGATAGAGGAGTTTATAGATGAAATAGTGGATGAAGAGGAGATGTTTATCGAATTGTTTGATTTTCATTAGGTAGTTATAATGATTTGCATGCATGCATGAATGTGAGTGAGAAATAGAGAAGTGTAGAAGAAAAAAGCATGAAAAGTTGTAGAAGTAGACAAAGACGTAATTATTTTTGATAAAATTTATTGTCGTGATTTGAATGCAATGAAGATGATTTTTGGTGGCAGTGGGTGGACTACAGTGGAATAAATTTGTAATATTTTTATACTAATTGATTTACATATAATGATCAGCACAAAATCACTGACTATACAACTCTGCTGGGGTTGAATGTGTCACACCCCCACTACTGACAAATCTCACAGCATGCAAATCGCAGCCAAAGGCTTGGGCAATCAGCAAACAAGTGTAGAACACTGGGTTACTGCTGAGAGGGGGGTGGGGGGGGAAGGGCGGTGAATCAGTAGTATCTTTTAACTTCTTGTTTAACTTTAAACTTTTTGTATAACTTTTAAAACTTTCTGACTCTGAAAAAGCATCAATCTGAAACTTGAAACAAACTCCACACAAAAAGACCATCTATGGAAATATATGGAAACCCAAGGTGGGAAAACCACGGTGAGAAGTGCTGCTAGGACCTACTGTCCTAATTCAGCCTCACAGTAATTATTTTTTTTAAATGCTTATTTTAGGGCTTCAACCCTAAGGAGTCACTAGACACCTTCAAAGAGCACCAACTCTTTACAAGAACTTAACTATTCAGACTGAGCACCAACTCAGTGTCTTAAACATCATATTTCAGAATGTTTTTTAATACAGCAAAATTCATTTCAATGTCAGCTTTTTATGCTGATTTATTAACGAACCAGAACAATATCACCTTTGATGGTTACAAATGATTAAACTGTGATAATTTGAAGCAACTGATTCTGAAAACTTCACAATCTGGACAATACATTAAACATCAAAAAATCCAATTCTGAATGTGTAGAATGCTGCAAAATACAGAGATCATTCTGAAAGGAATATGTCAATGTAAGACTACTAACAATATATTTTCAAACTGTTGTCAACTATTAGTCCTTACGATGAAAGATACTGTTATTCTCAAATCAGATCTTTCAGTAATGCTCAGAATTATATTAATGGAATTATCAAACTGCAATAATGCTACTGATATATTTGAAATAAATACGTTTCTTCTAAACAACTGTCACAACATTATCAATATGATTGCTATCCAATATGATTATGCCTGTTGCAGTTTAGGATTCCACGTCACAGCCTTCATTTACTTGAAACATGTCAATCTGTAATCTGACATTTGTCTTCCTTCACCTGAAACATATCAGTCTTCAATCCACAGTAAATATTGTTTTCAGAATATCTGATCTAATATTCTCATTGAAATATTCAGATCTTTCTCATATATACTGCTTTCTTCCTCATATAGCAAGGTTTCTTTCGCAAGTTAATCAGACACATAATGCCGTACACATCCTGATCACCACATGCTCCATACACACTCTCGACACTCTGTTTTAAATTCAATGTATTATATATATAGAATCCCGTTCCTTTAAATTGTCGACAGTTAAACAACTATCTGACAAATTGCCTTGAACTGCTAAGTGTCTTTCATATGTGTCCTTTTATAATTTACTCTTTATAAACTTCAAAACTAATCACCAAAATTTTCAAGCGCCATATAAATTCCAAAATATTTGGCAGTTTTCCGAAGTGACAACAACGCAACCAAACTGATGACAGGTGGCAGATAATAAAACTACTTAATATATCACACCCAAACATTGTATTTGCAAACGATAATTTTTGTATTCGTTTTTCTTGTAACAACACTAGTTCAACCACTGTATTCGTTTTTCCTTAGACAGCATCAACACTTGCAGTATGTAATATCTTTATTGCTTCATGTCATACAAAGACTTTTCTATTTGTGTAGAACAATGGACTCACCCATCTGTAGAAATTTGCACATTTCTGGCTTCACTTTTTAGTCATTTTTTCTCTTTTAGAAAATGGAAGAGTACTTCCGAATTGAGGAAAGGACATCACATTATTCTTCTCCTGTGTTTTAACCCAATGGCTCATGGACGGGCAATTCATTTTTCAGAAACGGTATGACTTGAATATTGTGTATGCTGTCTATAGTAATGTATTTGATGTGCCCGTCAGCACTGGTAACAAATAAGAGATATAGATATCACTCTTAACTGTTAATTTTCTCATATCAAATCAATATTGTATAGTTTTTATGCATTACTATCATCAGGTTAAACAATAGAAATAAATCTGCAAATCACTGTTTCAACATATAATTGCATTCACTTGTTTTGTCATCAATGACAAATCTCTCTAAGTGTGTCCAACAACAAGAACAGCAGTTACCTTAGGAAACAATAATAATTAATATTCATTAATGCCAAGCGGTGATTCCTTGGGTAATATAGGCAGTGACAGCATACATATTTATTATCTTAACCAAGTCATTGGCAGTGATCCTTGAAATAACACAATTAGTAAAAGAAGCAATAACAACATAACTAATAATCATTATCTTTATTAATAAGTATAAAGCAGTGCTTAGAGTTAAAATAGAAAGCCACGCCTCTTAGAAAAGATATCTCTGTTCAGAGGATACATCACTTCATTTTGATATAGAGGTGTAAAAGGAAAGATGTTTTATTTGGGGCGAGGCAAGAAGGAAAGTTGGAGAACAAAATATGGAATAATCAGGTTGGAGTTGTAGAAGAATTCAGAAATAAACCTGAATTAGAACAGAGACTAAGATTAGTTAAGGGGCAATTAGGAAAGTGGAAGAGACACCTCTCTTGGAAAGATATATTAACAAGTTACAAAGTGCATTTGAGGGGGCATGTGTAATGACTTGGTGGTCAACATCTCCTTGGGGACTCGTGACATGGCTTAACTGCAACCCGTGGGGCGGATTAAATCTAGTATTTGTATCAAGTGTTGATAGTTCGAGCTTTTGGCGCAACGGAAAATGATTCCAACAATTGGTATCAGAGCCTTGGGTCACGGGTTCGAGTCTCCCTTCAGTGGGTGCTGAAGGCTCAGTTGGTGCTGATAGGGAGATTGTTGACTTGGTGGTCTGCACCTCCTTGGGGACTTGTGACATGGCTTAACCGCTTCCTGTGGGTCGGATCAAATCTGGCATTTGTATTGGTTGTTGATAGTTTGAGCTTTTGGCGCAAGGGCAAATGATTCCAACAATGGGAATGGAAGTTTTGTTAGACTTACATTTGCAGATCTGCAAATGTGTAGATAAAAGGGAAGATCATCAAAGAAAGGTTGAAGACATAATTGTAAGAAGAGTATATGTAGATGTAAAAGAGGAATATACACCGATATAAGAGAAATTTATACACAAATGTAGAAGAGAATTATATGTAGATGCAAAAGGGTGAAATATGCAGGAATATGCTGATGCAGTGTGAGAAGGAAAGTATATGCAGACTTAATGGAGAAGTATAAAGAAAAGATATGGTTTGAAGGTGTGAATCAAGACATAAATAATGGAGAAGAAAATAATGAAGTGACTCCTTCAAAACGCAAAAGTTATGAATGATTGTGACTCTTCCAAAGGGTGGTAATTATGGAAGGTTGTGACCTTTCCAAAGGGTGGTAAGTGCGAAAGGTTGTGACCATTGCAAAGAGAAGACATGATGAAGAGGTGTGTCTCTCCTCCACATTGGAAGATATAAAAGAGGATAAGGTTTCATTTGAGGAGGACAAAAAAGGGAGATCAATTTGGGGATTTATATATTATTCAAAAAGACAACAAATGAAAAATGGTGACCCAATTCTTATGAAAGGTGGTAACCCTTTTACCAATCAAGTATAAAGGAGATTTCATTCCAAGCATTGAAGGGGGACTTACAATCCTTCCAAACAAGTCCTCCACCCATCAATCATTAATTCCTCAAGTCCTCCATCCATCAATCATTAATCCCTCAAGAATGAATTAAACAATCATCAATTATATCATCACTTTCAATCATCTAATAAACAATTACTTAATCATAACTCACCAATGCCTCAAATCATCAAATCAAAGGAACTCATCCTATCAAATCAATCATTCATATGAATATCACCTATTCAACAATGATCGCATGAACAAGCATTCTAACTTAGTGAAGCAAGCAGACTTATGATCTAACTGTTAGTGTCATTAATGTCTTTGTAATCATAATGGGAACCCTCTTGCACCTCCACCAAAACTAGTGCCTTTGGATAATAATTTTGAAAAGAATCTCAGGCCAACAGTCATTCACGGATTGTATCGCTCTGGTCAAATGAATATAATCTGATTACACAACAGTCATTCACGGATTGCATCGCTCTGGTCAAATGGATATAATCTGATTGCAGGGATTGCATCGCTCTACTCTTCTCCAATTAGCATTCATTCATCGTATATGCAGCTAATGATGAGATTATCACAAGGTTTGAAATCTGTCGATAATGTTCGCACCCATATCGCTATAATACAGGCAATGAAGAGGTAGTTGCAAAGTGCGAACTTCACCATGGCCATAATCAAGGATTTTACCATTTCGCTATTATTAATAGTATGTACGTGGATGAAGGTGCCGAAGGGCAAATGCAAACATTATATCAAATTGCGGTCTCAGATATTAAGATGTGATTACAGATGTTATAGTAGATGCAATAGATGCCTTCTCTGAATGACAGAGTTTTCAGTTGGCGTAACTGGTTGCAAACTAATTTGTAAATGTTTTATTTTGAAAAAGATTGGAGAAGTAAGTTACGGTTCGGTTAAACAGATGACTGCAATTGTTAACAGGTGTGCATTCAGTTAACCGATAGTTGGATAGCAAACCGCAAACTCCAGGTTTACATGACTATAAATATATGTTGAGTTTTCGCTGGGAGGTGTGTGTTTTTAACGATATATCTGCAGGGGATTAAATTGAGTATTGAATTTATTTATGTACATATGCTCTGAAGAAATTGATGCTGAGTTTGGGAAGAGGAATCGGCTGCAAGTTTGCAGAGAGAGAGAGTGTAGTGATTCGGTATCTGGAGGTATATTTGTGGAGGTATTATACCTGGTTATGTTTCAGACTAAATGAAATTGCAGATTTGAGACTTTTATTAAGTTGATTTAATTTATTTTGAAGCAGTATATTGTCTCAGTTGCAAGCATAACCCAGTGAATTCATAGTGCAAGTTTGCTACAGGAATGTATCAGAGATAGTTTGCTACAGATATAAGTTTATCTTTTATGAAAACTCTTAATGTACTTATTTCTGATTACAACTTTGTAATTCCCTCTTATATGTTTTGGTGAGTTGGTGCTCTTAGAAGACTTGTTAAAAGTTGTTGAGTTGATGCTCAGATTGTTTAAGTTGGTGCTTAGAAGAGTTGATGCTCTTAAGATCAGAGGGGTTGTTGCTCCTAAGGGTTGTAGCCCTTGAAAATTGTAATTGGTTTTAAGATCGTGAGGCTGGATTAGGACAGTAGATCCTAGCAGCATTTCTCACCGTGGTTTTTCCCACATTGGGTTTCCACGTCAAATTTCTTGTCTCATTTTGTGCATCTTACTTGATTGAAGTGATTATGCTCTTTGTTAAATTATTTTAGATTGGTATACTACTAATTCACCCCCCCCTCTTAGTAGTATAACGTGTTCTACACTAACGTCAATAATTCCATCAGCAAATAAAAGCAATTCTTACCATGGGTGGAAGAGATAGCATTTAGATCAAACTTGAGTGCAGAATACTTATATTCATTTCAGATCTGTTATAGAACATTTGATAATCTTAACAACTGCTCTTGTGATATATATTTAGCTTATGCATAGTTAGTCAATAATTATCACTTATAATAGAATGTAAAATGCATATGTTTGATAATGAGACTGTTTGAAACCCCATCTGTATGAAAGGTGGGAGGTGTAAGAGGGGAATTATAAGATTGCTTTCTAAGTAGGCCACCCTAGGGATGTCCATGTTGCCTACCGTTGGGGTCAAGAGGGCAAAGATCTGCTCTTGGGCTTAGATAGGACAATCAAGACACCCCTTTACAACCTCCTCTCCAACTCTCCAATGATAGCTGTTGTCTTTAGGGGGATGAGGCATTGATAGGGAAAGCAGGTACAAGCACCCCACTAAGTAGGCCACCTCGGTGGATGTCCATGTTGCCTACCCACCGAGTCCAAGAGAGCGAGTCCATTCTTGGGCTCAATGTGGAGATTGCTTCAGGCGGACCTATCATGCTTCTTCCTCCAAATTCTAATGTGTTTGAATGATAATATAGATATTGTATGAATATAATGTGTTATATATATATATGTGTGTGTGTGTGTGTGTATGTATGTATGTATATGTATATATATATATTCTAGTTGCAGGGTTCACATCTCCACCCTTGCGCACTCGGACTGGGTTTGCAGGGCGTACACATAGGGTGCATTCCAAGAACACCGATTCACAATGGGTATGTGCCCACGCACCCACACTGTTGAAAATATTTAATGTGTTGTTTCGCAAAGCCAAAAGAAATCCCAAATTGGCAAAAGCTGCCATGATTGTCACAACTCCATATTCTTGGGCTGAAAGAACCATTCTGGCAATTCGATAATGGTTTTTTCTATTCTTCTTAGGATGTTTTTTTCTTCTCTGACTGAATACAAATACAAATATTAGGTTATTTTAATGCTTTTTCCAAATTTTGCATAGAAACTACAAACTGAAAATTCATGTTTTCCTTGCTATCCGATTTGAACAAACGAACACTTTTTGTTGCCAAGTTGGAGGAAAACAACAAATTTTAAGCGTTAATATCATAGTGCATGAATAAGATATATACGCCAAAACTCATGGGTTATAATGGCATTTGAGATTATTTGATTCCAGTTGTGGAAGATATGTACATTGTGTTGAAGAAATAATTTTTTCTCAGCATTTTGTAATGTTTTGCATGTATGCACTTCACAATCTTAGCATTTTGTGCTCTCCATTTTAGCATCTGTACATGAGAAAAGTGCGTACTTTTTCCCTCCATTTTATGTTTTGTAGTTTTTTAAATATATATAGATATATAGAATTTGAACAACAATCATTGCCATTAAAGCCTAAAGGATAAATATTTAAGGACATTGATCATAAATCTATCAGTTTTAACTTTCAGAAAATTAAAGAATCTATAGAGCTAAAAAAAATACAAAATGTTAATGAAAAAACGATCAGGATGATCAAAGTAAATTATTGTGAATGTATAAAAGAAACTATGAAGATTGAGCAGAAGATAAGGTCTCCAATCTTTGGCATTTGACATTAATCAGTGATGAAGTATCATACTATCAAATGATTTAGTTTTACAATTTTGTATATTTATATATACACATATCCAAACCCACGTACCCAAGGGCAAAAAGAATTTGTCCGTACCCACATACAGGTTTCTCGTAGCGGTATCCATAATGGCAACTTATATATATAGATAATCGAGGACTGTATTGTTTAATGAAATATTTTACTTGGTAAAGATGTAACCCTAACTGTAACTTGTTGCAATTATGATTCTAGGGCAAATTCCAGGACAAATTTGGAAGGGGATTACAGAATGTATGTATTTGAATTACTAAAATAAATTTGCAACAGTCATTGAAAATCTCGTTGAAATATTGTAAGACAGTTATTAGGTCCACTATGAAACCCAACTTTTTTAGTTTCTTAGTTTGAATTATAGCTTTCACAATTCGAAGCATTAGGAAGGTGATGAAATGTTGCACTTGAATATAACTATCCCTTGTAACGCTTGCTCATAATGATCAGTTTATTGGTTATGTTGGTGATTTGAAAGGGCTGCACACCATAGTCTAGACTCAGATTGCTGTTATGATAGTGGCACGAAAGCTGCATATACCATATGGATCTAATGTATATCTGAATTATATACCCCAACTGGTAGCTCTACTTTGGAAATAATGATGTAATTTATATTTGTGGAACTTAGTGACCATCTTTACAAAACCCTTTTCATTGCAGTATCTATGACATATTGTATCAATAGCAACAAATGGTCATAAGGAAACCATTATCATGGTCTAATGGCAATGATTTATATTTAAGTTGCCCAGTTCACCACCTGGCCCTCTGGACCAAGCGAATTTCGAACTGGTCCTTGGTTGTAATGTCCCCTGTCAGGGATATAAGGAATTTCTTCAATTTTCTTATACTTACTCTATCTGATCTTGCAATAGGACTAGATCATGGTGGTTCCAATATCTTAATGGACAAATTGACTATGTAATGTTAACTTCGTTGGTATTATGCAGAGTTGGGTTTCCCATCAATACTTGTATAGTCACAAAATGATAGTGAGTTCCCTTGATCAACCAACGTCCACTATATAAATTTAAATTGTGTAGAGTGATCAATGTATATACAATCCTCTTGAATATTAAATGTCAGATCTGAGATGTATGGAAGACCTTCTGTAGATCGAATGTGATTTGTAAGGAATTTCTGATCTAACAAGATAGATAAATATAACCATGTCACTGTTTTCAGATTTGTCTTCTATCCATACAATCATGGTGCTATTTCTGATCTGTAATGTTTAAATTGTAATTAAAGACTACGAAAGTTGTTCCCTTGGGCAATTTCAATCTGGAATTGAATAAGATGTGTTTGACAGATATATAGATTTTATTCTTGGGAGGCTATAACATCCAGTTCCTTTATCCATTCATCTCAGATTCTATGCTCCTGTCTTAAGAGTACTGAAGCCTATCTTTTCCCCCTCTCCGAAATGATTTCAACTTCAATAAATATATCTCATCATTATTGAATGGTTGCATCTTTAGGCATGTCCACACTCTTGCAAGAGATCGCACCCTTCATATTGCTAACCAATGATTGATTAATTCATAATCAATTTTTTAATCGAATTCTCCTCCCTTAGCATTTGTCGATGACTAGCCAAATTGATGGCTATTACATCTGGGGTGTCTTGACTAACTAGTGCCCATCCTTTCATTAATCCATACGATGTTGAAGTCTAATTTCTCTAGTGATGGAAGGCAATTTCTCTATTTTCTATATTGAATTAATATTCAAATGCCAAAGTTATTGCCAGTTACTCCTTCGTATCTTTCTTTTTTCTACTCGTGATGGTTTTGTATGCACTAGTTTGTAAGATAATTATGCGCCTTCGAATGCACGTGTCTATTCTTCTTGATGGATATTAGAGTCTTCAACTTTAGTTATGCACCTTGGTTAGACACGCAAGTGTACAAGACCAGGACTGGTACTGGGGGTGGTAGGGGCTGAACCTTGCAACGAAGCTTGATCCTACTCTATGTCATGAGGCACTATCCTTGACCCTACTTGGGGTGTTGCCTCCGGACCCTTGTAGGGGTGTTGCTTCTCAACTTGTAGGGGGCTTCACCCCAAGGCCCTCACCAAGCACTACCTCCTTGTTGCCCCTAAATCCAAGGCCTTGGTTCCCCTTGTTCTAAGTTTCTATAGAACTATTGATAGAAACAAGGAAGCACACAACTGGGGGGGGGGGGGGGGGGGGGGGGTTGAATCAGTTGTGTCCAAACACTTCAATCTTTTACCAACTTAAACCTTAAACCTCAGATCTGATAATTAAGCATGCAACCAAAGATCCACAACACATTAGCAACACATAACACCAAGATTTTTTGCGTGGAGAACCCTATTAGGGGTTTATTAGGGGAAAAACCATGGTGGGGATGGAACCCACAAGATGATATATTCTGTTAGAGCACTATACCCTGTTAAAGGTATTATAATGGGAATGCACATGCATTCAAGCACACTACCTAGAGTTCACCACTCAAATACAATAAGGGCTACAACCTCGAGGAAGGCTCACTGCCTTATAACAAATACACGGACTACAATCCACAGTGGACAAAAATCCACAAATCATGAACTAGTTAATAGCATCTTCAACATGCCTAGATCAATTCCAATGAAGTACAGATTACAATCAGATCTCTTCCTCAATTGTAGATTCCACTCACACACCTATGCACACACCTTCACAAATGATCCACAAAGGGATACAATTATATTTATACAATTCATCAGCCTTGAACAAATAAACAAGGTCAACTAAATTCTCACCACCTTAATTACAAAATTACAATCATACACGATACAATATTAATGTGAACCAATGAATGTTGGCTAATACATAGCACGGTCCCAAATCTTCATCCTCGAACACGCTAAGCATCCATAAATCATGCCTCGAACATTCAAAACATGCTACATCACTAAGTCGGCCAAGAACAAAAAGAATTTGAACTCACCAACAGAAAAATCTCCAAATACAATCACCTCGATCAATGTGAACCAGCAACACAATAGGACCACGATCTAGAAACATCCACAAGCACCATGAATAACCACAGGAACATCCACATGAACTCTAATCTCTAAAATCATTGTCATCTTTGAACCGAACTTCAAGAACACAACGGTAATCTCTATCAATTAAGAAAAATTGCTTGCGAACCTCCAAATCACGAACCACAATTGGGTTGAGGACACACATCAATGTCCCAAACATGCCACATAGGTCCGCATAACAAAATATAGCGATATTGAACCTCACCGAACCAAAAACTGAAACACTGTCACCACTAAACATCCAAAAATACCAGTCTCAGCATAGAAACCAATAGCTCACTAAAATTGTTTACTCCTATACTTGGTAATTTACATACATGGAATAATAATACAGATTGTGGTGTGCACTAGATATAGAAGTAAAATATATCTTTATTAGCTCATGAATACATTGCAAAGAAGAAGACTAGATATGGTCCACCAAGGATTACAATTTTCCTAACCATACCATGCCGCCTTCCTTGGCGGTACACGACATATTTGAAGGACCTGATGGTTGCCAAGCAGGACACAACTGTCAACCAGTTGACATGACAACTACTCAAGAATGTTAACAAATTTAATACAAACAATTAATACTTTGACTGTTAACCATATTATCAACCATAACAATATGCATTTTATGTCGACTACATCATCTCCCCCCCAAAAAAGAAAAGGTAGTCTTCCAGACGACAAGTTTACATCAAGTAATATCCAAGAAGACTAATGACAAGAGTGTAGATAATGACTTCTACTCCATAAACTTAAAGTTGTTGTGTACTTCAAAAATAAAATGAGGGTCTAGGGGCAGCACCCCCAGCGGGGTAAAGGTGCAACGCCCCTTGCAGGGCTCCGGGGACAGCACCCCCTAGCGGGGTCAAGGCGCAACACCCCTTACAAGGGTTTGGGGGTAGCGCCCTAGGCGCACTCGTTGTTGGAGTACAAGGCAGGGTCAAGGGGCAACACCCCTGCTGCCAAAACAAAATTAGCACCTTTAGAACCACAGAACTCCATGTTGCACACCTTCAGAACCACAGAACTCCATGCCCAAAAATAGAGATTTCATGCACTGCAACACTGCTACCACACTCCTCTTGCCAAGGTATTGTAGTGTTGCTTCCAAGTAACTCACCTAATGTACCAACTCCTTACTCCTACCAAATACTGTACAACACCATCAAATTTGTCCTCTCAATCCTGTACGATAAAGTTGATGAGGGATCTTGTACACCATACGGCATGGCTGGAGGATGTTGTGGGGCGCCATACAGTAGCAATGAAACTGAAGTCCGTATGCCATACAACAATGGCTTTGAAATAGCATTTGCATTGTATAGTGAAAGTGTGTTTGTGTCGTGCGGTATTGACTTTAGAGGGTCATACAATGGAAGAACATTTGTGTCGTACTGTAGTGACTTTAGAGGGCAGTACGGTGGAAGAACATTTGTTGTGTATAGTGATGATTTTAGAGGACTGTACGGTGGAAGAACATTTGTGTCATATAGTAATAAGTTTGGAAGACTGTATGGTGGAAGTGCATTTATGTTGTACGGTAACAAATTTGGAAGTCTTCATGTTGTACGGTGGAGGAGCATTTATGCCATGTGGAAAACCCCCTACTTTGTATGATTTCCCAACGTGAGACAACCACCAAATGAATTGTTGTGAAGACAGTCATACAAGTACAGGCTGATGGACGCCCCATAAGTGGAACAAAAATACAAATTTTTGTAAGCAAGTTGTATGTTGCAAGAGACCGGGCCATACACCATGATATTGTGTTGGTACATTCTCCAAGGGTTGGTCAAAAGACTTTTGCTAGGGAATTCGTATTTGTATGGTCCGAAATGACTTACAACCAAAATGTCATACAGGTATTAGATGTCTTACTGGTCTGGTTTGTACTGAGAAGTGTTGCACTGAGTTAAGTCATACAGAATGGTGTTGTACAGAATATAAATTGCTAGACCATTCAACAGATGTCTTGTGGTTCTTCAACTCCCGTTGCCTTTTCTTCTCATTTTTTAAAAATAATTTAATTACGTAGGTTGGTCGTCATCCATCCGAATTGGGTCCTCCCTCCATCTTTTGTAATACAACTTCAACTTCGACCCATTCATGGCTTGCGGAACTTCTCGACCATCCAAAGTCCATAGTTTTATTGCTTTGTTCTCTCTTGACTTCCTGAATTCTATTAGGGCCTAACCATCACACCTTGAACTTGCCTGGTTTTATCTCATTGTGCCCATTATATTTCAGTACTAACTGACCTGGATTGAACCTCATCTGTCTTATGTGCTTATCATGCCAGAGTTTACGACGTTGTTGGGCTGCTTTGGTGGCCCACTGAGTCATTATCCTTCGCTCATCCAACTTATTCAATGCATACAACCACTGCCTTAGGCTTTCCATATTGCCCAACTGGTTCTCTGCCACTATTTGCAGACTTGGTACCATGAATTTGACAGGCACAATTGCTTCTTGGTCGTACACCAATTGGAAAGGTGTTTGGCCCGTTGTGATCTTGTATGTCGTTCTATAGGCCCATAACACCAACGACAGTTTCTCCTCCCAATCTTCCAGTTCAACCCCACAAGATTTATATATGACGGACACCAAGATTTTGTTCATGGCCTCTACTTGCCCGTTGGCTCAGGCAGTAAGGGTTGGACAATGAGTGCAAGATCTTGAACTCCGTTGTGAGTAGTTTGATCACGTGGTTCATGAAGTGCCCTCCTCGATCACTAGTCAATTGGATTTGAATGTCGTATCGAGTGATGATTTGCTCGTATATAAACCTTGTCGTACTCAAGGTTGAATTGTTCGGCAGGGCTCGTGCCTCACCCACTTCGTCAAATGCTCCGTCACTACAACAATATAGCGACACCTATGTGCACAATTGGTCTTCAGTGGCCCAATAAAGTCTAGCCCCCATCACTCGAACAATTCCTGTGCATGTGAGGGGTTTAGGGGCATAAAATCCCTCTTTAGTGGTTTCCCCACCCTCTGACAAGTATCGTACCCGACTACCCATTCTTGAGCATCATTGTAGAGAGCAGGCCACCACAAACCCGCCAACAACACCTTCTGAGTTGTAGTGTCTGGTCTCATGTGGCCTCTTGCAAGACCCTCGTGTGCCTCTCTCAGAACACTTGGAACCTCTTCTTCGATGACGCACCTCCTCAAAAGTTGGTCAAGTCTCATCTTGTAGAGAAACCCATTAATCAACTAGAACGCCCAACTTCTGAGGACTTTCTTCTTTCTCCCGGTGGCATGTCCCTCGGGAATTGTGAGGTTGAGAGGTATTCCCCAACGCTAGTATACCACATAAGTAGTGTAGCTATGTGAAAGAGATGAGCATCAAGAAAGTCGTCATTCATCCCTAGTGGCAGTTCCCCGAATTTAATCCTCGACAGCTGGTCAGCAATTACGTGACTTTGTCCCGGTTGTACAATAATTGTGAAAGTAAACTCCTGTTGTAGGAGCGCTTGGTGGTCCACATAAAAAGTGAACGGAGTCACCAGTAGGTAGTGACGAAACTTTTGCATGGCATAAACCATCCCGAGAGCTTCCCTCTCTGTTGTGCTATAATTTTTCTTTGCCTTGGATAATATTCTACTTGCAAAGTAGATGGGATGATCGAGCCCATGCTCCCCCGCCTGTGCTAGTGTGGCACCAATAGCATAGTTGGAGGCATCCACATGGATGTGGAATTCTTTATCCCAGTTCGGGTACGCCAAGGTAGGTGCTGCCACTAGTCTTCTCTTTAATTCTTCAAAGGATTATCCTTCTGCGCTCTCCCAGGTGAACGGCTCACCCTTCCATTTCAACTTGTCTAGGGGGTAGGAGATCTTTGCGAAGTTCTTTATGAACCTCTGATAATACCAGGTGTGTCCGAGGAAAAACTTAACTCCTATCACATCGGTTAGGGGTTCCATTCCAATAATTACCCTCACCTTATTTGGATCTATCTTCAGTTCGGCTTTGCACACAATGTGTCTGAGCAACTTCCCTTGAGGCACTATGAACCTGCATTTCTTCGGATTCAACGCCAATTGTGCTCTTCGACATTGTTCTATACATTCCCATAGGGCTACTAAGTGAGTGTCCTATTGTAAATGGATTAGTCATCGAGAAATACCTGAAAATTTCCCACGAACGTCTTATCAAAAATGTGAAAAATGATACTTTAAAAGGTTGCAGGGGCGTTGCACAACCTAAATGGCATCTGATTGTAGGGATACACACTATCCTCAACCACAAACGTGGTTTTCAGCTTGTCCTCCGCAATGGAAATCTGGTTGTACCCAGAGAAGTCATCCATAAAGGAGTACATCTTGTGCCTTGCTACCTCCTCAAGGATACTATCTGTCAACGGTATCGGAAATGGATCTTTGACAGTGACCACATTCAGACACCAGAAGTTCACACAAATACGAATTTGATTCCTGTCCTTTTTCAATGAAATCACTATAGGTGAGACCCATTCGCTTGTCTGCACCCAAAAGATGATGTCGTCTTCAAGCATCTACTCAATCTCCTCGTTCACTTTTGTTGCATAGTTTTTGTTCATCCGGTATGGTCGTTTCCGCACAGGTTGGGCTCCATGTACAAGTGGAATATGATGCACACAGTTCCGGAGGCACCCCTTTCAGATCCTTATAGGTCCATGCAAAGACATCCTTATACTCCATAAAATTTTTGAAGGCTGTGGCCTCCAGCACTGAGTTCCAATCATCCCCTACCAATATGGTCTTTGTGTTTGCTTCATCTCCCAAGTTTGTCTCCTTCAACTTGGGCTCCTTGTACTGTATGGGTTTATCTTTGTCAAACCGATGTGCGGGAGTCTCATTGACTTGAGCCTCCCCTTGATGATACTCCTCATACTCACGAGGAAACTTGTCCTCGCCTGACTCCTCTTCAATCTGCAACATGTTACATGATGAGTGGAACAACTCATAATCCTTCATTTGCCAATGGAAGAGTTCGTTCATGGAGTCTACATCATCTTCAAAGCAACCTTCTAATTCCAAGACACCCTCTTCATTCGACTCCCTTTGCCGTCTTCGTTCATCCATTCTAGTAGGCTCCTCTTCTAACTTTGATCTCGAGGAGGATGCCAACTCCTTGCTCACCAACTATGTTCTCAAGTCGATGACAAATTTTTGCCCTGCATTCTCCATGGACAATGTTGCGCTTCCAGTTATGATTCACTTCAGCAACAATGAGCCCTCTCCTCCCGAGGATAGCATTGTAGCCCTTCTTTTTCAATGGAATTGCTACAAACTCAAGAATAAAAGGTTGTGTATCGAGCGTTACCCGTTGTTCCATTAAAGTCTTGATCGGCTTGATGTTGTGTTGGTCGACACCCACTAGATTAAACGTTGGTGGCTACAACGTTGACTTTCCCAACTTCTTCCAAGTCTCCTTTGACAACACGTTCACTCCTGATCCTCCATCGATGATGGTGTCAATGAGAATGGTTCCCAAGATACCCATCTCCACCACCGCGCGATGTCGTCCATTGTTTACTGCCAGTAGCATTGGGTCTGCCAAAGGGCTAACTGGAACTTCTGTGTGGTTTGCAGTATAGGTAGGTACATTTATGGTGCTCAAGAGGGTTGTCCTTAGCTGCGACATAGTTTCCAGGAGGTCCTTATTTTCACGGGTACTTCCATCTGCAACACTTGTCTTATAATATTTTGTTCAGATTCTATACGTGACGAAGTGCTGGCAGTGTCATGTTTCCCTTCGCTCTGCCATCATCTCCTTATCAATGTCGGCCTTAGCCTCTCGCAACCTGTCCTTCTCGGTACAAGGGTCTTTGTATGTGGCCTTCTTCGCCTATGCCCTTGTGAGTGCCAACTCCCCTTGTTCACTTGACCCGTCAATGTTCAACAGGTTCATTCCTGGCTTTGGGCATTTTGCATCCTCGTGGTCGTCGGGACCACTCCATCGACAAAGGTGTTGGGAGCTCTCCTTGTGGTAGTCTTGCGCAAAGTGTCCCCATTGATTACAGACATGACATTGAATCATCGGTCGACCTTTGGCATTGTATTGTATGCGGCTTCTGTTGTTACTGTTATTATTATTGCTATTGCCGCCCCTTAGGTTATTTCGGTAGCCACCAAACGATGCGATTGTATTGGCTGATTGTTGTGAGGTGGCTACGACAGTGGTTGTCGATGGCTGCTCTTGTGTGAAGAGTACTTGTGCACTTTGGATTGTCATGTTATATGGGCACTGCTTGGTGGTGTGTCCCATCATTTGACAAATGTCATAGAAGCCCTTTTTGGGACACGTGCCTTTTGTGTGGCCCTCTTCTTTGTAATCTGTGCACCATTAATTCCCCTTCAGTCTTGTTGGTCCCCTTCATAGCTTTGAATTCCTTCATCATCCGGTGCATATCCTTCTGCAATGCTTGCACCTTCTTGCTGCCCTCTTTGTCGATGCAGCTCCCTTCAGAGGAGTCATCATCATCGGACTTATGCTTCTTTTTCCGTGATGTCTTGCTTTCGCTTTCTATATCCATTGCGTGGTTGTATGCATCTTCATATGACATGGGGGGCACGACTTTCATTGTGTTTCTCTATGAGGATTTTAAATCCTCCATGAACCGTCGCTTCTTTAGTTCGTTGGCCAATTGGTTCTCCATTTTTCCCAACAACTCCTTGAGTCGCCGATTGTATGTCCTCACACTTTCATGTTTCCCCTGCTTCATGCTCTAGATCTATGTGACAATCTCATTGTCATCACGAAGCAGTTTAAATTCTGCCTAGAATACTTTCTTTAAGTCGTTCCTTGAGGCCACCTTGGTTTTGTCAACTCCGAAAACCAATCGATTGCCACTCCACAGAGTGTTGCCGGAAATTGTGTCACCCACTCATCATGATCGGTATGCCCATTAGCCAACCAGATTTTTTCACATGTTCTGCAATGCCGTATGGGATCCTCTGATCCATCACCCGTAAACTTCGACAACTTTTGATTTTTAGACATTGTAGACCGGTTTTGGGTACCACCTTGAGTTCTCAATCCGGATGGAATGGCTCCTAAGTTTGGTGCACTTCACCCAAACAGATTGTTGTGACTACGTCTTTGTGTCCTCTCGACACCTTTGGCCGCAACCATATCCTCTACACGTTTGGCATTAATTACCACCTTTGTAAGGGTTGAGGGTGCATTGTCGTCGATGGCTCTTGTCATTCTCCTCTTCCCTTTGAGTTCTTTCCTTGTATTGCTGTAAGATTTGTTGGCGGCGATCTTCTTTGTTTTCTCCTCGCAAGTTACGCGAAGCAATGAAATGTTATGCCAAGAGCCTTGGTAAGTGGCACATCAAACGGTCCACCGTTGTACTTACGTCGAGTGAAGTCCACACTACACGAGAACTTTTTCTCGTTCTGCCTCCCTTCGGACGTAAGTTGCAATGGATGCTTGCAATATGTTCGCACAATCCACCGTCAATGCTTTTTCACCTTTGAACAATTCTTCTTCATTATTGTTATTGGTGCCTCCTTCGCTCACTGGTTGGCACATTATATTATTCTTGTCATGCAGTACTCTACCGTCATTGCCAAATTCGTCTAGGCAACGGTGCCAAATTCTTTACTGTTATACCTAGTAATTTACATACATGGAATAAAATACAAATGGCAGTGTGTACCATATATAGGAGTAAAATATATCTTTATTATCTCATCGATACATTAAAGAGAAGACCAAAGATGGTCCACCAAGGATTACAATTTTTCCGACCATACCATGTCTCCTTCCTAAGCGGTACACGACATATTTGAAGGACCCGACAGTTGCCAAGCAGGACACAACCATCAACCAACCAACACAACTACCCCAAAGTTTTAACAAATTTAATATAGACAATTAATACTTTGACAGATAACCAATATTATCAACCATAACAATATGTATTTTATGCCGACTACAAAAATCATCATGTGAACCTATGTAAGTTGACATGAATCAACTACAAACATCCCTCAACACAACTGTCACATTCGCAAATTTTGATCTTCAATACAGTAGCTACACCAAACCAATCATCTTATTGAACATCTCAAGAAAACTGTCTCAAATAGTAGAAATATGTTTACATCAATGACAAAACATTAATGCCAACACATATATGCATGATATTCCAACAATCTCCCCGTTTGGCATTGATGTCAACATATGATGTGAAAAATAATCAATGCACAAAGAAATCAAATCAACAGTACTACCAACAATATCCAACTCACATGCCGAATCTCTCCCCCTAAGATCTTGCATTATATTTCAGAGTCTGACTACTCCCCCTGAGTAGTTGCCACAAAAAGATCAATCCAGATTCAAGATATCTCTATAAGAACACTGGACCAATGCATCATTAGTTCTTATTTGGAGGGGCAATCACCCCTAGCTTATCTCGGAGATACTCGAAAGTATCCTTAGGAAAGGGCTTTGTGAAAATATCTGCAATTTGCTCCTTAGTAGACACATACTTCAATCTGACTCCCTTCTCACTAACCTTCTCTCTCAAGAAATGATACTTGATAGATATATGTTTTGTCTTTGAATGCAACACTAAATTCTTAGAAATGTTTATAGCATTTGAATTATCACAGTAAATAGCAATAGGCTCATCGTACTCAATTCTGATATCTTTCAACATTTGCTTCATCCATATTACCTATGTATAATTGGTAGTAGCAGTAACATGTTTTGCCTATGTAGTAGATTGTGAAATGCAATTTCGTGTTTTGCTCTACAATGAAACTAATCTCTTTCCCAAGAAGAATGCACCACCACTTGTACTCTTTCTGTCATCCACATAACTTGCCCAATCAGCATCAGTGAAAACACTTAATGTAAAATCATCATTCTTAGGATACCACAAACCATAGTCAGTTGTCTCTTTCAAGTATTTGAATATTCTTTTAACAGCTACAACATGAGATTTCTTAAGATTTGCTTGAAATCTAGCAAAAATGCAAACATTCATAATATCAGGTCTGGTTTGAGTCAAATATAACAATCCACCAATCATAGATCTATATCTAGTCTGATTTGCTTTAGAGGATTTGTCATCCTTTGTCAACTTGCATCTAGTCACCATAGGAGTATCAACTGGTTTAGAATCTTCCATACCAAATTTCTTCAACAACTCTTTCACATACTTGGGTTGAGATATAAAAATTCATTTTTCTGATTGAGTAATTTGCAGACCAAGAAATAATTTAATTTCACCAATCATAGACAACTCAAATTCCTTTTGCATCTCATTAGCAAACTCTTTACTCAACTTATCATTCCCACCAAAAATGTTAATCAAAATATTAACATGATCAATCTTGAAGTATAAATTACTATTAGCAGTACCTTTGTTAAATCCAAGCTTCAATAAATACTTGTCCAATCATGCATACCAGTCTCTAGGGGCTTGTTTCAATCCATATAAAGCTTTCTTCAATCGACAATCCATATTGCTTTGATCAGTCAAATAGAAAACCATCAGGTTGCTCAATATAAACTTATTCCAACTCACCATTCAAAATGTAGACTTGATATCCATCTAATAGACTTCAAAATCTTTATAAGCAGCATAGGCAAGAAACATTTTCACAACTTCTATTCTAGCAATATGAGCAAAAGTCTCCTCAAAATCCTTTAGTTTCTTAATAACCTTTACAAACAAGTCTAGCTTTGTTCTGAACCACTTCACCATCTTCATTCAATTTGTTTCTGAAAACCCATTTAGTACCTATCACATTCTTGTCTTTAGGTCTGGGAACCAGTATCCAAGTTTTGTTCTTCTCAATTTGATCTAATTCTTCTTCCATAGCATTCACCCAATGTTCATCTTTATAAGCTTCATGCACATCTTTAGGGTCAACCTTTGAAATCAAACAAATCTTATCTCAGTTTTTAGCAAGTCTTCCCCTAGTTTGAACACCTTGATTTTTATCACCAATTATCTGATTTTTAAAATGATTCCTTCTTACATACCTTGGAGTCTTAGGATTTGCATGAATTCCACAGATTCTTGTGTCTTTGCTTCTTCATCATCTGGAATTACTTATTCATCTTGATTCCCTGCAACAATCTGATTCTGATTCTAAGTTTGTTGTCCCCGATTCTTACTGTCATCCTCATCATTTGACTCATATCTACCAGATCTAGCTTGTCTTTGATTGCTTTCATCCACTTTGACATTTGTACTCTCAACTATCTTTCTCGACTGTTATTGTAACATTTGTATACCTTGCTCTTTGTAGAATAACTAAGAAAGATACCTTCATCACATCGAGGATCAAATTTCCCTAAGTCTTCTTCTCTTTTGTTATAACATTTGTTTCAAAAGATTCTGAAATATTTCACAGTAGGAACATGACCATACCTAAGTTCATAAGGGGTCTGACTAGTACCATGCTTGATTTGTATCTGATTCAATGTATAAGTTGTAGTGTTCACAACTTCTCTCCAATGAACATGCAGAACATTTCCTTCAATCATCATTGTTCTTGTAGTGTCTAAAATAGTTTTGTTTCTTCTCTCTGCAATACCATTCTGTTGTGGGGTCCGTGGTGCAGACATTTGTCTCTTTATCCCATGTTCTTCACAAAATGCATTAAATTCACCTTATGTGAATTCATCACCTCTGTCGGATCTCAGACATTTCAGCTTCAAATCTATCTCCGTCTCAACCATAGCCTTAAAGATCTTGAATTTGTCAAAAGCTGCAGATTTCTCCTTTAAAAATGTAACCCACATCATCCTTGAATAGTCATCAATGAATAATATAAAATATCTATCTCCATGATAACTTCTAGTTCTAGTAGGACCACATAAATCAATATGCACAAGATCTAACAATCCATTTGAAGAATAAGTTTTGCTCTTGAAAGTAGATTTAGTAAGCTTACCCAACTGACATTCCTTACACGCATTAGCTGGTTTCAACAATTTAGGTAGATCTCTCACCACTGTTCTAGTAGCACTTATCTTCACAATGTTATCAAAGTTTATCCTCTTATGCCATAACCAACTATTATCAACTTGAGCAATTAGACATCTATTCTCAGCACTATGCAAATGAAAGACGTTACCTTTGGTCTTTGTACCTAATGCAATCTCAACACTCGAGCTTCCCAAGATTCTACATTTGCCATTCTTGAATTGCAGATTATAACCTTTATCAACTAGCTGTCCAACACTCGAGATTATGCTTTAGACCTTCAACATGTAAAACATCATCAATATTATTCTTACCATCAAGAGTAATGGAACCTCTGCCACGAATCAGAATGGGAGTGTCATCACTGAATCTCACAACATCACCATCATAATTTCCAACTTCATAAACTTGTTCTTATCTCCAATCATATGATGCGAACATCCGCTGTCAATTACTATTAATTCTTGATAACCTGACAATATAAATATTCTGATTTATCATAACAGTCTAAACCGGGTGCATGAATAACCTTATAATATAGACTTAGAATCATTATACTTCTTCTAGAAATAATCGGCAATTTTCTATGGGTCTTGTTACACCTATTATTGACTAATGTGGTTAGTTAACCACTAACCATTAGTCAAACAGAATGGGCGCCAATTTCTTGAGGAAGGGACATGATTTGGAAAAGGCCGACCTAGGAAAGGGTGTCCTTGTTGAAAGGTCAAGACCCTTGGGTTATGTATAAGGTAGGGGTGTGTTTGTAGATAGAAGGCACACAAATCACACAAGTTTGCTCCTTCTAGCATCCAGCCCTAGGCGATCTACTTGCAGAATTAATAACAGTTTCAGAATTTATTTTCAGCCTCAAGGATCGAATATATTCAGTCCATAATATTTGAAGGTTAGTTGCAGTAAATCATAAGTACTTCATCAACACTCTAATTATCAGAATTTGCAGAAAACTTACATGGTATCAGAGCTCTGGTAGTCGAACCTAGGCTCTGCAAATTGACAATCAGATTTGAATCATATCTAGCAACATCCTTCTACCTTCAATGGCCAACGCAATCAGACCTGAAGACAGGTTTGATGGAAAAGAACACTTCGTTGCATGGAAATTCAGAATTATGATGACTCTTGAAGACAATGATGTAATACAGTTTGTTGATAAGGAATCCAAGCAACTTGATGCTGATCCTCATAAAACTAACTGGATTAAAGGAAACAAGAAAGCCATGAAAATCATATTAGATGGAATTAAAAATGAAATAGTACCTATGTTAATGAAACATCAGACAACATTTAATATGATGAGCGCATTAATAAATGCATATGAGGTTAACAATGCAACTAGAACCCTTGCACTAAAAAGGCAACTAAATCATATAAAAATAAGGAAGGGAGAATCTATGAATTCATACTTCCTAAGGGTGGCTAGTCTAAGAGATGAACTTGCAAGTATAGGGACCATAATTGAAGACAAAGAGCTGTCACTTATGGCTATAGATGGGTTACCGGATTCATGGGAAACATTCTCACAAGGAGTAAGTACTAGAGACAAACTCCCAGACTTCAACAGACTTAAAGGAGACTGCCTTAAAGAAGAATCTAGGCAACTTAAGAAAGGACTGAAATCGAAAACTGGAGATGAAGAACTTCATGTTCTCAACACAAATTCCTACAAAGGAAAGAAGAAACACTTTAAGAAGAAGAAGGCCCCTCAAGGCAATAACAAATTCAAGAGGGACATATCTAAAGGCAAATGCTTCAAATGTGAGAAACTTGGACATTATAAGTCAGACTGCCCTGAGAATACGAAACCGCAAGTAAATTTCACAGAGGTAACTAAGACAAAAAAAGACTATGATCTTGAAAATTATGTACTGTATTCAGCACTATCAAATGATGTATCTAGCAAACTCAACTCTCGGGTAATTGATAGTGGATCATCCAGACACATTACAAGGTATAAAGAAGTATTGGATTCAATGACGGAGGAAACCAATGAAGAAGTTACCATAGGTGACGGTTTTGCACATCCAGTCAAAGGAGTTGGAAGCTGCACCTTAAAATTAAAATCAGGCATCTCCTTACACCTCAAAAGAGTACTATATGTACCCGAAATCAAGAGGAACCTAATTTTTGTCACAACACTTGAGGATGATGGATATAAGGTAGCATTTATGGATGGAAAGGTAATGACCTGGCCTAAAAACTCTTCTTTTAAGAAATCAAAATTGATTGGTCAAAGGAAGGGATACCTGTATGAACTATGTGCAGAACCTATTCAAGCCTTAGTTCATGAAGCTGTAGATATAAACGAAGTATGGCATAGAAGGTTAGGGCACCTAAACTTCAAAGCCTTATCAACTATGGAGAAGATGGTTACTGGTTTACTTAAGTTGAACAAAGATCATTCAAGCATATGCAAAGGATGTGCACTAGGTAAGAACACCAAAAGTCCATTTCAAAATATCACTAGAAAAACTAACAATGTTTTAGAATTAGTCCACTCAGATTTATGTGGACCTATGTCTGTTCCTTCTCTCGGAGGATTTTTGTACTATGTACTCTTTATGGATCACTTCTCTAGGAAGACATGGATTTACTTCTTGAAATCTAAAGAACTAGAAGAAATCCTTAAAAGATTTAAAGAATTCAAATCCTTAACTGAAAATCTATCAAAACACAAAATTAAAACTCTTAAGACTGATAATGGAGGGGAATATACTTCAGATTTGTTGAAGGATTTTTGTAAAGAAGCAGGGATTAAGAGGGAGTGTACTGTTCCTTACAATCCTCAACAAAATGGGGGTAGCAGAAAGAAAGAATAGGACAATTGTGGAAGCTGCAAGAGCTATGCTACTTGACCAAAATTTAGGATCCTATCTTTGGGTAGAAGCCACATGTACTGCTGTCTATATTCAAAACAGATGCCCTCACTCCCACCTCGAAGATAAAACTCTTGAGGAAGTCTTCTCTAATTCTAAACCAAATATCAGTCATCTTAGAATATTTGGGTGTCTTGTTTACATTCATATTCCTAAAGAGAAAAGGACTAAACTTGAACCTTCAGGCAGAAGAGGTATTTTTGTTGGATACAGTGAAACATCCAAAGCATATAGAGTTTACATACGTGGTCAGGAAAACATTGAACTTAGTAGGGATGTAATATTTGAAGAAGATTTAGCATTCAAAAGAGCCCTAAGTTCTGAAGATCCTTCACATATACCTAGTTCTGAAGAAAATCATGAACCTAAGTTTCAGAGGGAGAACATTGAAGAAATTGAAGGTGAAATTCAAAATCTTAATCTTGAGGAAACTCAAAATCTTAAGAAAAGACCACTTTGGGCCTCTAAGACTATAGAAGAAGCACATGACTTCTCTACACCAGAAGGAACCTTCAGAGAAAGCAAAAGACCCAAAAGATTCTCTAGCTATGTTGCAAACATGAGTGATTTATCTAAATCAGAACCAACCAATGTTTTAGATGCTATTAAACATATAGCTTGGAAGGATGCTATGACAGAAGAATACCAATCCATTATTAAGAATGATGTTTGGGAAATTGTTCCAAGGCCTGAGGGAAAATCTGTTGTTTCTTCTAAGTGGATATTTAAAATCAAGCATGCTGCTGACGGTAGCATTGAGAAATATAAGGCCAGATTCGTAGCCAGAGGATTCTCTCAGAAGGAGGGAATTGATTATGAAGAAACCTTTGCTCCAGTTGCCAGATACACCTTTGTAAGAGCAGTGTTACAAGATTCAAGAATTGGCAGATTAATGGATTTCCGGATGATTGATTGGTTAACAGAGGAACAAATGTGTTCCTTATAAAGAATTACAAAGACATTGTTTCCAAAAGAAACAATGTAGACTGAAGACAAAATTAGAAACAAAACTGAAGACAGGATAGGAAACATTCCTATCTGGACTGAAGACGAAAAAGACAAGATAGGAAACATTTCTATGTAGACTGAAAGACGGATTATAGACAAGTAGTTGACCATTATAGAAAGTATTTAACTAAAGAGATAATATCTTAATAAAGATATTAAAGATATTATCTTAATACCCTCCCTTAATGGTCAACGTACGGATGCCAGAACATTCTGTGATAACTAAGACCCTCCCTGGATCTACAGAATGTTGAAACCAAGAAGCTTTGTCAGAAGAGTGCTATGACTCAAAATAGACTGCAATTACAAAACTTTGTTTTTTGTGGAAAAAAGGGTAAAAACCCAGAATCCCACGCAACCTTGCGTATTACAAACAACATGAAATGATTTTTAAGGAGAAAATCAACAAACCCATAAAGACAAACAGAAACAAATTCGGAAAGCGAAAAATACAGCTTCGCCTTGGTCAGATCCTGCTTGTTGAGGACGCGTCGTAGTGCCCAAAACGAGCTCATCCAGGCGACGATACTCAAAGATAGTGAGCATACGCTGCTTCCAGGTGTTATAATTGTTGCCATTGAATCGTTGACTGCCCTCCAACATCAGATTAGTCAGTGACGCAATCTTGCACGTTTCCTAATGCACGGAAAATGAAGATATAGAGAAGAGGCGCTGACACGTATTTCGAGGCAAAAAATTGGAAGACCCAGAAAAAATTGATAAATACCCAGAAGAGAGCTCGAAAAACCCAAAAAGAATATGCTGTCAAAATTTGGATCCGTTGGCTCGAAAATTGAGGCACCCAAAAAAAACGGATGACAACCCAGTTGAGCTCTCGAAAAACCCATCAAGAATCTGTAATCAGAAAAAAATTTCGAGCCCAAAAATTAGGGTTTAAAAAAAAATGGCCTGTTGCAAAGAACCTCCAAAAAATAATGGTGGATTTTCTGGAAAAAACAAGGTTGAACAGGGCAAAAAATTGGCCAAACTCACAAACCCTAGACGTGAGCAGCAGCAAATCCCACAATGTGGGAATAAACAGAAATTAATTCGAAAAATTTGAGCACATAATTTCGAAAGAAATTATAAATTTTCCGAAAAAATTTAAAGAAATGGCTCTAATACCATGTTACAAGATTCAAGAATTGGCAGATTAACGGATTTCCGGATGATTGATTGATTAACAAAGGAACAAATGTGTTCCTTATAAAGAATTACAAGGACGTTGTTTCTAAAAGAAACAACGTAGACTGAAAATGAAATTAGAAACAAAACTGAAGACATGATAGGAAACATTCCTATCTGGACTGAAGACGAAAGAGACAGGATAGGAAACATTCCTATCTAGACTGAAAGACGGATTACAGACAAGTAGTTGACCATTATAGAAAGTATTTAACTAAGGAAATAACATCTTAATAAAGATATTAAAGATATTATCTTAATAAGCAGTCCTAGCTATTGCAGCATCGAAGGGATGGAAAGTACATCAGATGGATGTGAAAACAACATTTCTGAATGGAAAGATTACTGAAGAGGTATATTTGAAACAACCTGAAGGATTTGAAACTCATAACCCTAAAGTCTTTGTTTGCAGGCTCAAAAAAGCTCTTTATGGGCTTAAATAGGCTCCAAGGGCATGGTATGTAAGAATCGATAAGTATCTCACCAGTTTAGGATTCTCCAAGAATGAAGCTAATCCAAATCTCTATTATTAAAAGGATAAAGAGGATATGATAATTTTGATACTATATGTTGATTTACTAATAACAGGTGATGATCATCTTATAGATCAATGCAAGAAAGATCTAATAAGAGAATTTGATATGAAAGATTTAGGACTCCATTACTTCCTAGGATTGGAAGTATGGCAAAACTCTGACAGCATCATACTTAATCAAGGAATGTATACATTAGACATCTTGAAGAGATTTGGAATGTGGAACTGCAAACCTATGTCTTCTCCAATGGAGACTAACCTACACAAACTTAAGGAAGCAACAGCAGAATCACCCTCCATAGATTCTACTCTTTATAAACAGATGATTGGGTCTCTCATGTTCTTGGTAAATACAAGACCTGATATTTGCTATGCAGTTAATGCCTTAAGTCAGTTTATGTGTGAACCAAAGGAGATTCACCAGGTTGCAGTCAAACACATTATGAGATACTTACAAGGCACTCTTAACGTTGGGCTCAAGTATGAGAAAGTTGACTTGGACTTACATGGATTCATAGACTCATATTGGGCTGGAAGTGTTACTAATAGGAAAAGCACTTCAGGATGCTGTTTCAGTTTAGGCTCAGCGATGATATCATGGATATGCCAAAAGCAGGCATCAATAGCACAAAATTCCACAGAAGCTGAATACATTGCAGCTGCAATGGCTTCTCGGGAAGCAGTTTGGCTTAGAAAGTTACTTGTGGGATTATTTGGTCAACCCATGAATCCCACTATCATTCATTGTGATAATCAGAGTTGCATCAAGCTTTCTGTGAATCCAGTTTTTCATGACAGATCCAAGCATATTGAAATTCCTTACCATTATGTAAGAGATATGGTAGACAGGAATACTGTCAAGTTAAGATACATTTGTACTGCAGATTAGACAACATATATTCTTACCAAACCTCTCTCTCTCGAGTGAAGATAGATCACTTCAGAAAAGGACTTGGTATGGTTGAATTATAACTCATTTGTATTCTTTGATTAGTAATAAAATAATTGTGTTAAATTATTATTGTCAGGCTATTGATTGTTATGGGCTTCACCATTTGTGTTTATTATCTAAAGAGGTGACGATCTCTGTGATAATGAATAAACATTATATGAGATGACAATCTCTGAGATAATGTTCTAAAACAGTAGTGAACTACTGAAAGATCTAGATGAGTTAAAGATCACGTTGTGATGTAGACATTTCTATGTCTGAGTCACAACTTGGATAAAGGAAGAATTTAATTATTCTCCAGATTTTATCCTGTGTACTGGCAGATCTTAATTCAGGATCATGTTGTGATATGGACTTGTCAGTATTCATGAGTCACAACTTGGATAAAGGAAGAACTTAATAATTCTCCGGAGTTTATCCTGTGTATTGCATTCTATGCAATACAATTATCACAAGCTCAAGTGATAAATTCGTATTACAAGTTTTGTAATATGATTCCCAGTATCATTTGTATAATGATACTTCATGCTTGGAAAACTTTAGACAGCTACAGGGTGTATATCTATGCATGGACATCTTAATTGATGTTGCTAGATATGTTTCTCTCATTTATATTATCATGTTAAGAGGGAGTGTTAATTCATAATAACCTGACAATATAAATATTCTGATTTATCAGAACAGTCTGAACCAGGTGCATGAATAACCTTATAATATGGACTTAGAATCATTATACTTCTTCTAGAAATAATCGACAATTTTCTATGGGTCTTGTTACACCTATTATTGACTAATGTGGTTAGTTAACCACTAACCATTAGTCAAAAAGAATGGGCGCCGATTTCTTGAGGAAGGGACATGATTTGAAAAAGGCCAACCTAGGAAAGGGTGTCCTTGTTGAAAGGTCAAGACCCTTGGGTTATATATAAGGTAGGGGTGTGTTTGTAGATAGAAGGCACACAAATCACACAAGTCTGCTCCTAGCATTCAGCCCTAGGCGATCTACTTGCAGAACTAATAACAATTTCAGAATTTATTTTCAGCCTCAAGGATCGAATATATTCAGTCCATAATATCTGAAGGTTAGTTGCAGTAAATCATAAGTACTTCATCAGCACTCTAATTATCAGAGTTTGCAGAAAAACTTACAATTACCCATTCATCTTTCTCCTCAACATGTGTAGCAAGGGCTCTTTCCACTTTCATGCAACTAGTAGTCTCAGTAGGGATCAGATCTTCTTCCTTAATAACAATAAACACTTATTCATAATCATTTTTACCACCTTTCTCAGATTCATCAGTCACACCTTCATTGGCAGCATAATAACATTTGTTCTGATATCTAGGTTGGAATTTCATAGGCTTATGCTTTGGAACTCTTTCAGAACACCTTGAAGCAAAATGACCAATCTTATTGCAAGAAAAACATTTAAGAGGTAACTTCCCTTCATACTTACCAGCTCCTTTAGGCAATCTCTTAGCAGTAAGAGCTTCAAGTTCTTCAAGATTTCTCTCTTCTTCAATCTCTTCCCAATCCTTTGCATATCTAGATGTACTCCTAGAAGAACTCTCTCCCGGATCATATCTCTACTTATCCTTAGAAGTAGTAGCTTTGAATGCAGACTCAACTTTAGGAAGTTCATTACCAAATTTAATCATCTCAAAAGCATATAACCTTCCAACCAATGTGTCTCTTGTCACATTTGCCACTGGTCGGATCTCTTCAATTGCAGCGACCTTGTGTTTGTAAGCAGGAGGCAAGCACTTAAGCACCTTAGAAACAATCTTTGTTTCCTACAACGTTCCACCAACACATCCGATACCGCTAACAAGATCATTAATCTTCTGTATATAGGAGGCAATATTCTCATCTTCGCTCATCTTCAATGATTCATACTTTCCCTTCAAACTCTACAACTTAGCTTGCTTCACAAAGGTATCACCTTCATGCAAGGTCTCTAACTTCGTCCAAATCTCATGTGCAGTCTCCAATTCCATAACATTTGTATACTTTGTATCAGACAGGGCACTCAACAATGCTTCCTTAGCTCTGATGTTGTATTCAGATTTCTTCTTCTCATCAGCAGTAGCAGTAGAAAGATTTGCAAGAGGGGCATATACATTCTCTGTGATCTCCCAATAGTCTTCTTCAATGCATCTCAAGTGTGTCTTCATGCGACCTTTCCAGATAGAATAGTTAGTGCCATCAAACCTCGAACTATCCTTCTTAAAAGATGCCATCTCGGATCTTCTCTAGCTATCAAGCTTCCTAGAGAGGAACTAGCTTTGATACCAATTGATAGAAACAAGGCAGCACACAACTAAGAGGTGGGTTGGGAGTGAATCGGTTGTGTCCAAACACTTCAATCTTTAACCAATGTAAACCTTTAACCTCATAGTTGACAATTAAGCATGCAACCAAAGATCCACAACACATAGCACCGAGATTTTTTGAGTTGAAAACCCTGTTAGGGGAAAAACCACGGTGGGGATGGAACCCACAAGATGATGTACTCTGTTAGAAGCACTATACCCTGTTAAAGCTATTACAATGGGTTTGCATATGCATTCAAACACATTGCCTAGAGCTCACTGCTCAATACAATAAGAGCTACAACCATGAGGAAGGCTTGCTACCTTACAACAAATACATGAACTACAATCCACAATGGACAACAATCCACAAATCATGAACTAGATAATAGCATCTTCAACATGCCTATATCAATTCCAATGAAGTACAAATTACAATCATATCTTTGCCTCAATTGTACATTCCACTCGCACACTTATGCACACACCTTGCACACGACCCACAAAGGGATACAATTATATTTATACAATTCATCAACCTTGAGCAAATAAACAAGGCCGGCTAAACTCTCACCACCTTAATTACAAAATTACAAACATACATTACATAATATTGATGCAAACTGATGAATGTCTGCTAAGACATAGCATGGTCCCAAATCTTCATCCTCGAACACACTAAACATCCATAAATCACATCTCGAACATTCGCAACACGCTACACCACCCAGTTGGCCAAGAACAAAATGAATATGAACTTGCCAACAAAAAAATCACCAAATGCAATCACCTAGATCAATGCGAACCAACAACACAATAGGACCATGATCTAGAAACATCCACAGACACCATGAATAACCATAGGAACATCCACATCAACTCTAATCTCCGAAATCATTGGCATCTTTGAACCAAACCTCAAGAACACAACAATAACCTCTATCAATTAAGAAAAATTGCTTGCGCACCTCCAAATCATGAACCTATCGAGCTGAGGACACATCAATGTCCCAAACACACCACATAGGTCCACATACCAAAATATTGCAATACTGAACCTCACCAAACCAAAAACTGAAACACTGTCACCACTGAACATCCAAAAATACCAGTCTCAACACATAAACCAATAGCTCACGAAAATCACCATGTGAACCTCTACAAGTTGACATGAATCTACTATAGACATCCTGTTATTCCTAACTGGTTACTGAAACGGGGGGGGGGTTGAATCAGTAAATACTATTTCTATTACAATTCAACACTTGTTTAAATAATCTTTCAAGATAAGCAGAATGTAAGCAATCATCCACAAGCATAATCAGAAATACACAGATCAACACATGATGTATACGTTGAAACCCTCGGTTAGAAGGAAAAAAACCACGGTGAGACAGAGCTCACAACTTCACTTCTGTAGAAATAAAGATGTCTTGTTAGGAGCTTACAAAGCACTTGTGAAGGTGCTACTCGGTTAAGGGATTTGATAGAAGATCGGTTAAGATCTTAACTCTGTTAGGAGTTGCCTAGTCAGAGGACTTTTAACATCAACAAAGATGTTACCCGGTTAAAGGATTTTTACAAAGAACTGATTAGGGTTCACCCTAATTGAGGGATTTCAATATGCTTTCACACCTTATAAAAGCAATGATCTTAATTGACACTGATTGTCTGATTGGATCATACCTGTTGATCTCTTCTCCGGTTTGCCTGACTGTTGAATCTTTTCTGCCTCTTTGCCTTTCACCTCTGGTGACTGTAATCTCTCTCTTCTCTACTCTCTCTATTCAACAACTCTCAACAACACTTTTTCTTGTGTCCTATGACCTGTATTTATACAAAAGTTCATCTCAATGAAACCCTTAACTCATAGAACTGCCAGGCTGTAAACTCAACATTAAATCATGCAACTAGCAAAAAAGCTTTGCGTTATGATCTAGAGTTTACCTTGAAAACATCCGCGTAGAAATAAAACTAACTCTTGTTAGAAAGCTAACTTCAGTTCTAAATGGTGGATGCTCTGCATATTCCGGTTTGAACTCAAATTGCTCCGCATAATCCGGTGCGGATCTTTATGCAGTTTGACTGGTATAAATCTTATACCCGGCCCATCCTTGTATGCCATATGAGACCGGTACAAAGTACTCAGTTTGGTCTACCGGTGCATCACCTCTGTTTACTCTACTGGTGCATACACTCTGTTTCTAGTCTACCAGTGCCTTTTAAGTAATGTGAGTGAACTACCGGTGAACCTTTACCGGTTGGAATGGTGTTTGCAACTAATCTTCACTAATGACAACTTAAATTGCTAACACATCCCTCAACATAGCTGTCATGTCCACAAGTTCTAATCTAAAATACAGTAGGTACACTGAACCAATCATCTAACTGAACATCTCAGGAACACTATCTCAAACAATAGAAATATGTTGACATCAATGACAAAACATTAATGCCAACACATATATGTATGATATTCCAACAATCTCCCTTCAACTATGTCATTGATTGATTGGAGGGTCATATGACATGTATTGTTTTAATTATGATAAATTGATGATCATAATAGTTTTGTGTTCTCTAAATGCATTTGTTTCTTTTTTTGTATAGTTATGTTCTTTTTCCAAGATGAGTGAGTCAAGCCCAACTTATCAAACTATGATTAAAACACCATGGAATTGTGAATATAGAAAGCGCCTACTTATGGGCCTAATTGGGTTAATCCAAATTCAGAGTAGGGAAAGAAATGGGAGTGTTCGGAAGAAGGATGGATTAAGGTCAATTTCGATGGAGCATCAAAAGATAACCCTAGTCCTTCAGGGGTGGGTGTGGTGGCGTGCGATTTTAATGGGAACATCTTGACAATCAGAGCGAACAAACTCAAGGAAGGTACTAATAATGAAGCAGAAACCCAATCAGTCTTAGAGGCTGTAGTCATGGCGAAGAAATTATTGGTTGACAAATTACAACTTAGGGAGATTTGATGATTATTATTCAAGCTTTATTCGGGGGGAAGCATTGGCATGGAATTTAAATAAGTTAATTAAACCCATTTGCAAATTATTAAAAACCTTTCAAGCATTTAAACTATCCCATACTCCTTGACCTAGAAATGAGGTGGCAGATGTACTATCAGAATGGGTCATTTCATTTGAAGAAGAATGCAAGTACGATTACTTGGAGGTGTTTGGAGATTTGAATCTCGAGGAGGAGATTTAAAAGAGAAGAGTAATGATTTTTTTGGTAAATTTGTACAGAGGGGTGTGAAGCAGATTGTCAAGCAATTATGATGCATTTATTTCTGAGGCATGTCGGGATTTAAGAAGAGACAATATTTATGAAGAACCCAATGGGTGGAAAAATTCATTTTTTGCTTAAGGTGGAGTTGGAGGAAGTTGTGAACAATGGAAGCTGGTTTTACTTCGGTTGCAAAGAACCAACAATTGGCCTTTTTGGGCCGAATCATTGAGAAAAGGATGAAAGGGGTTTTCAAAATTCATGATTCGATTTTCATACCAATTGTTGACCTGTTATTGGGAGAGAAATTCATGAAGAGTGATCACCTTCACCGTGTAAATGCGGATGTGGTGTCTATGTATCTTGCTTGGGGTTTGGAATTGGGCACTAATGCTGAAATGGAGTGGGTGATGTGCGAATGCATGGAAGAGGAATGGCTTATTGGTTTTCCCTCCTTGATGGCATCGACAATCCCAAGCAAAGGATTTAAAATGGATGGGGAGGGGAGCGAAGTGCAAGGTGTGTCACTGGTGATGGCTTCTATCCATTTTGAATCCTTCAAGCGCAAGACATAAGCGCAAATTGGTTGGGAGACAATGTTGGAGTTTCTACATGAGCGGGAGATAATGTTGAGAATGGAAGTAGAGGAGCAGAAGAGGGGACCGAACGAGCCTGTGTTCGATGAATCAGATTATTGGATCAATAGCCCTAGAAGGCTTCTTGCGGAGAAGAAAAGATTGAAAATTTAAAATCTAGGAAAGTTCCTGGTTTTTTTGTTTTGTAATTATCAAAATATTATACAGTTATGTTAATAGGTGTCTCGATGGGCGTATAGGTGATGCTACCAAGCCATGGTAATGGCATTTTGTAAATCATGTTTATATGATTTCTAGTTCTTGGGCTAAGTACTGTTATTGGGGAATAGAATTGTGGTAGGGGGCTGGGATAGTTGTGTCAGTATATTTTGATGGAGTATGTATGGATGGCTATGGTCTCTGGTCTCTGGTTGCAGGATGATACGACAGACTATGTATTTACTCTTTATATTACTATTAATAAAATCATCTTCACCGATAAAAAAAGAATATAGAAAGCAACTTGAGTATACAACCAAAATTCTTTTTCATTTTATGGAGTTAAAAATTTCCTACACCCATGATGAAGATTCAAGTGTTGAGTAGGTTAGATTGTTTTTATCTATACAGGGTTGGCATCTTAGGCTTAACACTATACTTGTGACAATTGGTTGTGTAACAAGCTTGAAAGTCAAGTGAGTTTATTTCTTTCCATAATAGCAGTAAAAACCTTTTGGGGGAAACTGGCAAACCTATGATTATTATTTACAAAAAAAAAAATCGGGGTCAAGGGAAAAACTTGCATTTTTTTTAAATTTAGAGGCGTTTAAAATTTCAATAGCACGTTTGGCACATGAGTTGTGCAATGTAGATTTTCATTTTTTTGTTTTGCCCAGATATTGCCAAGAAAGATATTTGCTTCTATGGTTTTTATCATTTTCAGATACAACAATTTGCCTTGGAAAACTATTTGAAATGTCTATTTGCTATTATGTTTTGAAATTCTTGAGCGCTTTTTACCATTTCTACAGATTTCAATGGAGTTGCAATTGTTCAGAACTATCTTCAACGCACAGGGCGTGAAGCATGGGCTAGAGAGGTAACAGATGCCAAATTCTTATCTAAGTTTGTTATTACTTTAGTAGATTGGAAACCGATCAAAAAAGGCTCGACCTATTATATTATGATTGGGAACAGTTCTTAAAAAAATATAAAGATGCTTGTAATGATCTAGTTATGAAAATCTAAACAGTTTCGAGAGGCAGTGAAGAACACAGAGGATTCTGCACTTGATGATATCATGGCAAATTATGGTATGAAATTTGAGTTATGTTCATTATTATTTGAGGGGAAAAAGGTATATGTCAAGAAGGAAAAAACTAATGGCAGAACTCTAGAGAAATTCTATTGTTCATTATCATGTATTTTATTCTGTTTCTTCACAGGTGAAGAGGTGGTTGCAGCCCTAGGTTCTGAGGTTGACAGGTTGGAGAAAGAAATCCAGCGAATTGTTCCTGGAATTCAACATGTTGACATTGAAACCCATAATCCCAATGGCCCATCACCATGAGAGATGATATTGTTTATCCACTGAGAAAATGCATCCTACCTTATGCTTGATGTATGCCATTTGGATATTTTTGTCAAAAATCCACATTGAAGGCCTCTATAATGCACCCAGGTCCCTAAGCGGTCAAAGTTCTCAACATGGTCCCTGTTATGACCACTCATCAAGCAGAACTATTTTGCCGAAGAAGTGCCAATTTGATTGGAAAAGAAGGATCAAGCTGATTTTACATATCTGTTTTTGAATACCAAGTTGCCACTTGCTTGGTATTGAGATCATCCATCAGAAAAGTAATCAGATTTGATCTCTCAAATTTACTGCTTTTATTTTCTATTGATTTGTATCAAGTGAGAATCGGCAGGTTGATCCTTTAGCCGCACTTGCCTATCCTTGGTCATCAAGTTTTTTCCTGTCTTTTGGCTTCATGTTTATTTTGTGAACAGAATATTAATGAATTATTGAGCCAATCACAGTATAAGGAATATTAATAATTTAAAGAAGAGAATTGTCTTTCTCAGATTGTTGATTTTTTTCACCGGATTTCTATTCAAATTTTTATCTATTTTAAGGTCTTAGCACCCCAGGAACTTGGGTTCAGATCATTCTCCACATACCCACTCTTGGGTGTGATCATATACTCTCACATCCCCTCTCACATTCCCTAATGAGTACTTTACTCGAATCTCAAGGGTTGTTATCTTTCCTTCTCTGCATAGGGTTTGGGCTTCATGAATGGCAACCTGAGTTAATTAACTTCTCCATACGACCATCTCGTGGTGCATGTTATCACCAACAATAATTGAATTTGAACCCTAAAACAGGATGCGTAAAATGTGAACCCTGAACTTGATTAAATTGAAATATAATTTTCAATATCGGTGTAGATGTGTGAACTCAAAACTACATTAATAATGAAATCGTTTTTTGCACACACATGTTGCATACTTATGAATGGCTTCATTGTGAACCTATTCCTTATCCTGTCAAACCACTGATTTAAACTGTAGTAGCCAGTAATTAATGTTGATACCATCAAGTTGTTAATTTACTGCAATTTAAAATTCCCAAGTAGAATTATCATCTGAGATCTGGCAGGATTTGTCAAACAATATCTATATTCAAATTAGAAAGACGAGGTTGAGAAATCAACGAGCATATCATAATCTGATCGAACTTGAAGTTTAACCATTCAAGATGTAATCAAGTAGATGGGAGTTTAACATCGCGATCCTTCATATTATTCAACTAACAGAACATTAACGCTTGAAATAATGAGCTTGTTACAAAAAGTAATTCCTACATTGGTTATTTAGATAATGGGAGTGTGGATTAGATATTCAAAATATCTTATAGTTTTTGTAATTGGGAAATCCATGAAATCTTTCATTCTTTTGCATGTAGAGTTTATCTTATGTTATTGGACAGATCATTAATGATTCATTACAAGCATATGTGTTGTTACGTGTGTTTTGCCCCACGTCAGTTGAGCATATATCTCTAATAAACTGAGGATGGCTACTTAAAATGGCAAAAATGTCTGAACTTATGCACAGACCTCAACTCTTGTCCCGCTCTAACTAGCACGTAATCGTCGTTAAATTTAGGGATTCTGTTTAATAGTGTCTAAAACTATGCAAAACATCAATATTACATACTAATTGCACTATATAGCCTCTAGTACGTTTATAAACATCATAATTTCATATTTTGGATGTTTTGTTTAAAAGTTTTTGTTTTTTTTTCTCAAAATGATTATTGAAATTCAAATTATTAATTGATAAATTTTATTTCCATCGTAATTGAGTAGTCTGATTGAATGTTATATTACTATATTTATAAAGTCTACTTCATATTATTTATTACTAAATTAAACAGTTCATTAATTGTTTAGTCTGATTCAATCTTATTGTACTATGTTGGCAAAGCTAGCTTCATATTATTCATTACTAAATTTAATAGTTCACACTAATGCGTGTATGCTTTGCATTTCAAGTGCATATTCCACGTGTGACACTTTTTTTAATAAATAGAATAGAGTAATATTACATTCACCAAGTCTTATTAGATCTTAGTATTCACAGTTGAGACAACTCAAATATGAATTAAAGATACGTCCTAGCTATAAATAAGATTGTTCATTGCTTGAAGACAAATAAATGTGGGAAGGAAGGACTGTCGTGTCTCTTTTGCTCTGTGGAATCTCTAAAAGACGAAATTGCAATAATGAAATTCAATCAAAAAATTTAATGTAAAAGGATTTCATCATAGATAATCCACAATATAAAATAAATGATAAATAACAATATAATTGATGAATTAAATAATTTATCAATAATATTTAATAAATAAAAATAATATATAATAGTCTAATTTTAAATTAAAATAATGATATATTAATTAATATAAAATTAAAACAATAATATAATATATAATAATCAAAACATAAAAATTGATATTCAAATATTAACAAATTATTATAATATACTATAACAATATATGTATCAAAATATATTATATAATAATCTAAAATATATACTAACCAAATAAATTTGACATATATAAGAAAGAAATATTATATATATCAATAGGAGTATCTAATAAAATATTAACTAAATGGCCTCTACTCCTAAAGACGTGACCTTGGAGGAGAGGGAGACTCAGACATAAATCTTTGTATAAAGAACTTAACCAAAAAACGAATGTGAAAGAGCATTAGACAAAATAGGATGCAAGGAAAAAGAAGTGTGTATTGGACAAGAGGGAGATAAGCCTTATGGAATCGCTACTTCCTTTAATAGAATGGATCTTTGGCAAGTGCAATGAAAAGGGTTTGTTCCTGGATGTTCATGGAGGTTATGTCTTTGATCGCATCTCTTTAGGTGGTGTGGATTGTGAGATCTTGCATGAGCTTTTTTGACTGGTTGTGTTCTTCATGTCACCGGTTCAGTTGTATTCATTGATTGATTGTTGAAGGTTGTGGTGGTGGTTACCTATCAATGGAGCTAAATGACATGGATCTCGAGGTGGACCTATGTGTGGCCGACTTGGTGGTTGGATCGCGCCTAATGAATTTATTTAATGTTGTAATTATTTTGGGATCTAGACCGACTTGGTCTAATACGTTTGTCTTGGGATATGTAATATTTTAGATGTCGATCTATGGTGGCTAGTGTGTATAAATTTAGGGGTTGCGATTGTAATAGGGGGTAGCCCTAGAAGTGTAGAGGGTAGCAGATAGTTGATAGAGAATCGCTCTGGGGTTTTACAGTTCGAGATGAGGATTTGAGTCTTGTTTTCATTGTATATGGTCATAATCGGGAAGGCCTGTTTGACATGTTTGATGTAATTTGATGTTTCCTGATAATAAATTTGTTGTTGTTTGATCACATCTTGTTGTGTTCTGCGTTCTTTCCGTTGTGTTGACTTTTGCTGCAACATTGGACATCTTCTTTGGAGATTTCTCCGGTCTTGTCTGGATCATTTACTTTCTCCTAGGTTCTATACCTCCTTTTAATTTTCCTTTTACCATTTTGCATTCGGTTTTCCACTATTGATCTTTAATCAGTGGTTTTAACTTTGCCCCCACTGTTGATCTTTAATCAATAGTTTTAATTTTCCCTTTACCGAGAGCAGGATCATATCCTCCATTTTTAAGCTCTTTGTATTCTAGGCACAACACACATGGCTTGCATAGACAATGGACCAGACAATCTGGGCAGGTCTCCAACAAATTAAATCTGTCATGCACACAAACATCGTACAAAATTCTCCTAACCAAATTCCCAAATTTACCATTATATCCAACACACATCATCTACTACAAGTGCTTCAAGCTTTGCAAAACACAATATTGGAGACGAGTGAAGAGTAGGGGAGTTATGTAAAAGTAGTGGGTATTGTCGGGGTGGGAGGATCTGGCAAAAAACACTCTATCCGAGAAGATGTACAACAAGAGGATTTGGGCATACAAGGATCGTTGTTGCTTCTTGTTCGATGTAAGACTTGAGGACACCAAAAATATCTTGGCAACTTTACAGAGAAAGCTTCTTCAGAAACTTCTGCATTATGACTGGCAAATAAAAAATACTATCCAAGGAAAGGAATTTTTGAGAACCCACCCGCAAAATGAGAAGTTGGCTTTGATAGTTTTAGATGATGTGGATGATGAGGAGCAAATTATATCCAACGCACATTTTCGAGACACTAAATTAGAAGCACCATAAAAAGTAGATTTTTTCGGCCATAAAAAGTGGGATTTTCGCTTAATAACACAACACCTAATGCATGGTCTTGCCAACCTCAAATCCTCTATAATGAAAAATACTGTACTCATGAAATTCATGTTTGATCGTCGACCTTTCATTTTCCATCCAAAATGTCCCTTAAAAATCCCACCTTGTGGAAATTAAAATCATTTACTCTGAATTTCTCTTAAAAATCCCATCTTGTGGAAATCAAAATCATTTACTCCGAATTTCTCTTAAAGATCCCACCTTGTAGAAATCAAAATCATCTTCTCTGAATTTCCTTTCAAAATCTGACTTTGTAGAAATTATCTTCTCTGGTGCATTTAAAGAAGACAATGAAGAAGAAGTATGTATTGATTTTATTATTGTTCTTGCTCCCATTCATTGCAATTGTAAGCTCCCTGGAAGATGAAAATGGATCTCTGCAAACATACACAGTCCAGACTTCTGATTCCTAGATGCCATCGTCTTTTGACAATCCCGAAGGATGGTATTCATCTTTGGTGGATTTGTTAGAAGAAAATGACGGATCTCAGAGGATTATCTACAATTACAACCTGGTCTTCCATGGATTTGTAGTGGATCTCACATGGACCCAAGCCTAATTTCCCCAATCTGCTAATTTTTTTAGCTAGATGTCTTCTTGAAACTGCATTAGAAGACGTGTATGCATTAAATAAATAAATATGGAAGCAAACGTAACACAAGTGTGTTGCATGCAAAGTGTGAAAGTATTCAGCAAGCCACACACACAATTCCCAACAACAGGTAACAGGCTATTCAAGGATTGTAAACTAGGTCATTTCTTAATAAATCTTAATTTCTATCTTCTTTTGATTTTGACAAATTAAAAAAAGTGTTGTGCAATCTTTACAACTTTAAATAATAGATATAATAATGTTTATTGTTTATTTTAGTTGCTTTTCTAAATTTTTGAAATCTAGATCTTTTTACAAACATTCTTAAAATGAAAAAAAATTAAAGGTAAACAAAAAAAAAATCAATTCATATATTTTTTTTTATGTTAATAAGAAAAATATGAAAAAATTAAAAATCAGTTTAGGAGCCTTAGAGAATTGTTAGCACGAGAAAACAACAAATTTTACTTTAAAATAAAGAAAAAATAGAATTCAATAGTTCCAACAAGCCTAATCATTTTCAGTAGAAGAGAGAAAAACTTTAACAAAAGAAAGATCCCTACCCTAGATCTTTGATTTAAGATTTCATTTAGATTTTTATATTCATGATTCTCATAAATGATTATTTTCGTTGTTGTTTAAAATTATATGTAAAAGTGAAAAGATAAATGAAAGTTAGATTTAAGATTTGATTTTAATGATGATATTTTTTAGTATAATAGTAAAAATTGAATATTTCATTTTTTTATATTAATAGGATTGCACTTCTTTCACATTAATCAGATTGCACTTCTTTCACATTAATATCTAATTTCTTTTTTTTTACATTAATAGGATTGTTCAATCTTTGAAAGTAAACAAAAAAGCATGCTGTTGTGTTGCTCTACTTCTAGTAATAACTCCTCTATTCTTATCACCAACGATCTGATTCTTAGAAATATTTGTTTGTACATACTATGGTTTCTTAGTTGTATATGTCGGTGTCAGTTGAGTCTCTTCCTCTTCTTTCTTATCCTCTATCCTCCGTATCAGATTCATACTCAATATGTCTCTCAGGAGTATTCTGAAAATCCTCATCAATCTTCACATTCACACTTTCCACAATCTTATTATCTATTGTTGTAACACTGGTAGGCTTTGCTCTTTGTAGAATATCCCAGAATTATGCACTCATTAGCTACGTTGTCAAATTTTCCAATATTATCTTCATCTTTCTGAATGTAACATTTGCTTCCAAAATTTTGAAATGCTTAACTATAGGTGCTCTTCCATGCCATGACTCACGATGTTTTGTCATATTTTTTCCAGTACAAGATTTTTTTTAGTGTGTACACAACAATATGTACTTCTCTCTAGTAATTTTTTGGTAAACTTGCTTCCTTCAAGATACTCCTTGTTGCTTCTTGAATTGTTCGGTTCATTCTTTCCACTACACCATTATGTTGTGGTGTTCTAGCCGCTGAAAACTGACTCTTAATGCCATGTTTCTCACAAAAAAAATTAAACACATCAGAAGTAAATTCCCCTCCTTTGTCAGATCTCAAGCATTCAATCTTTCTACCACATTTATTTTCAACTCTCACTTCAAATATTTTAAACTTCTCAAATGTCTATGATTTTTCTCTAAGAATGCAACCCAAGTCAACCTTGAATATCATCAATGAAAAGTATAAAGCATCTCTCACCTTAAAAACTTCTTTCTCTAGTAAGACCACAAAGGTCAGTGTGCACAAACTCCAATAGACTGGTAGATGAATAGTCTTTTGCACTGAATTATTCTCTTCTTTGTTTTCCTTCCTGGCATCCTTTATAGTTCACATTATCTAGTTTGCATAATCTAGGTAAGTCTCTTACTACATGTGATGAACTTATTCTTACCAAATTATCAAAATTGATGTGGCACATCCTCTAGTGCCAAATCCAATTGTCATTGGTCTGAGATAGTAAACAACATCTTTCTAAAGCTCCTTCAAGCTGGTACATATTCCTTCATGTTCTTATTACAATTGCAATCACATCTCCAGATCTCTTTAAAATTTCAAATCATTCATTCTTAAGACAACATCATATCCATTCTCACATATATGTCCAACACTCAAGAGATTGTGACATAAACCCTTCACATAATTGACATTGTTTGTATTATTCTTTCCATCAAAAGTAATAGATCCTCTACCAACAATATAAGCAGTCTTATCATCACCAAATCTAACAAGACCGCCATCATATTTGTCAAGTGACACAAACTTACTTTTATCTCCAGACATGTGATGAGAACAACTACTAACAATCAGTCATTTATTTTTTTCCTTCCAACATACAAAGAAATTTCAACATCATCATCAACTTTAGCACAAATATAAATAAGTGGTCCCAAAATTTAAATAATATTTTAAAGGACCTTTAATCAATAAATAAAGGGGGGGGCAAATTAATAAAATAATAAAATAATGTCGGCTTGTTGTAAATCTCTAGACGCCTCTTGAAGGCCTTTATAAGGAGATGGTTGGACACTGTAAATGATCACGGAATGTATTTGACTCTTCTTTATATTTCCAAAAGTTGAAGGTTGAAGGTAGTTGTACATAGTTTTGGAGGTGCAAGATCCTCCCTATTTTGTATTCATAGTTTCAATGGGAGTCATTCCTCACCCTAGTCTGTAGTTGGAGATATCGTTTGGATATTTCACATTGTGAGTCAAGTTTGTGAAAGTCTTCATTAGAAGGCAAATATGTATTTGACACAAATTTGTATGTCTCTTGGTCCAAAATTGTTATATTGAAGATCTATTTGGTATAATCTGAAGTACTATCATTATTGAATCTGAATTTCTTCTTACATGTGGTGGCCTTATGAAATCTATGGTGATTCAATTCAGTAATCGGTATATGATCATTCTTGTATACTCTTTTATTCATCTGCAAGTGCATTAAGGGCATATGGTACATCACAAAGAGGGCCTACGGTACAACATAGGGCCTACAGTACATCATAGAGAGGGCCTATAGTACAACACATGGCCTACAATACATCACAAAGAGGACCTACGGTACTACACAAGGCATACGCTTTATCACAAAGATGACCTATGGTACAATCCAACTTCACCTGAGATCCCCTTCGAGCCGAGATCCCTTTCGGGTCAACATCGCCTTCGGACCGAGATCCCTTTCAGGTCAAGATTATCTTTGGGCCGAGGTCACTTTCGGGTTGAGACCACTTTCAGGTTAGGATTGCTTTAAGGCCGAGATTGCCTTTGAGTAGAGATTGCCTTCGACTAGAGATCGCCTTTAGGATGAAATCATCTTTGGGACATTACAGTGGTATCAGAGTTGATGGCCTTACCAGCTTATTGAGTAATTGAGATCGAATCATGGCACCAAGTGATGGGATGGAATATATATATTTGGGTATAACGGTCTTGTTGATGCAGTTAAGAAGTTTGAAGTAGCTTTGCCAAACCCTAGCAAGAGGACAAAAGAATATCGAGGAGACTCTCAAGTGCTTGGAAAAGGAAAGAATAAATGGGGACATATCACACACACATCAGGCCAATACAAGACTAACGATGTCAACTTTCCCTCTTAGGATCGAGCAACAAGAAATCCATCCGCTCACTTTGGATGAGTCATTGATGCAGATCAAGCAGGATTGGATTGATGGTGGATGGCATATAAACATATCTCTCAAGGATTACATAGAATTGTGAATGAAGTATCCATCATCTGGTGGCAATAGTCTACAATAATAATCTGAAGTGGGAGATTGACAATGGGCTACATGACACCTTAAATCCTAAAGAAGATGAAGTCATGCCTACAATGCAGCCATAGGAGGATTTGGACAAGAAAGAGTCAATAATTGTCCCTTCAAGTGTAATACATACAAATGTTTACGACAACAAAAAAGGTGAAGGAGATGCTTGCACAAATTTTGTCGAACTAGCACCTGATGATCAACTTGTGGGTTCTATTAGTGACCCTCTAAATGAGTTGGCTCTACCGGTGCTTGTTCAGCCTCCTAGTGATGTGGAATCAATTGAGGATCATTTGTAGGAGAAATCACTATAGTTGGTTGAATATGGAGTTTATCCTTCAGTTGTAGCATGCATGATTACAATCTCTCCATGTGAGATTTACCTAAGTTATGAGATTCCAGAAGAGATTGATCAACATGATGGCATGAAGGATTTTGATCAGAGAATCGATGTGTTTTATGATTGGCTTCTTTGGGATCCTGTGACTTCGGACATGGCAATATTTATATTAGAGTGGCGCAACAAAAGCTTGATGGTGGTTTACTCATGCATGTGATCCTGAAGCAACATGGAGATTTCAACGGATACTACTACCAACATCCATGCTTGGTTTGGGATCTTGGAGCATTGTAGTCGGCAAACGGTTTCATGAAGGATTGCTTAAGGGAAAGCAATCTTTGGGTGGTGAGGATTTGTAATGTGCCCAATTTTAATAAAGTGACTTAATTAAATTAACTAATTAAGTGGTCCAAAAATTTAAATAATATTTTAAAGGACCTTTAATTAATTAATTTCATTAATAAATAAAAGGGCCCCAAATTAGTAAAATAATGTTGGCCTATTGTAAATCTCTAGACACCTCTTGGAGGCCTTTATAAGGAGATGGTTGGGCATTGTAAATGATCACAGAATGTATTTGACTCTTCTTTATATTTATGAAATCTGAAGGCTCAAGGTAGTTTTACGCAGTTTCAAAGGTGGAAGATCCTCCCTATTCTGTATTCGTTGTTTCAGTAGGAGTCATTTCTCACCCTAGTCTACAGCTAGAAATATCATTCGGATATTTCACATTGTGTGTCAAGTTTGTGAAAGTCTTCATTCGAAGACAAATTTGTATTCGACACAAATTTGTATTTGGCTCTTGGTCTGAAATTGTAATATTTGAGTATCTATTTGATATAATCTGAAGTACTATCATTATTGAATCTGGATTTCTTCTTACATGTGTAGACCTTTTGAAATATCTGATGATTCAATTTAGTAATTGGTATATGATCATTCTTGCATACTTTATTATTCATCTGTGAGTGCATTAAGGGCATATGGTACATCACGAGAGGGCCTACAATAGAACATAGGATGTACGATACATCATAGAGAGGGCCTACGGTACAACATAGGGCCTATGATACATCATAGAGAGGGCCTATGGTACATCACAAAGAGGGCCTACAATACTACACATGGCATATGCTATTTCATAGTGAGGACCTATGGTACAACCCAACTTCACCCAAGATCCCCTTTGGGTCGACATCGCCTTCGAGTCGAGATCCCCTTTGGGTCGAGATTGCCTTCGAGTTGAGATCCCCTTCGAGTCGAGATCGCCTTCAGGTCGAGATCGCCTTCAAGTAGAGATTGCCTTCAGGCCTAAATCACCTTCAAGATGTCTCACGAGATTGCCTTTAGGCATAGATCACCTTCAAGCCACAATCACCTTTGAGACATTACAGGCACTCATTTTGATCTTCTTATATGGGAAGGACACAAATACAAATTGTGCATCCTTAATTTCCCCCCTAAGAGGCACTTGCTTATTCACCATTGAATAGAAATTTCCAAAATTCTTTGTCAAGGTAAGGCCCAATGCATCTGCCACTTTGTTGGCATGACATTGTTACAAGTGCCAAAGTTAATAACACAATTGCTAAGCTTGAAGTTGTTTATCAACAAGGAAATATAGAAAGGCTCTATCTTCCCATGAATGAATGACAGAATAGTCACTAGGTTATTAGGCATATTTTTAGGCTTTGAGGTAGCATTAAGAGCTTGTGCAGGTTAGGATTCCTAGGAAAACTTAGTAAGCCTCTCCAACTGATCTAGATATTCTTGAAGTTATTCTACTTCATACATCTTCATTTTGGTATTTTTTGCCATGATCTATGATATCAAAATCTGGAAAAGAGCTTGCCAAAGAAGAGAAAAAACTTTCATCCTGAGGCTTTGAACTTGATGTACTAGGTTTGGGTTATATGCTTGTAGAAACAGGAGGAGGAGGAGGTGTACTTACTTGATTATTCATTGCATCCTTAGGAATGATAGGCAATGGGGTTCCTCTTTTTGCAATGGTGATAGGTATTTTCACATCATCCTTAGTTTTTTCCAACTCGTCTCTTTGACAAGCTAACTGTGTTTCAAAATGTGTCAAAATTGTGTATGTTTGGCCAAAAACCCTCCTCGGGGTCTATGTCTTCATAGTGCACATACCCAATGCTAGAGTTGTTAGTTGATTCATCATTTTCATTGTATAGGGAAGCAGTGTCCTCCATTTGATAATCATCTTGTATGGAACTAGTTTAATCACTTTCATAATATCACGTGGTTGATTTTACTAAAGGGGCTTCAAGTGTAAGCCTCTTTGAAGGAGGAGTAATTTTTGCCTGATTATTTACTACATAGTTGTGAGCAACATTTGGATATGTCCTCTGTGGTATACCCTTGTATGGGGTAGAAAAAAACCCCTGATTTATTTTCTTTTTAAGATAAAGTAACTTATTTTCTAGCTTTTGGACCATAGGGTTTGTCCTTCTTGAAGTTGAAACGTCATTGAAAGTGTACCATCCTAAATTGCAAGCACTTGTGTGCTCCACCATTTAATATTTTTTTAGCACATTCTTTTAGTGTATTTGCATTATACATTTTCATTATAAGACTTTACAATTTCACTTAATGCATGTCTAATTAAAATTGAGTCCTCTTCCCTCTCTAACTTGTGCAAAAATTGAGGTAGGAGCTAATCTCTACACATCCTCTATTTTTCCTCCAATCACAAAATGCATTCCTCTCCTAGGCCTTATTTTACCTCAAAATCCAATCACGTCATCAGAATCAACTATAGATTCTTATCTCAAACTGTCAGATTCTCCAAAACCCAGTCCTCAAGATCAACCAAATTCCTCCTGTACTAGGCCGAATTCAGCCTAGTCCTAGGAGTTTGTTCCCAAATTTAGGGCTTGGGTCCCTTTCATAGGGTTCTGAATGGTTTCCAAATCTATGGTCAGCTTCTCAAATTTGACCTTCAAAATCAATATAAAAGAAACCTAATTGCTTCATTTTGGCATAATAGAATCAAGTGTAAGGTGAGCACCCCAATTTGATGACAACAATAAATTGCAAGGTGGAAGCCCTAGTTTGATGACATCCATTGAAGCAAGGGTTCACTATTGATGAATCCATTCAAGCATTCCAATCAAACATCTATCAAGATTTCAAGACATCATTTTCTACGTTATGGAGTGTCAATTGGATTATGAGGATGGATAGGAGTACTTTTTCCCTTAGGGGATTGGTATGCTTTCCTTTTTATTTTTAGATCTATGCATTGGTACTTCATGTTTACATGCTAGGGTTTCACTCTACCATACATAGGGTTATATCTAGGCATTTACTTAGACATTGTAGCTCATTTACATTCTAGACATACTCTAGATTCACAAGCACATCATACTTTACTTATTCTAACAGCTATCCATGGAGATGGGAATCAACAAAATGAGGGTTTGACTAAGGAAAACCCCTACATAGCCCCACACACACACATTTTTCTAGATTTGCATGTTGCATGAATACAGGTACAACTGTATATCCAGGAAGAAGACATGCAAAGTTTCTGAGAACCACTTCTCTTTCTTTGTTGTGACCTATCTCAGAACTAGGTCAAATTCGACATGTTCCTGGACTAGGCCAACTTGGTTCAGCCTAGTCCTTTTGCATATTAGAGTGTCTCAATCTTTTCGATTACAGTTTGCAAACTTTCATGTCCAGAAACCAGGGATTTCTGATAATCAAGAAAATCATCTCTTTCACTCATTTCCAAGTGCACACATTCCTATCTCTACTTTCCTACATTTACTTTCATAGACCAAATTTGGTTTTTAGATTTACATATCATATATCTTGTCCTATTGGAATCAAACGAATCTAACCCTATAGGGAATAGATCTATAGTTTGTACCCTATTCATTTGGTTGTACTTATTAGGTCTACCTTATAGGTGAGGGTCTTGAGTCTAATGTATAATACATTTCTCTTGACAAAATAGATTTGATGAGTCATCTAAGTTGATTGTATTTCTCACCATTTCCTATTATACATTTTGGTGAGCCCAAATCTTTCATGCATTATACCTTTTGTGTTGGTTAAATAGATCTTTTATGCATTTCAAATATATTTAAAAAAATAACAAAAAAATTGTCATTTAGTTATTAGAATCCCTTTTCACACATTGCATTAGCTTAGATTTATCTTTTTTATGCTTTCATTATGTCATAAAACAGAAAACTACAAAAGACAATTGTATTTTCTTTTTAGCTTGTTTTCAATATGTATGGCTTCTTTGTTCATGAGTATTTTGATTCCTTTACTAGGCATGATCTTAAGAAACCTCGTGAGGTGTTTAGTAGTGAATATTTTGTTTTCATAGATGCAGTCCATCAAGACCCCATCTCTACTAAATCTTCCTCTACATCTCTTCAATTGAACCTTTATCAAAGATTGCTTTCATTACTTCCTTTGAGTGATTTTGTTTTCAACATTGAAAGACCTAAAGTTGTTGTCCATGCTAAAGCTTTGATAACTATTAAAGGTTGTCATCAACAATCTACTCCTCAAACTTTCACTACACCTAAAATTATGGTTAAAGGTTATAATCCTCAAAGTTCTTTTCAAACTCCGAACAATCCTATTATAACTAACAATGGGATACCTACAAGTCCTGTGGAATTTATTAATGATTATCATATGGTGGATCACACCTATCATACCATAAACAATCCTCAAATAACGAATCCATTTGTTCCTACTTCTTTTCCACCTTCTCAACCCATGCTTCCTCCATCCCATGCTTATCCCCTAATTTTGGAAATGAGTATGATTTGGTAGAACAATTACATGCTACTTCTGCTAAGATTTCATTATGGGAACTTCTTCATTTACTTTTCCTACATATCATGAAGCCTTGCAAATATCTTTAACCACTCTTCCAACTCCACCCCCTAATCAAGATAACATCAATTCATTCTTGGAATTTATGCATGCTACACGTGTTCCAGCTCAGATTATTTTTACTCAAGATGATTTTCCTTCAAATGAAGTTCAAAATCAATAATGATGTCCTTATGGTAGTTGTACTTATCAATGGTAATCTTATTTGAAGGACCTTGATTAATAATAAGTCTGGATTGAATGTTTGTAGTATGGACATGCTGAAACAAATCAAAGTTGATATTTCAACTATTAAACTAGATTACATACCTATTTGTGGCTTTGACAATGTTACTAAGAAAATATTGGGTATTATTACATTACCTATTAAGGTCGGTCCAATTATTTTAGATACTCTTATTCATGTGATGTCTAGACCCTTTAATTACAACTTTTGTTTGGGTAGACCTTGGTTTCATAATATGCATGTTGTTCCTTCCACTCTTCATCAAAAATTCAAGTTTATGTACAATAATTTCATGTACACTCGTATGGCTGATGATAGACCGAATAGTTGTTTGAATTCTAAATCAAGAAAAAAAATTGTTTCTATTGAGGAAAACCAAGAACCTAACCCTAAGCCTTAGGAAGATCCTTCTAATCTTTCAGATGACGACTGGGGATCCTTTAATTTCACACCAACCTATATTATAAAGTACAAAGTCCCAAAATTTGAATTGAAGAAATCTAATCTTGAATCTAAAAAAGAGCCTATAAGAAAAAATCTTCTTGGTGATGAGCTAAGTAACAACTTTGTTGCTTCTTCCACTAGTGAAACTTTGGAAACTATTAAACCTAATTGTTATGACATAGTGACCTATGAAGCCCCATTAACTCTTTCAAACATGGCATTTTGTTATGGTCTTGGTTATCATTTACTCAGAACACATAGATTCAATGGAAAGGGGTGTGGAAAGTTTGAACAAGGAATACAAGTTTTTTTTAAAATGAGGCGCATGAACATTCTTATGGATTAGGATTCAATCCTTATAAATAACCACAACCTGTTACTCTAAATGTTGACAATATTCTTTTGGACCTTTCAAATTTGTGAACCCTTATCTTATAGATTTTGACCAAAAGACTTCCTTTGATACTTTTGGTATCGATGATGCATCAGCTGAGTACTTGGGGGCATATGACGATCTTCCTCCTTTTCATCATAATAGGAGATTTCCTTATTGTTTGAATGTTGAAGCATACTTTGGGAAAGATAATACTGCTAAATATCATATCCCTTTTTCCCATGGATATTCCACAAAAAAATAATCTTTTGATTACTGACACCATTAATGTGCAAATGAATCCTCGTGACCCTGAAAAAGTTATCAAAATTAGAAAGTGTTTAGATAAGGATGAGAAAAAAGGGCTTACTTATCTTCTTCTCAAATTTTCTTGACATCTTTGCTTGGACTTGTTTTGATATGCCTAGTATTGACTCTAAAGTTGTTACGCATAACATCATTCTTCTTCCTAATGTGAAACTTGTGAAACAAAAGATACACAAGATGAATCCTAGTATTTTTTTTTATCTGTAATAGATGATAATTTTATTCCAAGAAGTTGGGTTAAACTTTTCCTGAACCAAGGGTAGTAACATAGCGGGTACTACCATCCCAGAAGAAATCCATAACAAAGAAACCAAATATAGAAAACACAACATCCAGAAGACAAACAACAATAAGAAGCACACAACCCAGCTAAAAATTGCTCTCCTTAGAATGAGAATGAAGAGTCATATCAAAGGACACATGTTTCGACTTTCTACCTCTTTTCTTCCTCACCATAAGCCACCCATCTTCTACTCGAGCTGCCTTAGACTCCCAACCATCAGTATTATCAAGGGGTTGTGCCTGATCATCATCCTCAGAATGCATCTGAACTTCACCTGCTACAGACATTCTCAGCATATTAGAGCCCCAAGATTTACCTTTTTCTTTCCCTTCCGGAGTAGCAACACAAGTATCTGGCTGAGGCCCCTTGTCCACCTCAGCTGATTTGGGCGTAGTATTTTGTGTTGCAGGTTTCTCCGCTTGTGAAAATGTGTCTTTGGGTTTTTCCCCCATAACAGCCTAGGAAAAACTCTTATGTTTCTTCTTTTGCTTGCTAACCATATAATGCTTCAAATTAGCATCTTTCCACCAAGTTGAAACCTTCTTGGACTTCACCTTGTCACAATTAGCAGCCAAATGACCCGTCTGAAAACATTTTATGCACCGAAAGGCTAAACCTTCATAATCTAGGGCATGTAACCATCATCCCTTAGAGGTTTTGATTTTAATATCTATTGGAAACCCTTTGGTTGTATCCATTTCAACCAAGATACAAGCATAGGTAGAATGATACAAGTTGGAAGAGTGCTCATCCACCAACAAAAAGCTTCCCAAAGAGTCACCAATTGCCTCTAGGCAATTATCAAACCATAAATGTAAGGGTAAGTTAGGAAGCCTTACCCAGATTGGGATTTTATCAAAAACCTCCGTGCTTGGACATAAATTTGGATGCCAAGGTTTCAGCATCAATGCATGCTTTTCCTCCCAACACCATACTTCATCGCACAAAATCTTATTTCTGTCTTGAATCAGATCAAAAAATAAAGTGAAAGAACCTTTTGCCGCTGGGTAAATCTGATCATTACCTTCAAGCAAGGGCTCCCAGTTGTCTGATATCCAGGAATGCAATTGCTGTAAACTGGGCCAAAAGCCCCTAAATCTTCCTATTAACCCTAACATAGAGAAAACCTCTACATTGTGTGTCACTTCCTTGTCTGCCTCCTTGTATAAAATCATAGTTATCTCTTTGGTAGAAGGTTGCACAGAAAAACCTCCTGGCATCTCTAAGATTTGGGAGAAACAATTTTTGTCCCACCGCACCTGAGTCATGGACCCATCATTACCCTCCAAAAAGTCATTGAGGGAACATTTAGAGTGTTTAATCATTGGAAACTAAAGAGACTTTCACCCATTGGACTGAAATCCAAAAAACTTATTAGTCTTCAGCACTGGTCGTGCCATATGAGAAGCCTCGCTCGGTTTGAAAGCAGTCACACCATGATTGATGCGCACAAGCAAGCCTGGTGTGCTACAACCCTTAAAGTCTTCGATCGACTTTGGAGGCAACTGCATACCCTGGGCACTATGTTTTGTGCACGATAGCTTCAAGCTCACCCCATCATCACACCCTAGAGCCAACAAAACCCTAGGTGCAGTCGCAAAAGAAGTGAGATGAATCCTAGTATTGCTCTTCTTGTGAAAGCTAAAATAGGAAAACTTCTTGATGTTGGCTTTATTAGTCCTATTGATTATTCTCCTTGGATCTCAAACATTGCAGTTGTATCTAAGGGTGATAATAAGGTTCATATGTGTACTGACTTTTGTGATCTAAACAAATCTTCTTTGAAAGATTAATTTCCCCTCCCAAACAGTGATATGATTGTGGATTCCATGGCAGTGCATGCTTTATTATCTTTCATGGATGGTTTTTTTGTTTACAATTGAATATTCATTCCTACTCAAGATTAATACAAAACCTCTTTATCACTCCTTGGGGAACCTTTTGTTGGATTGTTATGCCTTTCAGATTGAAAAATGCAGGTGCTACCTATCAACATGCTATGACACTTATCTTTCATGATTACATTCATAAGATTCTTGAAGATTATGTTGATGACATTATCGCCAAGTCCATTTCTTGTGAGGGTCACGTGTCTATTCTAAGATAAATCTTTGAATGGATATGTAAGTATAATATGTGCTTGAATCCTCATAAATGTTCTTTTCATGTTGATAGTGGAAAACTTCTTAGATTTATCATTTAAAACAAGGGTATTGAGGTGGATACTAAGAAAATTGATGCCATCATTAATATGCTACCACCCCAAAATATTTCATAACTTCAAAGTTACAAGGAAAAATACAAGCTATTTGTAGGTTTGTGTCATACCTAGTGGATCATACAATTCCTTTCACTTCCTTGTAAACAAAGATACTAATTTATCTTGGAATGATGATTGTAAATAAACATTTGAATAATTCAAATATGATCTTCCTGATCCTCCTATCTTGCAACCTTCTCAACCTAATAAACTAGACTTCTTATGTACTTTAGCTTCTTCTAATGCTTTAGGCACTGTTTTGGCTCAACATGACAAGAATGGAAAAGAACGACCAATGTACTACATTAGTCATACTTTGGTAGATTACGAAACACGATACACTACAATAGAAAATCAATGTCTAGCTTTAGTTTTTGGTTATCAAAAACTCCCACATTATCTTCTTAGTGCTGAAATAAATTTCATTATGAAATTTGATCCTTTGAAATATCTTTTCTCAAAAATTAACTTGTCAGGACACCTAGCTAAATGGGTTATGATGCTAAGTGAGTTTGATTTGAAGTTTGTTTCTCAAAAAACAATCAAAGGGAAAGCTTTGAGAGGTCATCTCTCTGAAGCTCCTTTATCTACTTCAACTTCTAATCCTATTACTTTTCCCGATGAATTTGTGTTACCCATAAACACTCATAATACTTGGGAGTTGTAATTTGATGGATCTAGATGCAAAACTCTCTCTGGTGTCGGTATTATTCTTGTATCTCCCTCAAAGAAACCTATACCTTTATCATATCATCTTAACTTTTCTTGCACTAACAACATTGGAGAATATGAAGCCATTATTGTTGGATTAAAAGTGACTTTATCCCTTAAGGCTAATCATTTAAACATCTTCAAAGATTCACAATTGATTGTGAAACAAATTAATGGATCATATCAAACTAAAAATACTAAGTTGGCCCAATATCATGATTTGGCCTTAAGTTTACTCACTAAGTTTCTCTCTCATTCCATTTCATCTTTACCTCATAAGGATAATAGAGATGCAGATTCTATGGCAAGCGCAAGTTCTCTTATCCTCTTAGACAAAAATGTTGAAAAATGTCAATTCACCATACATAATCTTGTTAATCCTGCTATTTTTTAAATTCCTAGTGATGAAACTTGTTTTTTAGTCTAAATTTAGATGAATGGTATTCACACATCTTTCATTACTTGAGATATGGTACTTTTTCTGAATCAACAACAAAGAACACTAGAGCTCGAATTCATAGACTTTCTACAAGATACATAATTCTTGTTGACATTCTATATAGGTGCTCTTATAATGGTCTCTTACTTCAATGCTTAAATAAAAATGAGATTCCCATCGCTCTACAAGAAGCTCATTTGAGATCTTGTGGTGGGAATTTTGGCAAAAAATCCTTAGTTAATAAACTCCTTCGCATGGGATATTATTGGAAAACTATGGAGAAAGATTCATTTGCCTTTGTCAAACAATGTCCTCAATGTCAACATCATAATAATCTAATTAATGTTCCTACACATGTACTCCATTCTTAAGAAGCTTCATGGCCTTTTAATTTGTGGGGATTAGATCTTATTGGAAAAAAATCACCTCCTTCTCAAGGAAATACTTATATTATCACTTCTACTTATTCTTTCACTAAGTGGGTAGAAGTGGTTCCTCTTCGCTCCACTACTGGAGATGTCATTTACAATTTCATCCTTGAGAACATCATCACTTGCTTTGGTATTCCATCAACGATCATGTCAGATAATGGTACTCCTTTTAAAAACAAGGTAACAAAGTTGTTGGAGAAATATTGTATCAAGCAACTCTTTTCTACTCCATACTACCCTCAATCTAATGGTCAAGATGAGACATCTAACAAATTTATTGAGAAAATTCTTAGGAAGACTGTTAACAAACATGCTAAGGATTGGCATATGCAATTAACCTATGTTGTGTGGTCCTATAGAACAAGTGTCTGCAATGTGACAAGAACAACCCCTTATAATTTTTTTTATGATGTTAACACAATTATTCCCTTAGAGTTAGAGATTCCTTCATTGAGAGTTTCCTTTAATTGCATCGTTGACAATGACACTTTGAGAGAACCACGTCTTCAACAAATCAAAATTTTAGATGAACAATCCATCAATCCTCTGGAACATATCCACACATATCATAAAACTCTTAAAAATAAATACAACCATAAAGTGATTGAACAATCATTTTCAGTCATGTTGGCTCTTGGTTTAGCAAGATTTCAATAACCATGGAAATGCAGAGATGCACCTATGGGTTAGCTTACTTCCCACAATCAGTACATTCACACAAAAACAAGGACCAATTAACAAAGTACGAGGGCTTTCTACTCTTTGAACTCTGTAGAATTTAGGTGGGTGTACCTAGGATTAGGATCTCTTTATCTCTCTTTTCCACTAACCCTCACAAAGAAGATAAATGCCCAAAAAACTTCTTGTTATTTGTGACATAAAGGGATAGGGTGTGAAGTTAAACACACTATCAAATCACTCATGAATAAAGCAAGGGGCTTTTTCTATTAAGTCCACAAATACTGACTTAAGATTTAGAATTTTGATGTTTTGGGGGTAGAACTGATAGACAAGAAAGAACAACTGCTTGAAAAAATATTTGTGATCAGTCCCTTATCCATTGGGCATATTAAAAACAATTCCTCATTCTATATCAATTCATATCATTCACCTTGCAAATTAAAATCATATTATATTGAGAATCTCACTACTTACAACAATCTTCCTTAATACCATGCAATTCTGCCAAGTTACACTAAGAACTTACTTAACTTCCTGAGTTAACAACAAAGCATATCAATACATACATAACTAATTCTGCAGCTATAGACTTGAGCTTGTCAATTCTCAAGACAATGGGACATTACAAACTAGTAAGGTAGGAGACAAGATTCAAAAAAATTCATGTAATCTTGTATTAGTTACCATGAAACTAATACAAAGTGATTTATTGAACATAAAATACTCCATAAATGAATAAGAAAAGTATATGATTCATGAAGATCTCTATGAAATAGAGGGGTTACAAATCTCCTCTAAACAATTCTTGATTGAAAACCAATAGAACTTGTCTATTATTTGGTCTTGCAGGCAGGTCAATCCACACACAGAGAAAGAGCAACAGAGAAAAATCAGATCTTTAACTTGGGAAAAGACTCGACCCACCTCAAATGACCTTGGGAATATTTTTATATGAACAAGGATTGCAAAAATCTTAGGGTCATTTAGGGCACAATTAGGGAAACACTATCAACCATCGCAGCGTGAAATAGGAAATGAATTACTACAGATGTGATAGAAAAGAGAAACCCTCAAATCAATAAAAAATACCAAAGATAAATTCGATATTCTTTACATTTGAAACCCTAGTAGCTGAACTGCAAATTAGGGTGTGATTCTTTGAATCCCTGCGAAAAACATACTTTTACAAATATCTCATCTACCACAAATCAAGGACTCCATTTCATTGACAACCTATACCAAAACATAAATGCTCCATCCAAAAGAAACAACCCTCCTACAAAGTATTTGATTCATGGAAGCAACAGAAAAATAATGTCTGATCAAATCCGACTCAACCACCACGGAATGGAATCAATTCCCACCTACAAATCCATTCTTTATGATCTGAGAACAATCCTATCTGATTTTTTAATCCTTCTAGCTCACTGACTTTATTTTATAGAGAAACCCTCGCTCAAAAATTAAAAAATCAAATGACAACAGATAATCTATCAAATTTAAAATACAACCTTTGATTTATACCTTTCTCGGCACATTGAACAACTCAAGATAATCAAATGAAAACCTTTGTATGATTCAATATTAATTTGCCACATCATACTTCCCGCAGCCAATTAGGAGCACACAAATGTGCATGATTTGGTGCCAAGGACCCACTTTCTCAAGATCATCATCGGACGGCTGTCACGATCCCACATTGAATAACCTTCGTGAACTTTTCATGATAGCTACATGACCACTGTTGATTCAACTCAGATCTGACCACACTTTATCTTTCATCTTAAGCTCCGACATTGGTCCCACCATCACTATAAGACATCCCGATGCCCAAAAATATTCTCCAGCGATCACTGCTCACCTTCGATAGATTTATCGGTAAAACCAATGTCGATTAATAATGTTCAAAATAGATCGGTGAGACACACAATGATGCAAGAAAGGTCATTGCGTGAACATGAAAACACAACTTTCGATCACCAATGAGGTGATCAGAGAAAGTCCTAGCGATGCAATAAGATTTCTTTATTCTCTGTGACCTCGGACCCACCAACAACGTGGTAAACTGTCCATGACTAAAAATATGACACATTTCCTTCACAGCTTCATGAGAGTCATTGGATCAACTAAATATTATCTTTCCTTCATTATCGCTTGAGCTTTGACCTTGGTCCCACCATCATCATAAGATACATCGAATACTTAATCGACAAAAGATGTCTCAATGACCTCATCGGGGATCGAGGTGTTGCAAATTTATCTTCGTTGAAGGTTTTACATGCTCGATAGAATTATCGGTGAGATATATGCCGACACATTTTCTTTACATTGATCGGTAAGACATACAACGATCATGGAACGAACATCGTAACAGCTCGAAAACAAGACTTCTAATCACCGATGAGGTGATTGGGAAGAGCTAAGGCGACAAAAGGAAATAATACCGTTGAAGACTTAGGGAAATCTTGGGGACTTAGGAAAATTAATGGCCCCCTAGGATTATAACATTAAAGAGGGACATGGCCCCACCGATGGTAATATATGACATGTGCAGAAAAGGTAAGTTAAGTTGGATAAAAAAGGTAATGAGAAAATAGACAAGGGTGGGGTTTTGGAAATAAACAAAGTTTTTGAAACCCTTTTTAAAATAGATAAACCCTATTCTCTCACACCTGAAGCAGGAATTGGCCATTTTCAAAGAGTTTTTCATTAAATGGAAAACTGACCACCAAGTTAGAGAGTTGATTCTTTACTAGAATCAATGTAACATCAATTATCCTCCTCGTGAAAGAAGTAATTTTATTCCTAATTGGCTTGGTCCAAACATCATCACTTGAGTCTATAGTTCTGGCACATATAAATTAGCTAATATGAATGGTATACCACATAAGGACCCTATAAATACCATGCATTTGCATTGGTAATACACTTAAAACACACACACACATACTCTCTCTCTCTCTCTCTCTCTCTCTCTCTCTCTCTCTCTCTCTCTCTCTCTCTCTCTCTCATTTATCTCAATCCTTGTAGGTGCTTGTATTTTTACATTCAAGGAATTATATGTTTATACCTTGACCCCAATTTTTCATATTTTTATAAGTACATTTAAGCCAAATTGAAGATGAGGTTTCCCTTTGTATTATATGTCCTTCCTTGCAAATTTTTATGCAAAATTTGAGCTAAGTCAAGTGTCTAGTCTTTGAACCCTTTCAAATGTTGAACTAGTTCAACTAGTTCAACCTCTTTTTAATTCAAATACTTGTTTCTCAAAGACCTTGCCTTTTTTCGCATATACAATCTTGTTAAGTATTTAACCGATTGAACCTCTTGAACTAGTTCAACGAGTTCAAGTGGTTTAATGAGTTCAATTGGTTCAAACACTACAAAAGTTTTGCTGGTCATTTTTGTTGGGATGTCATGCTATTGGTCCTTAATTGTTTTGTGCTCAATAGAGAATGGAATTACCCTTTGAACCACTTGAACCTATTAAGCCTTTTGAACTTCAAATCTATTAAGTTTCCACAATCCATACGTATGATATATTAGTTTCTAGATTCGATTGTGTAGAGTTTATGAATCTTTTGAACTTGTTCTTTTGGTTCAATGACTTCAATGTCATTCTATGCTAGAAAAAGTGAAAGTGATCAGCGACAGGATGTTTTTGGTAGATTTATTTGAATTATGAACTTCACATTTCTCCTCAGAAAAGGTGGTAATCATGAAATGACAAGATCACATGTAAGGATTGATGGGTAATTAATGTTTGTAGAGGATGAAATGTTGTAAAAATTTAATTGACATGAATGGAAAGATTAAAGAAAATCTTTATGAATCTTTCATCGTGAATAAGTGCATTTAAAAAGGGGTAATGTTGTTGTGAATAAACATAAAACTTAGCAAGACAAAAGAGGAGCACAATGTAAAGGAGATTTCATGGTTTTAAAGTAGCAGAATTTTTTAGTCTCAGAGGTGATTTCAATTATTCCCTGTTGGTATTTTCACCATGATAAAGCTTGTAGGAATCTTTTAGTGGTTATGCTATTGTAAACCCTACTACCATGATAACAACATTTCAAATTTTTGAGAATGAAAGTATCTTAGTATGTTCTTCACCTAAGCATGGGGATACTTCTTGGATACAATATGACCTAGATAAATTTGTATAAAGGACTAAAAACCTTGAGGAAGGCTTGTTTATGAGTAAAATTATCGAAAGACACATTGTTAAAGCTTCTACCTTCCCCCCAGGTATAATATTTCCAGAGCTTGTGAAGGAATGTATGAACAAATATCATCCAAAGGAAAGGTGTATTAGGAAATTTAATGGTGAAGTGTTATTACTTGTCGATGGAGAAACAATTTTAGCTTCTCTGAAACTCCCACTTAGGGAAACCTACTGTAACAACCCTCCAACCCCGACATGTTTTAATATGCCTTAGGAAGTTAGGGAAATTTTGTAGAGACTTTTATGCTTGGATAAGAATATGATTCTACTTGAGGTGTTCATGTAATCCATTCTATTTGAACTATAATAACTTTACATTCTAATTTTGGCAATGTTAAATGTTTTATGGTACATTCATGTGTATTCATCACTTCTTATGTGTCTATGATATTTTAGGGCCTTGTTTTTATGAGGTCACCTGATAGATCTAAATTTTTACTATGTGAATTACTCCTTAGCAATTATTATGATTATCTTAGACAAATTAGCTATAATGACTAAAGGTTAATTATGATACTTGGACACTTATGCCCTATTTGATAAAAAAAATGCTATGGTTTCAAGATCTCCTTAATGGTTAGGTTCCTTAAATAATTATGATTTAAATTGTCATGATTATTGTTCTATGATTCCATGCATGATAATGATTATCTCTTATGTTTGTTATGTGACTATGAGACTAACCTTATTTATGTGATTGGATTATGATCTTGTTCTTGTAATACCCTCCATGATGGTCCTACAAGTTACATTTGAGATTGGATAGGATTGTGGCATTCTATCATTTATGGACTTTATATTTCTTCCTTACCTTACTAGTTTTAAATGATAAGTTGTTTTGGACTGACAAATAATGCTTCTCCTTTTAATAATATCTTAAGGACCATTATCTATTATGCTTATCTATATATGATTTGGATTATCCCTTTTGGTTGATTATGAGATTTATCTTTCCAAGTAATGATTCATAAATATTGCTTATATCCTTGATTATGCTTACATGTCAATTTTGCATTATCATTGATGATGATTTACCTTCTTTTATTGTATTTACATGGTTGTATTCATCTATGTGCTAATAGTACTAACAAATCATGTTTTAGAATTAATCTTGTTTTGCGTGCATGTAAGAGATGGGAGGTAGTTGTAGTCACTTCTATGGGAGATCCACATGATGTCGGTGCACTTCCCCTCCTTGTCTGCCATTGTCTACCTATGTATAGATATATATGCTTTACTCATCTCGGTGATGCAGGTTTGCACGTACTGGGCATCGACTTCACCTGGCTCCACATGTCTAAGCATGCCCTAAAATCCTTGATGGTTTTTTTTTTATGGAGATAGTACCAAGGTCCATGCATGAGTCTCCCTTTTCCATTATCAAATCCAGGAACATTGTGATTCCTAGTTTTTCATTTAGCTATCAGGGTGAATAACCCAAAATCACCTCACCTAGTTGGGTATAGTTGCGGCTTGTGACTCCTTGTATTTATGTGGTTGTATGATTTTTTTTTTAATTTCATTTATCTCTCCTTCTTGGGATGATTCTTATTTGATCTTTGCTATGTTTTATTTCAGGGTTTCATGCTTGATCATAAGTTTGTATTTGCTTTCCTTGTTCGTTGTGGTTGACATTGTTTGATCATGGAGTTATCTCTATTTATTTTATAGTTGATTGTTATGGCCTCTTTGGATGATTAGATTTACTTTGAATCATGTACCTTTATTCTATATAGTGTTATATTCTATAAAAATTAAAATATGTATAATATTAATGTTTGATCAATTACTTCATAATCATATAGATTATAGTGTTCGGTATTTGGTATATATCTATATAAATATGTGTGTATGTGTGTAGGTGCACACATATATGTATATGTATATGTGTGTGTGTGTGTGTGTGTGTGTGTGTGTGTTATATGTGATTATAATTTCATAATATTATTTATGGTGTATATATTTTGCATTAGGTAATGTATTTTATTATATAATTAAATATTAAATAATGTGAGGTGTAGTATTCTCAATTGCTAATTATTAATTATGTCGATAAGTGATATATATAAATAAATATTATGTATATATTCTATGTCACATACTATGGTAATAATAAATATGTGTATGAATGAATGTAAAAGTATTTATTAAGTTATATTTGAGTAAGAAATGATTGTGAGTTTATAATAATATTATATTATTTATTAATGCCCTTTAGTTAAGAGTTAGTTGGGGGTTGGTTACCTTTGGAAACCTATTTATATGGAATCTCTTTTGCTTTTGAGGGGGGAGATGGGCTCCAATCTTGAGGAGATCTTGGTTGTTCTTTTCATGGATATTTTTGGAGAAGAACTTATGATTTAAGAGAGAGGGTTTGTGAGCATAATTCTTCAAGGATTTTTAAGATTATTTGTTTTGGGGAGAGAGTAATAAATGAGAGTTTCAAGGGTTGAGAGATGGATTTTTTGTTGTGTAATTGGTTCCTCTTTTTCCATGGATATTTCTAAAAGTGGAGAGGGTTTGAATGGTGCATCTCAAATTGGATTTGTTTTCCTGTCTTTGTCTCCTTCCTCCTTCTTCGGTTGAATCTTTGTAGGACTTGAGGTATGGATTGAATTTATTGATTTAATTATTTATTTGATACAATATGGATACATTTATATTTTATCATGATTTACTATATCTTTTATTTCTATTCCTATAATTATTTAAAATTTTTGAGTTTCTTTTTGTGAAAATTGCCATGTGTTTTCCTAGGGTTTTTAGCAACCTATTTTTGGAGATATGTTATTTTAGTAATCTAAATTAAGTATATATTTCTTCTAGGTTGGTTTTTTGGAAGGTAAATTCAGATATATCAAATGGGTATCTCTCATATTTCCTTTTTGGGGTTGAATTAATTCTCTATTATGTATATTTTATAAGACTAAACCTGTCCATTCCGGGTTCCGATTTTATAGTCAATTTTATCTGAATGGTGCGGATTGTAAAAGTTATTTAAAGACCTGAATTTGATATCAAAGATGTTCCTCTTTATTATCTTTCATTTCCCATTGGTTTTGTGTATTTCTATTATGTTTTGTGAAAGTTACAACCATTTTAGTGAAGGCAGGTTTGAACACTAACTATGGTTTTCTATTTTAGAACATAAGCCATAACTTTCTTTCCCACCATTGGATCTTCATAAAAGTTGGATCTAATGTCTATAATGATGTTTTCTAAATTCTCACTGAATCGATTATATTAATTTATGGTTTTGTGGAAGTTAGGAATCATTGTTTATTGATGACTATTCTTTGTATTTAACCATTGTTTGAAATAAATGAATTTTAGAAATTATCAAGTGCTAGAGGTTGGTAGGTCACCATAGGATTTTAGGGTCTTATTATTGATTCTTTTGGACCTTTATTATACTAAATATGGTTATGATATCAAGTTGGTTCATTTTGATGCCTTCTTATGTTCTTTGAATTCAATTTGGATGATAGATTAGAGTTTAGGGTTGTCCAGTGGATTAGGACAACTAGTGATCACCTAAACCTAATCAAATGGTAATATGGTGTTTTAAAGGAATGATTTATGATTTGATTTAATTTTTTGGTACATTTATGATGTTTTATTTATGGGTAAGAATCTAGGTACACTAGGTGAGTGGCTCACTGTGGGTGTCGGGGGACAAAGTGGCCATCAGGAGGATCCCATTGGTGAGTTTCTTAACCAAGTGAAAACATTAATAAAATTAAATGGGAAGAGGGGATAAACATACTAAAGAAGATAATTATTGTTGGTCTGCATATGCATGTTGGAGTACCGGGGTCCATTTGACTGCTAGGAATGATCCCAGTGAGGGGGTATCAGAGTCCATGAATATGACAGCTAGAAATGGTCCTAGTGAGAGGGTACCTGGGTCTATGACCGCTAGGAATGATCCCAAAAAGAAAGGCTATGCGATGACACTCACATATCTTGTACTCTAGAGATCCTTACTTCTTGATTTGTGATGCCTCTGGTAGTCCTGTTTTGTTTGTTTTTGGGAAGGGTTTAAGCCACATTAGGTATTCCTTAGTTGTTACCTCTTGCATGAGACTTTGTTTCTATCTCCTAGCTTGGGGGAGTGGTCCTATTGGTTCCACAGGGTTGGGTGGTTAATCTATATTATATCAAGGTATTGTCTGTGGTCTCTTGGTTGATCCTTGCGCATGTTCCTTTCCAGATCTGCAATTGAAGATTTCATATTGTATATTATATCATGTTGATATGTAATGATCTATATGTATTAATATATCATAAAGAGTCATATGATGTGGCATAATGATGTAATTCTACTTCAAGAAATACATTGGAGACTGGGTAGTTTTAAGTGAAAGAAAGGGGGAAATATTATAAATTATGTGTTGAACATGTTACCAGCATTAAAAGGAAGTTGTTTATAATACTTTCTCATATCCTTCATATTCTTTTATGATGATCATCTATTACGAAAATGATCTTAGATATAGTTATGTGTTGATGTACCTAATAATGTATTTATTATCTCTTAATGAAAGTAATTGTTGTGAAATGATAGAATTAATAATTGGAATTAAAAAAAATGAATAGTTATGAATCAATAAAACAAGTTAGTAACTTTATTTTAATGTTCAATAGTTGGTTTATATTTACTTAGTGCATAAAGTGAGTATGGTTTAACAAAGTACGTAAGATAATGCTTACCATAATGAATATGAACCTTTTCCATAAATTATTAGAGAAAAGTGATATAGACGATAGTAGATGTTTATGAAATCAATATGGAATTAATGATATGAGGAATAATGTTGTTAGATGATTAACTTATGTTTAATGAAATAAATGAGTTAGGAACATTTACCTTGGTGCATTAAAATTAACATAGACCAATAAAGCTTGTAATTCGATGAACAACTCATGAATGTAAATAGGTTGCTTTAGTAGTGACGTTAGGGAACCTGTAAGGAATTAGGATGATTATATCTTGCATTCAAGTTTATAAAAAAGTGCATAATTATATTGTATAAATATGAACTAATGATGAGTATTTTTCTAGCTAACAAAAAACAATTACTTGCATCTTTAGAGGTTTTATGTCTTGTCTTCCTGGGTTCCCTAGCGAGGGAATTACATCTGGTATCAGAGCCCAGGTTGCCACACTGGGAACTCTTTGACTCATAGTTGGCTTATACATATCACTTAATGTTTTATTTTCTTCTTCTAATGTTTTCCTTGTGCTAGCAAACTTTAATACTAGACATGAAAGCTATGTTTTTGTATTCCTACTATATTGTTTTGCAAGAGTACACTTTTTCTTCAAGAAATGATTTGTCTAATCAAGTTATGTTTTTTTTTGCATTCTAGGATCTATGTGGTTCAAATAGATGTCTTTATGAATTCCTGATACTTGGGTGTCATCTTCTTACTATAATCGTATTCCTAGAAAATCTCAAAAGCAAGAGGGTAAGTTATTTTATAGTTAATCATATCTCTTGATCCTATCATGTTATCATATATGCTTACTGAAATGGTTTCCAAGCTGATTTGAAATGTTGTATACTCTATTTTCCTATAAATTCAAGTTGACTTCATGATTTTTTATGTCTAACTATTTATACTAGTTAATGTGAATTTACAATTTAGAATTGATGTGTTTTGTATTTATAACATGAAGCAAGACATGATTATAGTGGTACTCACTTTCATAGGGTTGAGCGGATGATAGTTTAGTAGTTTCATATAAGAGTTGAAATCTTGTATTTCTTCCCTAAGAACTTAGGAAATTATGTAAATATGTTTTCTTCGAAAATGGTATAACATGTCTGAAATTAGGTAATTTCTTATATTCATAGATCTAATAAAACTAAGAAGTATCTCCCTCTCATATACCTTCTTGGAGTAAGAAATTGGAGAGAAAAGAATAAATCTATTGTTGATAATAAAATGTGTCTCTCCCTTCCCTTTTTAAGGAATAATTTTAAAGGACTAAACTTCTCAGGCAAATCAATGTGTCATTGAAATGAATGTGCTTAATTATAGGAAACCCTTGGGTAAAGGACCTATGTCTGCAAGGTTTTATAATAAATAGGATTGTAGTATGCATTTTGTTGAAAGGAGAAGTGTTTTATTTATATGGTAGTAATTTTCACTTATATGTGATCTAGGTTATTTGTATAAGTTAAGCTAATGTAAACCACCGATTATAAGGGAAGAGTATGATGCTGAATTATTGTATAAGTATAAAAGAAAAGAAAATAGACTACCTATCCTACAAAATTAAAGTAATATTTTCATTAAAATAATTTTTTAGTAAGTGTACCTTTTTGCTAGATGCTTAGTGAGGGGTTAGGATCCTAGACGAGTATTATGAAAATAATTTTTTGTAGTAATAAGATATTAAGCTAGCATTTGGTGTGTGAATTGTGAGTATCAATTTGATTTTATGAAACTAACAATATTATTACTAGTCTAAAGGCGTGATGAGTCATTATAAATAGAATAGTTGTATGTTTATTAGAATAGATTTAAGTTAAACATTATATTTTTCTTAAAAAGAAATGTTAAAAGAATAGTTATGCTTATGTGATGTTACATGAATCATATTGTTAATGCGTATAAGGATAATAATATATGTGGGTACTCCTCAATACATTCCTATTAAGATAGTTATAAATCTATGTGCATAAGATTAATTGGTTCAAAGTGTTAGTGAAATATTTGATTGAATAAAAAGGGCAGTCGTAAGACTCATGTATTTCTCCCTCTCTTAATGAATCTATGACTATTTCTGAAAAATAGTAAATTTGAACAAACTCTTCATAATAATGTTTAGAATTAGGTATATCCATAAGAAAGTGTATGGCATATAAATTTTGAGGATATGAAAGTAGCAATGTAGTTAGTAAGTAAAGCTTGAGATGAAACTCTACCTTAAGATTCATGATTAAATTTCTTAGATTTTCTCTATGAGTATGGATATTGTTTTGATAATAGAATACTAACAAATGTAGTATAATTATAAAAGATGTCTTAGATTACATTCCTTGAAGAATGTGTGTATTAAGTCTTGGATGCAAGTTTTATGTTGGATATTCTCCTATAGTATAGCATAGACCTTTAAGGGTAAGAAGTAACTTTGTTTCATAAAAGAGATCTATGTTGCGTCTTTTGAAATATTACTCATAAAAAATTTAATATCACACATTTTTCCTAGTATATAGATGTTAGACTGAAGTGGAAATGAGTAAACATGAACACTAAAGAGTTACAAGTTGGTGTAAAAAGGGAAAATAATAGTGAATTTTGGGAATATACTTTGATTTTAGGTATCTTATCATCTAGTCTATTGCAAGAAGTATTATAACTGATGTTTTTGCATTATAGTAGCCTTTTTCAAAGTCTTTTAATGAGTTAATCTATACTAAATTGTAATAAAATAGGAAATGCCAAAAAACTTATGAATATTTGTGAAAATATTAATTATGTTCTAGAGTACAAACATTTGTGATACTATCAGCTAATTGTTTCTACTTAGGAATGATGAATACTTCGATACTTTTTTAATCCAAGAGTAAGTCGAATCTGAGGGGGAAGGATGTAACACCCCTCCAACCCCAACATGTTTTAATATGCCTTAGGAAGTTAGGGAAATGTTGCAGAGAATTTATGTTTGGATAAGAATATGATTCTACTTGAGGTGTTCGTGTAATTCATTCTATTCGAACTATAATAACATTACATTCTAATTTTGGCAATGTTAAATGTTTTACGGTACATTCATGTGTATTCATCCCTTCTTATGTGACTGTGATATTTTAGGGCCTTGTTTTTATGAGGTCACCTGATAGATCTAAATGTTTACTATGTGAAGTACTCCTTAGCAATTATTATGATTATCTTAGACAAATTAGCTATAATGACTAAAGGTTAATTATGATACTTGGACACTTATGTCCTAATTGATAAAAAAATGATATGGTTTCAAGATCTCCTTAATGGTTAGGTTCCTTAAATTATTATGATTTAAATTGTCACGATTATCGTTCTATGATTGCATGCATGATCATGATTATCTCTTATGTTTGTTATGTGACTATGAGACTGACCTTATTTATGTGATTGGATTATGATCTTGTTCTTGTAATACCCTCCTTGATGGTCCTACTGGTTACATTTGAGATTGGATAGGATTGTGGCATTCTATCATTTATGGACTTTATATTTATTTCTTACCTTACTAGTTTTAGATGATAAGATGTTTTGGACTGAAAAATTATGCTTCTCCTTTGAATAATATCTTCAGGACCATTATCTATTATGCCTATGTATATATGATTTGGATTAAACCTTATAGTTAATTATGAGATTTATCTTTCCGAGTAATGATTCATAAATATTGCTTATATCCTTGATTATGCTTACATGTCAATTTTGCATTATCATTGATGATGATTTACCTTCTTTTACTGTATTTACATGGTTGTATTCATCTATGTGCTAACAGTACTAACAAATCATGTTTTAGAATGAATCTTATTTGGTGTGTGTGTAGGAGATGGGAGGTGGTCGTAGTCACTTCTGTGGGAGATCTACATGATGTCGCACTTCCCCTCATTGTCTCTCACTGTCTACCTATGTGTATATATATGCTTTACTCATCTCGGTGATGCAGGTTTGTAGGTACTGGGAATAGACTTCACCTAGCTCCACAAGTTTGAGTGTGCCTTGAAATCCTTGATCGTTATTTTTATGGATATAGTAACAAGGTCCTTGCATGAGTCTCCTTTTTCCATTATAAAATCCAAGAACATTTTGATTCCTAGTTTGTCATTTAGCTGTCAGGGTGAATAACCCAGAATCACCTCACCTAGTTGGGTATGGTTGTGGCTTGTGACTCCTTGTATTTATGTGGTTGTATGATTTGTTTATTTATTTCATTTATTTCTCCTTCTTGGGATGATTCTTATTTGATCTTTTCCATGTTTTATTTTAGGGTTTCATGGTTGATCATAAGTTTGTCTTTGCTTTCCTTGTTCGTTGTGGTTGACATTGTTTGATCATGGAGTTATCTCTATGCATTTTATAGTTGATTGTTATGGCCTATTTGGATGATTAAATTTACTTTGAATCATGTACCTTTATTCTATATAGTTCTATATTCTATAAAAAGTAAAATATGTGATAATATTAATGTTTGATCGATTACTTCATAATCATATAGATTACAGTGTTTGGTATTTGGTATATATATATATATATATATATATATATATATATATATATATATGGGTACACACATATATGTATATGTATATGTATATGTATGTTATATGTGATTATAATTTCATAATATTATTTATGGTGTATATATTTTGCATTAGGTAAAGTATTCTATTATTAGTAATTAAATATTAAATAATGTGAGGTATAGTACTCTCAATTGCTAATTATTAATTATGTCGATAAGTGATATATATAAATAAATATTATGTATATATTCTATGTCACATACTATGGTAATAATAAATATGTGTATGAATGAATGTAAAAGTATTTATTAAGTTATGTTTGGGTAAGAAATGATTGCGAGTTTATAATAATATTATATTATTTATTAATGCCCTTTAGTTAATAGTTAGTTGGGGGTTGGTTACCTTTGGGAAACCTATTTATATAGAATCTCTTTTTCTTTTGAGGGGGAATATGGGCTGCAATATTGAGGAGATCTTGGTTTTTCTTTTCATGGAGATTTTTGGAGAAGAACTTATGATTTGAGAGAGAGGGTTTGTGAGCATAATTCTTGAAGGATTTTTAAGATTCTTTGTTTTGGGGAGAGAGTAATAAATGAGAGTTTCAAGGGTTGAAAGATGGATTTTTTTTGTGTGTAATTGGTTCTGATTTTTCCATGGATATTTATAAAATTGGAGAGGGTTTGAATGGTGCATCTCAAATTGGATTTGTTTTCCTCTCTTTGTCTCCTTCCTCCTTCGGTTGAATCTTCGTAAGACTTGAGGTATGGATTGAATTTATTGATTTAATTATTTATCTAATACAATATGGATATAATTATATGTTATCATGATTCATTATATATGTACTTTCAATTCTTATAATTATTTAAAAGTTTTGAGTTTCTTTTTATGAAAATTGTCATGTGTTTTCCTAGGGTTTTTAGCAACCCATTTTTGGAGATCTATTATTTTAATATTCTAAATTGAGTCTATAGTTCTTCTTGGTTGGTTTTCTAGAAGGGAAATTCAGATATATCAAATGGGTATCTCTTGTATTTCCTTTTTTGGGTCGAATAAATTCTCTATTATGTACATTTTAGAAGACTAAACTTGTCCATTCCGGGTTTTGATTTTATAGTCAATTTTATCTGAATGGTACGGATTGTAAAATTTATTTAAAGACCTGAATTTGATATTAGAGATGGTCCTATTTATTTTCTTTCATTTCCCATTGGTTTTGTGTATTTCTATTATTTTTTGTGAAAGTTACAACCATTTTAGTGAAGGCAGGTTTGAACACTAACTACGGTTTTCTGTTTTAGAACAGAAGCCATAAATTTCTTTCCCACCATTGGATCTTCATAAAATTTGGATCTAATGTCTATAATGATTTTTTCTAGATTCTCACCAAAGAGATTGTCTTAATTTATGGTTTTGTGAAAGTTATGAATTATTGTTTATTGATGACTATTATTGGTATTTAACCATTGTTTGAAATAAATGAATTTTAGAAGTTATCAAGTGCTAGAGGTTGGTAGGTCACCAGAGGATTTTAGGGTCTTATTGTTGATTCTTTTAGACCTTTATTATATTTAATATGACTATGATATCATGTCGGTTCATTCTTATGCCTTCTTATGTTCTTTGAATTCAATTTGGGTGATAGATTAGAGTTTAGGGTTGTCTAGTGGATTAGGACAACTAGTGATCACCTAAACCTAATCAAATGGTAATATGATGTTTTAAAGGAATGATTAATGATTTGATGTAATTTTTTAGTGCATTTATGGGTAAGAATCTAGGTACACTAGGTGAGTGGCTCACAGTGGGTGTCGAGGTACAAAATGGCCACCAAGAGGATCTCATTGGTGAGTTTCTTAATCAAGTGAAAACATTAATAAAATTAACTGGGAAGAGGGGATAAACATACTAAAGAAGATAATTATTGTTGGTCTGCATATGTCTGTTGGAGTATCAGCGTCCATGTGACTTCTAGGAATGATCCTAGTGAGGGGGTATCGAAGTCCATGAATATGACCGCTAGGAATGATCCCAGTGAGGGGGTACCGGGGTCTATGACCGCTAGGAATGATCCCAACAAGAAAGGCTATGTGATGACACTCACCTATCTTGTACTCTAGAGATCCTTACTTCTTGATTTGTGATGCGTCTGGTAGTCCTATTTTATTTGTTGTCCTATGATTTGTGTTTGTTTTCTGGGAAGGGTTTAAGCCACATTAGGTATTCCTTAGTTGTTACCTCTTTCATGGGCCTTGGTTTCTATCTCCTATCTTGGGAGAGTGGGCCCATTGGTTCCATAGGGTTCTTTAGTAAATCTATATTATATCGAGGTATTGTTCATGGTCTCTTAGATGATCCTTGCACATTTTCCTTTCCAGATTTGCAATTGAATATTTCATATTGTACATATTGTATCATGTTGATATGTAATGATCTATATGTATTCATGTATCGTAAAGATTCATATGACGTGGCATAATGATGTAATTCTACTTCAAGAAATGCATTAGAGAATGGGTAGTTTTAAGTGAAAGAAAGGGGGAAATATTATATTATGTTTTGAACGTGTTGTTAGCATTAAAAGGAAGTTGTTTATAATACTTTCTCATATCCTTCATATTCTTTTATGATGTTCATCTATCACGAAAATGATCTTAGATATAGTTATGTGTTGATGTACCTAGTAAAGTATTTATCATCTCTTAATGAAAGTAATTATTGTGAAATGATAGAATTAATAATTGGAATTAAAAAAAATTGAATAGTTATGAATCAATAAAACAAGTTAGTAACTTTATTTTAATGTTCAATAGTTGGTTTATATTTACTTAGTGCATAAAGTGAGTATGGTTTAACGAAGTACGTAAGATAATGCTTACCTTAATGACTATGAACCTTTTCCCTAAATTATTAGAGAAAAGTTATATAGACAATAGTATATGTTTATGAAATCAATATGGAATTAATGATATGAGGAATAATGTTGTTAGATGATTAACTTATGTTTAATGAAAGAAATGAGTTAGGAAGATTTACCTTGGTGCATTAAAATTAACATAGACCAATAAAGCTTGTAATTCGATGAACAACTCATGGATGTAAATAGGTTTCTTTAGTAGTGACATTAGGGAACTTGTAAGGAATTAGGATGATTATATCTTGCATTCAAGTTTATAAACAAGTGCATAATTATGTTTTATAAATATGAAGTAATGATGAGTATTGTTCTAGCTAACAAACAAAAAATTTACTTGCATCTTTAGAGGTTTTATGTCTTGTCTTCCTGGGTTCCCTAGTGAGGGCATTACACCATCTATGAATTCACTATATCTTATCTATATTTTTTGAGAAGAAAATTTATAGGAATGTGATTTCTAGGAGTTGGCTACTAAAATTCCAAAAGGGTGGGTCAAGGTTACCAAGACCACTCACAAGAGAGCATCTGAAACCTCATATTAGAGATTTAGTGGTGCTATTGCATAGACTAAGAGGATCTAACCATGGTTTTTACTTCAAAGATTAGATATATGTCTTTATTCAAATCATCTTGGAAGGCACCCAATTCTTGGATTGGGGAGAAATTATAGCCGAAGAAATGCATGACCAATTAAATAATGGTCATTTTGGGTGACGAGGGTTTCACGTGTCCTCTTATTTATTTTACTGCTTAGTCTACACCAAGGAATGGAAGGGGTTACCCCATGAGTCGTTCATGGAGGGAATCCAAATCTATGAGTATTACTCACATCTACAAAGGAAGAGGTGTGTTGAGAATTATAAAAGGGTAAATGATTCTTTTACCAAAAGATTAACCCATGAACTGGCTGGGTTTCCAAACAAAAGAATGTTAGAGGAGGACATACAACTAGTGAGTATCTATGGTAGTTATTATACTCATTTTCCTTTTTTCACTTATCTTAGGGTAGGTGGCTTTGAAGGACACTTTGTAAAGTGACCCAGATATGCATTGGACTATTTTATACTAGTAGAGTTGTGCAAACAAATTTCTCATGTGAGCAAGATGTGCTCAGCTAAAAAGGAATCTGGTATATCTTTTCCCATTGAATTAGGGTCATGTGAATTCAAAACTATATCTAGTGCTCTTAATTTGAAGATGGATTTATTAAAATGTAATTTCCAATTTTAAAAGGCGCGGCCTACTTTTGACAATAGAGGATTTGACAGAGAACATTTAGTTTTGAAAATAGATTTCTTACCCCTCCCTCACCTAGAAGATTACTGGGAGAATTCTCTTGATGAAGAAGAAGTGGTGAAAAGGCTATGGAGCAGGTTCTTCCTGCAACAAATTATTATCTTGGTCTTGAAAATGGATGTAAATAGAGTTGAAAAGGATGGGAATTCCTTGATGGACCCTATATATGAACAAGTGAAGCTTCTATCGGTCCCTTAAATTGACTGGACATTACAAGAAGCAAAGAATGTAGAGTTGAAGTCATTTTTGGTTATAAAGAGGACATAGGAGTGGCTTACGGAGCAAAAGGATGATAAATCCCAAGCTTAGAAGAAGAAATCTGTTAAGATTTCTAAGCAACACAAATCCCATATTTCTCTTGCTAATAAAAGTGTTAAAATCTATGATGCAGGTAAACCTAAAGTTAAAGTTGAGAAAACTATTATCACCAAGAAACATAGAAGTCCCCTACAACTCCTTACGTTAGAGTGACAAGGTAAAGGTCAAAATAAAAAGGAAAGGAATTACAAACTGAAGATACAATCATTAATTTGGATTCAGGAGAAGGTGATTATATGAGATAGAATTCCCTAAGATGGACATAGAATACCAATATAATATCTCAATTGATCTTAAAGATGGAGATGATTTTACTAGTACCCTGGCCATCATGATACCTACACCTAATCATCCCTCTATGACCACAAAAACCTCTGATGCAAATCCGAAGTGGCAAGAACTAGAAGTGATAAAAAAGAGAAAGAGTGTTCCAGTTTCTCTTCCCCTTGATGACATGGTTAGTAAATGTTTGGGAACAATTCCAAACCCCAAGAAGTTGAAACCTACTTCAAGGATATTTGTAGATCATAAAATAGTGACTTGGGTTGCAGAAGTTGCAAGGCCTAAAATAGAGGATGAAGTTAGGGAACCTATAGCTAATGAATTTAAGATAGAGATGGTGGATCTCAGTTCATTTGATAGAGTTACAGATAATCACCATTTCATTTGAGAATCTACAATGAAAATGCTAAGTTTCTCCTAGAAAGATGAGAAGGATAATAAGGAACTCAAGAAAATTTTAAGGGTGATGGTTGAATACATTGATACCTTTTGTAGCCCAAATTCATAGCCATTTTCCCAAGAACCCATGTCCTTCAATCCCCGATCTCCGACCAACCAAAAGTTCTTGGACCAAGTCCAGCAAGGGAGAATGGTGACTAGGATATTTGATAGTTGGTTTAAAATATAATAAAACATGGGAAGAATTATATAAATGCTTCAAAGGAGGTCTATAATGACCTACTTTCTACAACAAGAGAATTAGACACTCAGAATATGACTTGGGAAAGGGAGGAAACTAAATGGCTGAATGTGGTATCACATATAAATGAGGTTCAAAATTATGGTATTGGTAAGTTCCTGACTAAAAAACCTTTGAAGAATGTGGATGAAAATGTATTGTATGCCTACAAGAAAAACATAGAATGGTAAAACTCTGTGCTAAGGCAAGGGAAATCTAAGTATTCTATATTCAGCAAGGAGTTGCATGAACTAACGAAATATCTCCTAGATGAACTAAGGTGCAACCATGTGTTATACATGGATGAGGATGGAATTGTGAAAAGGATGAGATTTTTGCACTCCAGAAGTTAAAAGAGGAGGTTGAGAAGGTTAAAGAAGATAAGGCATTAATAGTTAAGGGTGTTTTAAAGGTTGTACAAATAGAAGCCCTACTCTATGTATGTTTAGGACATCTATCATTGTGAACAAAGAAAATCAAGGAGATAAAACATGGAATGGAAGTGTAGATAAAAAGAATGGACTATGTCAACGTCTTGAATACTCTAATACTTTAGGAATTTGTGGGATTATACAAGGATTAGAAGGCCACTCATTCTTTACTAGCACAACACACTCCATCCGCATGATCTAGAGAAACTACCTTTCTCTAAACGGCTGACATAATCATTTTATTATTTTAATAAAAAAATTAGCAAGGAAGTTGTTCCTAGGAAGTTAGGGATATTTAGGAGTTTATTTTGGAATTTTAGGAACTCTAGTTAATTTGAGTCCTGAGGTTTTTAACTCTGGTGAATTTGTAAAAGAATATAAATGTCGGATCATAAGATCGACAAGGGGTTCTAATTTTAGTTATATATAGACTTAACTAAATGCTACATGTTTATGTGGATATTTTATGAAGATACTTATCATCTTTGAATGAATGATAAATTATATATGATAGTTAGATTTATGAATATGTGCATTTGGGAATTTGATGTAAATTTTGTGCAAATTTTATTTCAATTAACTGGAATTATCTAGCTTCATATCATAATTCTTTACATACTGCATATGGTTAATGGTTGATTTTAGATTATTTTGAAAGGTATTATATTCACACGAAGGATCTATGAATCTTGAGAAGAATCAATTTAATAAAAATCTCATGTCATGTTCACTACATGTTGATGGAATGAATATTTGATGTCTTTGTACTTTCAGGTTAAAAGTATATGCAAAGATTAGTTGTGATTTCATTCATTGAAAATATATCATATGGAGATGTACATTTATAGTTCAGAGGGAAATCATTTAGATTTACCCAACTATTGCTGAAGATTAGTAATCTATATTAGAAAGGCTAAGTAAAAAACTATTTATACTATTAGAGACTAATCCATTAGCAATCATATTTTGGAAACTTCGTTGGGTAAAAACTAAGAGAATCAGTTGCCTTAGATGAAATACTATGGTACTTCCATATGAGAACATTTTCCTTATTCTCCAACCCAATCTAGGTTTCCAGGATGATCAAGAAGATATCATTAGCCAATTGAATACTCTAGCCTAGCGCCTTAGAAGAAGTACTGAAGAATAGAGAAGGGTTAATCAAGTGTTAGAAAGAGAAGAGGAGTTGGATAAAAACTTAAATCTAGAGTTAATTATACAAAAAAGGAGGAAAGAAAGGAACAGAAATAGGAATCAAGTTCCTACAAATTAGGGAAATCAGAGATAAAATAGAAATTATAAAAATCTGAATTATGCCCAATTAATAGATTGGAGTTCAGGAGAGTCACAAGATATCATAAAAGGAAAGGATTAACTGATCTTGACTTAGAATCCTTACAACACTTGATCTTTTTTTGTAATCCTCTACATCCTGTGAGGACAAGGAGTAAACCACCTCCACCTCCAAAATCCACTGCTTCTTCTGCTTTTCAAGCCTTGATATTATCTAGTATCCCCTTTCCATTGTCTATAAATCCTACTCCCCTTAATATTAATTTACCCCCCGTTATTAATCTGATGGCTCAATCTCAAGCCCAACCATGGAGAGCAATAGTTGGGCCTTTGAACCTCCAAAATCATAATCATTTACCTAAAGGAGTGAGAGATGTATTACCTAAGTTCATCGAGGATGGCAAGGTCTCTATAGATGAACATCTAAATGATTTTAATGTAGCAAGTGGGATCCTGACAGTCCAAGATGTAGTCGTGAGGCTCTTTGTGCAAATTTTAACAGAGGATGCAATATACTAGTTGTATCATGTCCCCGCTAGTTCAATTCAAAATTCGGACCAGATGAGAACAAAATTTGAAAATCGATTCAAAAGTGTTGATGATGAACACTCCCTATTGGCTCAATTAACCCAAATGAAAAAGGAGATTCACATGCGAATGAGGGAATTTGTAGCTAAGTATAACAATATTGTGCATAAAATCCCAACTACCAAGAGACCCACACCAAAAAATTAAAAAAATGTTTCTTTATAAATTCTATGCCCCCAGACATTGGTTTTCACCTCAGAAGGGGCAAGGTAGTTGATTTTGATGTTGCCCAAACTCAAGCAGTTTAATTGGAGGATGATCTCATAATAGTGGGAAAATGGAGAAAAGAGGTTTTGAATCCTCGTGCTCAAGCTTTTACCTCTTCAAACCTCATAGTTAAAAGATTGGTTAATGATATGATTACCCTAAAGAGGCAAATACCCAAAACAAATGCATAATATCCCCAACCTTACCGAGATATAAGAAGAAGGAAACCAGGTCAAGAAATGAATTATGGTCAAACTCAACAATTTCTTGCACCACCTTCGTAGTTGGTAGTTGAAGAACCTCTAGGTAAACGTAATATGTGTTCCTTCCATTTGACTATAGACCATGATGGAGATACATGCCTGAAGATGATCAAATATGCCCAAATGGCTAGTAAAAAGGATATGCTGGGAGAAGCAATAGAAGAAGAAAGGGATTCAAAGGAACATGGTGACTTTGTGGCTCTCTTCTTGGAGTATGATTCTAATATAGAAAGAGGAGGAGAGATTTTAGTTACTCTTGAAGATCCTTCATGCATGGTGCTCACTATAGGTCAAATAAACTCTTAATCTCCTAGCGGTTCAAAGTCCTCTGAGGTAAAAGCCTTTATACCATCTAAACCAGTGCCTTCTTTTGACATTGTTGAATTTTCTAAGTCTTCTCACATCCAGATATCTCATGTTGAGTACTTAAAATTGAATACCAAGGAGCTAGATAAATTAGTTAAATATGTACATGGTGATAAACCTCGAGCACAAGCTAATTATTCCCAATTTGTAAATGATTAATCTCCTTCAACTCAACTCTTTGCTACCCCTTATGAGGAACCTTTAACCCAAAATGATGAATCTATGAATGCAACAAATGAGTCTACCCCTTCATATGACCTCAAACTGAACCAATTCTATATTTCTTTATTCTTAAATGGTCATAAATTGAGTAATTGCATTATTGACTCTAGAGCCTCTAATAACATCATGCCCTTATCAATAGAAAAATATTTGGGCCTATCTCTCACCAAAACCTTTGGGAGATGTTATTCTATGGATGGTAAACAAGTCCCCTTGCTTAGGTAAATCAAAGATGCACAAGTGGCCCTCACATCTTACACTAATAAAAGATTAAATTTAACCATTTTAGTAGAAAACATCCCTGCCAACTATGACATGTTTTTGAGTCATACCATTTGTAAGCACTTAGGAGGAGAAATGAAGATGGACTAGTTGGGATCTATCATCCTAGTGGGAAAACACAAAGTGAAGTTAAAACCTGATTCAAAATACAAATGTACAGTGTTTCCATCCAATGATCCAAAGGCTCAAATACTATATGAAGAGTCTGAATTTGGCAACTACTTCTTCTCATGTGAAGGGATGAAGATAAAACATGTTGAAGAAGTGTTGGAGAAAAATGATCTTTGGACTTTGGAATTTGATGGCAGTTTATCCTCAACAGGCTCTAGAGTGGGACTGGTTTTGATTTCGCCTCAAGGTGAAAATTTCCCTTTCTCTTTCAAACCGGAATTCAAGAATACTAATAACACTATAAAATATGAGGCCTTGTTGTTAGGGTTCCAAGAAGCTAAAAGAGAAAGGTGTAAAACTAATCAAGACAAAAGGGGATGTTGAGCTGATTGTTAAACAAGTCATAAATATATTTACTATTAAAAATGAAATATTGAAGCATTACAGAAATAGGGTCTGGGACGAAATAGAGTATTTTGATGTTTTTACTATTGAAACCATCCCTAGGGAATAAAACTCTAAAGAAAATTATTTGGCCATTTTTGCCTCCCTCCTATTACCTCATCCTTATTTTAAGGAGAACACTTATAGGATTGAGCTAATATATAGACCTAATGTTCCCGAAAAAGTAGAATTTTGGAAGGTATTTGAAAATGACCACCAAATTCAAAATTTTCTCAAGACTATTGAAATTTTTGCAAGTACTTATTATGAGGGCTCATATAATATATGTAAGGATTTTTGTCCATATCCTAGTATAGAATTGGATGACGGTGTAATGTAGCTTAAGGGAAGTAAAATCCCTAAAGGGATGGATTCTTTGGATAAATTGTTTGATCAAAGGACTGAATCCTTCAAAAGAAAGCATGCTTGGGCTCCAGATAAACCTAAGGAACATGAGAAGATTAATATTGGCATTGAATCCCAGCCAAAATGGATATCCATCGGCAAATGTTGTGCTCCTGTAGAAAATAATCTAGTTAAGCTATTGACATAATATGGAGACATCTTTGCATGGGGAAATGATGATATTAAATACTTTAGGAGTGCAAAATTCCAGTATGGAATTCCTTTAAATTAATGATATCAAATTTCCACAATCCATTGTAATTATGTACGTGTTTCTGGATTTGATTGTGTGTAGTTTTTAGATCAACATTTCAGATCACACTCCATGATCCATCATCATGGAGTGTGATTCGAAATGTTGATCTAAAAACTACACACAATCAAATCCAGAAATGCATACATAATTCCTTTAAATCCTGGTGTATCTCCATTTTGGCAGAAGCTAAAAAATTATAACCTGAAGGTGGCTAAATTAATCTACAAAGAGGTTGAAAAGATGCTCAAAGCAAGGATCATCTACCCTATACATCATTCAACCTAGATAGCTAATATTGTTCTGGTGAGAAAGAAAAATGGTCAAATTAGAATTTGTGTTGACTTTCGAAACTTGAATCAGGCCATCTTGAAGGATAATTATACTTTGCTCGTAATGGATCATATTTTGCAAATGGTGGATGGCTCTCAAATGATGTCAATGCTAGATAGATTCTCTGGATATAAGCAGATTAGTGTAGCCAAATAAGATCAACACAAAATGACCTTCATCACCCCATGGAGAACCTTTGCATACAATTGAATTCCTTTTGGCCTGATCAACACAGGAGCTACCTTTCAGAGAGCCATGAATTCCTCCTTTAAAGATTTGATAGATAAAATCATTGTAATCTATTTAGATGACCTAATAGTATTTTCAAAGAGAATGAAGGACCACCTAAAGGTTTTACAAGTTTTTCTATAGAGATGTGAGCATAGAATCTCATTAAACACCAAGAAATCTATATTTGGAGTGACGAAAGGAAAGTTACTTGGGCATCTGGTATCAAAATTGATCCAGAATGAGTTAATACGATCCAAAAATTTATTTTACCTTCAAATAGGAGTGGAGTTAAGTCCTTCTTTGGGAAAATCAATTTCCTCAGATGATTTGTGCCTAACTTTTCTGAAACAACAAATCACATGGTGGGGTTAATGAATGAAAAGAAAATTTTAAAATGGAGTGATGATGCGAAGATAGCTTTTGAAGATGTTAAAGAAGCCATTGCACATGATCCTACATTGATCAATCTTGATTTTTAGAAAACATTTCATTAAATATTGTTATGCTTCATATCATACTTGTTAGAATATTTAATCTTTCCTTGGTTGTATTTATTTAATTTAGGATCAACCAAGGTTATCCTATATGTATTTAATTTAAGAGATTCCTTTGGAATCCCTACATGTATTTTGTCCTCCAGTACAAGTAGGAGGACAGGTCATTTCTTTGTATTTCCTTTATTAAGGAAAATAGTTTATCATCTTTAAGAGGATGTTGACACTTTACACACACCTATTATGAATGTTGGCATTCATAGATTTGTGAGTTGCTTAGTAACTCCTCTCCTCATCTCTATTTAGTAGATGTTCCTCTCTCATTTTTAAATAATGATGTTATTGTAAATGAGAGCTTCTCTCTCTCTCTCTCTCTCTCTCTCTCTCTCTCTCTCTCTCTCTCTCTCTCTCTCTCTCTCATTCTTTATGATTTTCCCTCATTCATAATATTACAAGGGGTTTTTGTTTACTTTTCCCCTTTCAAAACTTTTTGTCTCCTTGTCTTTTCTCTTTTGGTGATTTCTCCAAGTTTATGCATTTCTCATGATAACAATCTTATCCTCAAAAAACTCTCTTGGGTTATTATTTATTTCTTTGCTCTTGATTTTTTTCCTTTCATGGTATCAGAGCTTGGTAACTAATCCTTTTTTTGAGTGAAAGTTGTTGAAGGTTACCATTTTGTAGAACACACCTTGTTGGAATTTTTTTTGAAGAGAGAGAATCTTGAGTTTCATTTCTTAACTCATTTGTGATTGCAAGTTTTTCTCATATCTATATTTTTCTTTCTAACTCTCTTTGGAAGGCTTCTCGCTAGAGAGATTGAAGGTTTTTGTTTTAATCATTTTGTTCTAACCCTCTTTGGAAGCCTTGCCGCTAGAGAGTTTTCTACATTTTTTTTAATTTTTTTTTTTTAACTTAACCTCAGTAGGGAAACTGCAAGGTTAAAAAAAAATTCGTGCTCACGGACCTATTTGCAGGTTGTTTATCTCATTTTATTTATAGGTTGTTTATCCCATTTTATTTATAGGTTTCAAAATCTAACATTTTTTTTTAGATCTATTTTCATTCATCTATGAACATGCAATTTTTTTTGTTAAATCTTTAACTTTTTTTAAGTGATTAACTCGCATATCTATATATATGCATTTCAACACCAATTTCTCTTGTATATCTGTATTTTATTCACCCTTTTATCTACTTTCATTGTTAATATCTAAAGAAATTTCAAAATTGCTTTTAGACAAACATGATTGGGCTTTTTTTAAGACCTCATTGTATTTCTTCTTTTCTTTAGACCCATTTGCTCCAACCTTGAAAGTTTTCTCACCAAACCCTTTAGCATGTTCAGTTGCAACAGAGATCTTATCCTTCATTACAGTAGACACTTATTTTTCCTTAGTCTTTGCTTCTATTCGTACAACATCAACATGCTTGTATAATTGCTTTTTTGTCTGCTTCGTTCTACATGCAGCATGGTGTCATCGCTTCCAAAATTAAGGCCTCCTTTTGAAGCATCTATGTGCCTAGTTTTTAGATCCTTTGCGATTGACTTAATCTCGACTATTTTTTCTTCAATCTCCTTAATTGAATTTTTTTTTTAACATTTATTTAAATAATTCAAATTGTTATAACATTGAGTTAAATTATATATTTTCAATATTTGGCATTCGTTTATCACTATTTTTCATCTATTCTTATTTAATCATAAAGTTTATCTTTATTATTTTACGTTATTGAACAATTATGTCTACTTTAATTCCTAAGATTAAATTAAACACATATTTCAAAAAAATTATCTTTATTCGTTATGGTTTTTTTTTTTTTTAAGGAAAGGGGCCCACATATCAAACTTATCTAAAAGTATTTTACAATCTTCTTAAATTTTAGTCCTATCAACTTTAAGTGTAAAATGTATTTTTTTAAAATTTCACATGTACATTTCCAATTTGTTAAAGCTTCCTTTAATATTAATATTTTTTAAATTCATTTAAATTGTAATAGAGTTCTATTACAATTTTAATAAACCTTTTTAAAATAATAAAAGTTTTCTTCCAAAGTATTATTGAAAGTATAAAAAGGTTTATTGTTCAAATTGTTTTTCAACAATTTCTTAGCATGAAATTTCAATTTAAACAAATTTTTATATCAAAGTTTAAACAAATTTATATTAACATTTTTTAAGAATGTTTATTTAATTGTAAGCGTCTTATATATTTTTATTATTTCAAAAAATCTTAAAATTAGAATTATTATTCAAGTCTCTTGAAGAAAGGAAATTTATTCACTTTGAAGAAATATTTATTCAATCTCAAGTAAAGGAGATTTTTATATTACACATATGGGATCAAATTCTCTCATCTGGCTTTTTGTTCAAGTGTTTTTGGGAATAATCTCATATTTTTTTTTGAAATATGGTATTTGATCTCATATTAATATTAGAAAGCAAAAATATATTTGTCATATGATTGATCCACTACAAATAAGTCATTGATGTTGTTAAGTTGTAATTTGTTCAAGTATTATGAGTTGTCTTTTTATTATTGCCTTCATGAGTATTATTATTAACTGTATTGATTAGTATGAATTGCTATCAATTTTAGTATGGTTTTATACCATCTATTTGTATGCACTTTGTTACATTTTTTTGTAAGTTGTGTAGGGTGCCCTATTTTCAAGGTTAATTATGGAGGACCCTTCAGTTGTACTTGATTCATAGTTACCTTATTTTTCATTGGGACTTGTGGAGTTTTCCCCCCATCCAATGATTGGTATGCACTTACTTCAGTTGATGTTTATCAACTAGATCCATTTTTTTCCCTCATAGTGAGGATGATGTTCTTGAGATCCTTCTTGAAATTTGTTGGATTTATCATATATTTGAAAGGAAATTTTTTTTTTTATCACATATAATCCTTAGAACAAAATATTGTATAGCATATGTCAATAATTTTTTCAATGTTTGATTAACATCACTTGGTATTAAAAGATAACTAAACACTAATATATTCAAACATAAATTATAGGTGGAGAAATGCACGACCAATTAAATAATGGTCATTTTGGGCGCCAAGGGTTTCACATGTCCTCTAATTTAGTTTAATTCTTAGTATGCACCAAGAAATGGATGGGGTTGCACTAGAGAATGGAAGGGGTTGCACCATGAACCTTTAGTGGAGGGAATCAAAATCGATGAGTATTGCTCGCATCTTCAAAGGAATAGGTGTATTGAGAATTATAAAAAGGGTAAATGATGTTTTAATCAGAAGATTAACCTATGAATTGGTTGGATTTCCAAACATAAGAATGTCAGAGGAGGCCATGCAGCTGGTGAGTATCTATGGTTGTTATTATACTTAGTTTCCTTGTTTCACTTATCTCGGGGTAAACATGCTTTAAAGGACACCCTGTAACACTACCTAAATATGCATTGGACTATTTTATACTAGTAGAGTTGTGTAGACAACTTTCTCATATGAGAAAGATGTACTCGCCTAAAAAGGAATATGGTATATCTTTTCCCATTGAATTAGGTTTATTTGAATGCAAAACTATCTCTAGTGCTCTTAATTTGGAGATGAATTTATTGAAATTTAATTTCCATTTTTATAAGGTGAGGCCTATGTTTGACAATAGAGGATTTGTCAGAGAACATTTAGTTCTGAAAATAGATTCCTACACATCCCTCACCTAGAAGATTATTGGGAGAATTGTCTTGACAAAGAAGAAGTGGTGAAAAGGCTATGGTGTAGGTTCTTCGTGCAACAAATTATTAGTTTTGGCTTGAAAACATATGTAAATGGAGTTGAAGAGGATGAGAATTCCTTGCTAGATCCTATGTGTGAATAGCTGAAGCTGTTGTTGGTCCCATCAATTGACTGGACATTGCAAGAAGTAGAGAATGTAGAGCTGAAGTCATTTCTAGTTAAAAGGAGGATAGAGAAGTGGCTTAAGGAATAGAAGTCTAATAAAGCCCAAGCTCAAAAGAAGAAATCTATTAAGATTCTAATAAATGAAAATCCTTTTTTTTTCTTGCTAATAAAAGTGTTAAATTTTTTGATACAGGTAAACCTAAAGTTAAAGTCAAGAAAACTTTTGTCACCAAGAAACCTAACAATCCCCCTACAACTGTTTCTTGTGTTAGAGTGATTAGGTCAAGGTCAAGATGAAAAGGAAAGGAATTACAAACTAAACATATAGTCATTAATCTAGATTCAAGAGAAGAAGGTGTAAAGAAGATGGTTGATGAAGAGATAGAATTTCCTAAGCTGGACATAAAATACCAATCTAATATCTCAATTAATCTTGAAGATGAAGTTGATTTTACTAGTACCCTGACCATGGTGACACCTCAACTTAATCAGCCCTCTATGACCATAGAAACCTTTGATGAAACTCTGAAGTGGCTGGAACTAGCAATGAGCAAAAAGAGAAAGAGTGTTCTAGTTTATCTTCCCCTCGAAAAAATGGTTAGTAAATGTTTGTCAACAACTGTGAAGCCCAAGAAGTTGAAAACTACTTCAAGGATATCATTAGATCATAAAATAGGGACTTGGGTTGCAGAAGTTGCAAGGCCTAAAATAGAGGATGAAGTTTAGGAACCTACAGCTGATGACTTTAAGATAGAGAGGGTGGATCTTGATGTAGCTGATATAGCTGTAGATAATCACCATTTCCAAGAATCAAGAGTGAAAATACTAAGTCACTCCTGGAAAGATGACAGGGATAATAATGAACTCAATAAAATGCTAAGTGTGATGGTTGAATACATTGATGCCATTTGCAGGCCAAATCCACAGTCAATTGCCCAAGAACCCATGTCCTTCAATCCCCGATCTTCAACCAGCCAAAAAGTTCTTGGACCAAGTCTAGCGAGGGAGAATGGTCACTGGGATCTTTGATAGTTGGTTAGAAAATATAATACAACAGTGGAAGAATTATGTAAATTATTCAAAGAAGGTCTATAATGACCTAGTTTCCGTAACAGGAGAATTAGACACTCAGACTCTAACTTGGAAAAGGAAGGAAACTAAATGGGTGAATGTGGTATCACAAATAAATGAGGTTCTAAAGTATGGAATTGGTAAGTTTCTAATTGAGAAACCTTCAAAGAATGTGGATGAAAATGTATTGTATGCCTATAGGAAAAAACATAGAATGGAGAAACTTTGTGATAAGGAAAGGGAAAGCTGATTATGCTAAATTTAGCAAGGAGATGCATGAACTAACGAAATCTCTCCTAGATGAACTAAGGTGCAACCACATGTTATAGGTGGATGAGGATGGAACTATGAAAAGGATGAGGGTTATGTACTCAGGGAGTTAAAAGAGGATATTGAGAAGGTTCAATAATCTAAGGCATTAACAAATGAGGATTGTTTGAAGGTTGCAAAAATAGAAGCCCTACTTTATGTATGCTTAGGACATAAGTCATCGTGAATGGAGAAAATCAAGGAGATAAAATGTGAAAGGAAAGTGTGGAGCTAGAGAATGGAATATTTCAACGTCCTGAATACTTAGATACTTCAATAATTTGTGGGATTGTACAGGGAGTGGAAGGTCACTCATTCTTTACCAGCACAACACACTCGTTCGTAAGATCTGAAGAAACTGCCTTGCCCTGAATAGCTCACGGAATATTTTTATGATTTTAATGAAAAACTTGGGAAGGAATTTTTTCCTAGGTAGTTAGGGATCTTTAGGAGTTTATTTTGGCATTTTAGGAACTCACGTTAATTTGAGTCCTGAGATTTTAATCTTTGGTTAATTTGTAAAAGAATATAAATGTCAAATCATAAGATCAACAAGGGATTCCTATTTTAGTTATATACAAACTTAACTATATGATAAATGTTTATGTGGATATTTTCTTAAGATACGTATCATCTTTGAATGAATGGTAAATTATATATGATAGTTACATTTTTTAATATGTGCATTTGGAATTTGATGTAAAAATTTTGTGTGAATTTTATTTTAGTTAACTGGAATTATCTAGCTTCAAATCATACTTATATTACATATTGTGTGTGGTGAATGGTTTATTTTAGATTATTTTGAAAGGTATTATATTCACATGAAGGATCTTTGAATCATGAGAAGAATAAATTTAATAAAAATCTCCAGTCGTGTTCATTACATGTTGATGTAATCAATATTTGTTGCCTTTATACTTTCAAATTAAAAGTATATGCAAAAATTAGTTGTGATTTCATTCATTGAAAATCTATCATAGGGATTTGTACCTTTATAATTTAGAGGGAAATCATTTAGATTTACCCAATTGTTGTTGAAGATTAGTAATCTATATTAGAAGGGCCGAGTCAAAAACTATTTATACTATTAGAGACTAATCTCTTAGCCAACAGTGTTATTTCATGTTTTGCTTCATTCTTGACAAAAGTATAAAGTTTTGGTCTTGAATATTATGAGTAATATGTTAATAATTTATGATTGGGATTTTAATTGTAAAATACTTGCACATGTTCTTCATCAATATTATGTTTGAATATATTAGCGTTTAGTTATCTTTTATGACTAAACTACATGTTTATCTATTTACATAAGTGTTTCATTGATTACATCACATGTATATCACTTTAATATTTATGTTACTAATTACATAATCAATCATAAAGAAATTACAAGTAGACATAGTAATGAAAGCATAGAAACACAAATCTATATATATCAAATATTTGGTACATAGTAGGCATCATACAAAATATGCCCTATATATCTCAAAGCATACATCATTTCCCCTCCATAGGATTGATGAGGCATATTAATGCCATATTTTAAGATACCCTAGGATGATATCTGCTAGATCTTTTTCCTTATTTTGATACATTTACCTCAAGACTTCTATGTTTTTCTGCTATTATATGGCATGCTGCCATCAGACATATAACTTGGTTCAAATGTACTTAAATATGCTATGCTTGGATGAATTACTATATTTCTTGTTCTAAAAGATATGGTTGTGTTTTAAATGAGTAGAGTAGTTGTTTGAATATGAATGATCATGTGTGTTCTAATAATTACTGTCATAAATATCTTATCCTAACCCTTGAAGGTGTAGCGCTTTGGAATAGCGAATGTTGTTTTGACCAAGTATGGCACATTCATTCATGGAGTGTTCAACCTGGTCTCCCTGCAAATTCCAGCAAAGAAGCATTCAGTGCAGCACCAGTTGAAGGTTTCCAAAGAACAAGGTGGCAGTTCTAGCGAAGAGCAAGGCGGCTTGTTAAATTCCCTGAGAAGATCTAGGTGCGAGTGGGAAGTTAGATTTTCTATCACAACAACTCTTTCCTCCATTCTGGATTTAATTTGTTTTAGTCTTAAAATCTTTCCTTCTTTCTAGTCAGTAGTGTTGTAATAAAGATCCACCTATTTCTATGGTGCGGTTAGGAAAGTAGTTAGGATTTTTTCCTTTAAATAAAGCCCCACTCCTATGTGAGACACAAGGGAGGGCATTGTCAAGTTTATTATCAATACAATTTGTAGATGCTTTTCCTATTTTATGGAATTTTTGTACTCCGTCATTCAATTAATAAATAAATGAAGTGTTGAGATTCAGTTGAGCATATTTTTGATTTAGGATACTCATCCAAGGAGGCCCACTTGGTGAGAAATCCACAATTAGATAGATTCATACTAGTTAGAATCATTTCCTGCATTTCCGCTATTTTAGTACCAAGCATTGAACTATTCCTGTAGCCAAAGCTACAGATCAGCTGACACCTCCTATAGCCAAAGCAGTGGAACAAAAGAAGTACTATAGCATAGTTAGTAAGAATCTTCATGTTTTGCTAGCAGTTATACTTTTGTAGTTTCTATTCTAGCACTTACTTTTCTATAACTTCAGTTTAAGCATTACTCTAGTATTCATTCCCTGGAATCATAAAATAGCTTCCCTTCAACATTTCTTTCCTACAGCAACGATAAAGTGTATGGATGAGTGATACCTGGTGCATATACCTTACTGGCCCATTTCAAGTAATACATCCCTAGTCTGACATACTAAATGAGTTTTTATGAAGAGGATAAACTGCTCGGTCAGATGTCCAATCCCTGAGTCTGGAATTACACCTAGTTTCTGAGCCTTTATAAGAAGCGATCATTTTTGGCATCATTGTCAGGGATGGTTCCGAACCAAGTCCTCACTAAGCCATTCTTACAATTTGTTTCATTTCCAACTTTCATTAGAATATGTTACTTTTAGAGGAACTCTACAAATTGCATCACTCCCTACTACCTGTATGCATAATCGAAGAAGAGATGTCAGAGGAAGATACTTGCCAAATAAAACCAATCACCCCTTTGAAGAAGAAAGTTCATTTGTTGATGCTACCATTGACCTCCCTGAAACTATGTCCTCCTCCTCATCTTTTGAAGAAGAATAGTTTGGTTCTTTTGAAGAACAACCTAAAATTAATGCATTTGCAGAAGTCTTCTCTCATCTGAGAACTCATTTTCCTGAGAATCCTATCAGACATGAAAATTATTTATAGCTGGTCATCTACCAACCTCTGTATCATCCATCACCTCCTCAACCTACAAATCCTGTCAGGATGGAAAATCCCACCACATTTCCATTTCCTATTACTGACCAGCGAGATAACACCAACCTTAAAAACATACCTTCTTCTGCCCTGCCAAAATTCTATTGTCTAGTAACAGAAGATACGAATACCTTTCTCTTTGAGTTTGATATCCTATGTAGAAGTTATGACTACACCATCAATGCTCACAAGCTTAAACTCTTTCCTGCAACCCTCAAAGAGTCCACTTTGCATCAGTTTATGGGCCTAGGATGGGATGTTGTCCATGATTAGGTAGAAATGCAGTATTGTTGGGGAACTGATATGCGGGGTGAAGATATCTTTAAAATGACCCAAAAAGAAGATGAGACACTTGAAGACTATGTCTCATGCTTCATGTGTAGCCTACAAAGGAATACAGAGCATGCACTTAATGAAGAATCTCAGAAGCTGCTTTTCCTAATAGGTATACAAGATGGATGCACTGAAGCATTAGACTTGATGGCGGGAGGAGATATAACCCAATCTACCTAGGATGACATAAAGAAGATATGCCTCAAGTACTCAAGAGTTGTCGCTAAGAGAGGAAGGGGATACAAAGCCATAGTAGGAAATACAAATGGCACAGGTGCTTCCAGATTAGAGATAACCCATCTCTTATCCAACTTTAAATAGGATATCATCAATAATATGGCCATGCAATTGGATACCTTGTAGGCAAAGAAGAAACACAAGGAAGCAGAAGCTATTTTGGTTGAATTTTGTCCACACTATCAACAAAAGAAGAGAGGTTGCCAATGTAAGACGGTTGCAAACATGGAAACTACCCAGATGCCAACTGACTATAAGCTAGTGGAACCAACGGATGAGTATTTGTTCTTCATTTCTCAGTGATGACCATGGGTGCAAAGACAAGGTATGCCTCAAGATCCACTTACATTCAACAATCCATTTTATAACAATCAATGGCAACCTTCTATGAATTACCAAAATCCCCCCTGGAATAACTATCAGAACCAAAGGCAAAATTACCCTAGTCCACAGTGGCATAACCCTTAGGGGAATTGGAAATAACCTCAGGGGGCATGGTAGCCACTACAGGGTAATTGGCAATAGAACCCTTAGTGGTGAGGAGGCCAGCAATGGCCAAATCAGCCTTAAGGATATCTGAATCCACCACTTCAGCCACCACAGCAGCAAGCCCTCTTACCACCACCAGTAGTTAATAATCAACCTCCAAATCCTACCCAATTGCCTACACAACCATAGTCGAACCCAAAAAACATGCCTCCCACACCTCAACAAAATGTGTATAATATTGACCAAATGCAGTATCCCATGCAATTTCCTACCTATGCAATAACGCTTGATGATATACACCTTCAGTCTGGGACTACTATTCCTGCTCCTGAGCATCCAATCATAACTAAAGTACCCCAAGAGGAACCTATACAAATAGAAAACACTATTCCTCTACCAGTAACATAGCCTATACCTGATAAAAGCCACACTACTGGACCACCTTTTCCACAAAGGTTGCAGCACAACAATCCTAAGCCTACTGAGGAAACTGAATTTAACATCCTTGATTAGTTAAATAATGTCAATGTCCAAATACCTTTATTTCAAGCAATTAAGGATGTTCCTACATATGGCAAAGCCATAAAAGAAGCCTGCTTTAAGAAACCTGGTCGCAAGAAAAAGGATCCTCAGGCAGTGCATGTGTTAGGTAAGCTAGCTGACATTATGTTAGGAAAGCTTACCATCCCAAAATATTCTGACCCAAGTAGCCCTGTTGTTGAAGTCATTATTAATGGTACGACCATTAACAATGCATTGGTAGATCTTGGAGCCACTATAAATGTAATGACCAGGGATATAATACAATAACTTGGGATAAACAACCTCTAAACCACTCCCACTATCCTATAACTCACAAATAGTTCCACTGTAAAACCTGATGGAATGGTTGAAGATATAGTTGTTGACCTAGAGTATTGGTTGTACCCAGCTGATTTCATGATCCTATCACCAAAGGCTACCTTAGGAGGATACCCGATTGTACTTGGCAAGCCTTGGCTAGAAATTGTTGATTCTCATATTAGATGTCGCTCAGGGGACATGACCATCTCTGATGGTCAACATACAAAGACTTTAGTCTTATACCCCCCTGCCTAGCCCCAAATGAAATTAGCCTCACCAATATGGCCTAACATAGGAGAAGAAGCTGAGGTTATCAATTTAGTGTCTAATTTAATGATGATAAAAAGAGACCCCTTCCTACAGCTTCAGGACAAAGACAAGGTGATCACCAACATCCTACAAAACCAATATGGATCAAACCCAGATTCTTCAGGTTGTTCTTCCAACAACTACTCTCTACAAGTTTTAAGCCTTGATTGCCAATGGCCTACTCCTGTAGCCAAAGAACTCTACCACCAATTTCTTCCCCATGAGATACAAGTACCTTCATTTACAGATGCATCCATGATAGAGTTGACTAAGCAAATAGAGGTATCTCATGGTTGTTTCCTGAACATTAATAGCAAACTAACCACTCTGCAGCAAACATCTCTGACTAAAATGCTGAGGGCACATACTAAAGCATTTTGTTGGGACTATTCTGACATAAAAGGCTTGGACCCAAAATTATGCATTCATTGGATATATCTAAAAGAAGACAAACCTTGAGTAAGGCAATTTCAAAGGTGAGTGAACCCAGCATTATGAGAAATTGTTAAAATAGAATTGCAAAAACTCCTCAATGCTAGATTTATTTATCCCATATCCGATAGCCAATGGGTTTCCCCATTAGTAATTGTGCAAAAGAAAGGAGGGAAATGGCATGTGTGTGTGGACTATAGAGAACTCAATAATGCAACTAAGAAGGACCACTTCCCCTTTCCATTCATTGACCAAGTATTGGACTCCTTAGCAGGCAAAAAGTATTTTTCCTTCCTAGATGGCTATAGTGGATACAATCATATCTGAATCTTTCTAGAGGATCAGGAAAAGACAACATTCACTTGCCCTTGGGGGACTTTTTCTTACTCAGTTCTTCCATTTGGTCTCTGTAATGCTCCAGCAACCTTTCAAAGAGTAGTCATCAACATCTTTGTTGATATCTCTCATGATTGTATGGAGATATATATGGATGATTTCACAACATATGGTGAAACTTATGAGGAAGCCTTGAAAAACTTAGACAAGGTCCTAAAAAGGTGTGCAGAACAGAACCTATCTCTTAATAGCAAAAAGTGTTTCATGATGATGCAAGAAGGGATAGTGCTTGGCCACTATATATCTACAGCAGGAATCCAAGTAGATCCAACCAAAATTGAAGTCATTCAAAACCTTCCAACACCAACCAAGCAAAAAGATGTCCGAAGTTTTCTTGGACATGCAAGCTATTACAGAAGGTTCATAAAAGATTTTAGTAAACTGGCCAGTCCCCTTCATTCTTTGCTTACCAAAGATTCAGAGTTTACTTGGACTCCAAGTTGTGAAGAAGCCTTCCTGCAGCTAAAATTAGTTCTTACAACAGCCCTAGTCTTGTGAGGACCAAATTGGGAACTTCCATTCCACATACATAATGATTCTTCAGATCATGCCATAGGATCCGTTCTTGGCCAAAAATATGACATAGTAGAGCATGCAATATACTTCATCAGCAAAAATCTCCAAGGAGCTGAATTGAATTATACGGTCACAAAAAAGGAGCTTTTGGCGGTCATTTATGCCCTCAATAAATTCAGCCACTACATAATAGGATACCAGATATTTGTGCATACTGACCATGTATAAATTAAGTACCTTGCAAATAAGCTTGCAATCACGGGAAGACTAGCTAGATGGCTTCCATTGTTACAAGAATTTGATATCACCATAGTGGATAAGCCAAGCAAATCAAATGTGGTTGCAGATTTTATCTCATGATTACAGAACAAGGATGAATCATAGCTTATTGATGACAGTTTTTTAGATGATCACCTATTCTCCATTTCATCTAAAAATCCTTGGTACGCAAATATTGCCAATTACTTGGTCTCTCAAAAGGTACCTCCCTATTTCTCACCAAAAGAAAAGAGACTCCTCATAGAAAAAACTTTCAATTTCTCATGGATTGTTGATTGTCTATTCTATAATGGGCCTGACCAAATATTGAGAAGGTGTGTAAGGGAGGATGAAACCTATGACATCCTCCATGCATGTCATAATGAGCCTTGTGGAGGGCATTTTGCAGCCAAGAGAACAACAATGAAGATACTGAACACAGGATATTATTGGCCAACCCTCCATAAAGATGCAATCAACTATACAAGGAAATGTGACCGATGCCAAAGGATGTGATGACCAACAAAGTCTGATGAAATGCCTCTCTTTCCACAGGTGGTAGTCACTCCATTTGATAAATGGGGGTTAGATTTTGTTGGACCCATTACTCCATCCTCAAATGACAATTCCTACATTCTTGTATGTACTGACTATGTAACTAAATGGGTGGAGGTACGTGCCATGAAACATGCTAGAGATAACAAGGTTGTTGAATTTCTGTATGAAGAAATCTTCACAAGGTATGGTGTCCCAAGAGAATTGGTTACTGATCAAGGTGCTCAATTCACATCAACATTGATTACTGCACTTATGAATGAATATAGCATTCTCCACAGGACATCAAGTCCATATCATCCACAGGTGAATGGGAAAGTTGAGGTTACAAACAAGGAAATAGAGGCCATCCTAACCAAAATGGTGCAGTTACATAAAAAAGACTAGAGTACACGATTACAAGAAGCAGTTTGGTCATATAGGACAACCTGGAAAACCACAACTGGTTTCACACCCTTTGAATTGGTCTATGGAAAAAATGTTGTAATGTCGATAGAATTTGAGCATAAAACACTAAGAACAACATTACAGTTAAATATTGATCTTCTCGCAGCACAATGCAACAGGGTCCTGCAACTCAACCAACTGGATGAAATGAGAAAGGCAGCCTTACAGCACACAGAGATGATCCAGATACAATGAAAAAGGTGGCCTGACTCACACATCCTCAACAAAAGATTTTCTCCTAGTGAATGGGCCCTCCTATATGACTCTCATTATCAAGAAACCCAAGGTAAGCTTACTACCCAATGGCTAGGTCCCTATGAAATAAAAAATGTCTATGCTAATGGTGCAGTTCAGTTATCAACCATCGACCCAATATGTTTCAATTTATTGGTAAATGGGCATAGACTTCATATGTACCACAAACCACAAACAAAATTTGACTTCCTACGGTAGTTTGAGATTTCTCCTTTTGTAGCTAAACCTCCTACAGCTAATCAAGATCATGCGGCCGAAGAATCCTCTACACATTTTGAATCTCCTCCAGCTGATGGCTTTCCACTAGTAGATGGACCTCCTCCCGTGGGTGATTCTCCTATAGCCAGCTACAACTTCCCACCATCACTTTAATTCTGCACGACTGCAGCCATAATAAAGTTTTCATTTCCCACGAATATATTATCTACCATAATAAATAACCTATCCCATCACCTTTTTCTTTTCCATTCATTCATCAGTCACATTTTTTTGCATTGTACTTCTCTTTGCATGATACATGTCATTATATCTTTTCGGATATCAACATTTATGGTACTTTCACATCAAGTATGCAATCATATATTCTCTCACATACTTTTTACTTATTTCAACATCATTATCTTTTAAGCTTCATTAAATTTAGTAATTCTTTCCAAGCAATGTTTTACTTACGAACCAAGCATGTGAGGACACCTGCGTCCTTTTCGTAGGGGCAATACGTTAATATGAAATGAAAAATTTTCCCAAGATTTTGATTTAATTTCCATTATTAGCACACAAGCTTCAACAATCTGATCATTAATCTGCCAGCCTTACCTTACGACCTTAAAGTCCTTTTAAAAACCTGAAATCCAAAGCTAGCTTCAATTTTCACATATTCTCTGATATTTTCACTTCCATACTTACCGAACAAATTTTGAAGAAACCCTGAATCAGTGCAGAGTGGGAAGTTTAGAAATTAGGAGAAATTGTGAAATAAATTAAAGTCAAGAATTGAGGTTGTAGGGACTTCTGAGTGAAGAAGCATGGGTGGGCAGCCTATTCGGTCAGAACCAGCTAATCATGCGTCATTGTTGCAAGATCACGCTAGTTTTCAAGAATTTAATCATGTGGGTTGACTCAGTTATTTTATCAGATTAGATGGTCATGACGAAGCCATTGTAGTGGAATTTTTGCATACATTTAGTAATGGGGTGGCATATGTGAAAGGTTTACAAGTTGAAGCTTTAAAAGTACAAATAGCAGAAGTTTCTAGACTTCCTACTACAAGTGAACCTTTTTCGCATGGTCATGATGCCTGCACAGCCAGAGCTGAATTTTCCCTACCCACAGATGTTGCGTTGGAAAGTAGCAAGAAAGGTACTAAAAGTCTCTCTCTTCCAGGTGATTACCCTCAGTTAGTTGTTCATATTGTAAGATATATTACTTGCGAGGGAAGATTTTCTTTTCTACATGTGCATTTTAAACTTCTGAGCCATTTGTGGCATGGACGCATGATTAATGTTCCAAATGTCCTATACTCCCTATTGAATTTGAGCTCTGAAGAAGTGAGAAAGGGTAGACAAAATGTTGTTACCCATCATGGGTCAATATTACTAGTGTAAAAAGCCCTGCGTGATAATTCTCCCATGACTTGGGATGAATTTATTGCTGCCCCTCATGTTCAATTAAATAGGGATATACCCATGCCTGTAGGGCCACACCCTATGCATCATGAAGCATAGGAGAATCCTCCTACTGAAGCCATTCCCCAAAGAACTCATGAGAACCTACCTCTTCATCAAGAAGATATAACAGTAGAAGTTCCAAACCCTAATTTGGAGGGTGTAGGAATTGATGTTCCTGTAGAAACTCATAGTCCCCAAGAAGCCATGAAAAATGAGAAAGGGAAAGGAAAAATATCACATTATGAAGTAGGTGATACCCCTATTTCTCCTACAACCACATCTACCTCAACAAGAACCATTCCACATAAATGCCCTGTAGTGTCAGAAGAAACACCAGTATGGGGCAGTGTCCGACTGAACACAAGGAAAAAGATAAAGGATTCACCCATAATGGCTAGCTCAATTCATGAAGTTCCTCTTGAGGAACCTATGGACATGGACCCACAAGAGAAAAATCCAACCATGGGTGGTGATAATGTGATAGAAAAGGACCCTGCAGCCTCAAGGCCAAAAGAAATAGAGAAAATGGATGTTTCTGATGTATCTTCTTCCCATCCAAGGAATGTGCAAGTAGATGATGTTTCAGCGGCATCTGCACTAGTTCAACAAGAAGGTCATGAGGTAGGACCAGAATGCCCAGTTCCACAGGAAAATTGAGACCAGGTAACAGTACATTCTTTGTCCTTGGATTATTTTCAAAAGATTCAGTATGAAAAGGTAATGTGGGAAATAGAAAGGGATATGTTAAAAAGGGAAGTAGGGCAACAAAAACAAGAAATCAAGCTCTTATAGGAAAAGATGGATTTGGTTATCAAATTGGTTCCCAAGATTATAGAATGTGGACCACCACATAGAGTGTATGCTCTGTGCCTTGGGGAACAATTATTACTATTTAAATTCATGAGAATTATCAAAGATTTAAGTGTTGACATAGATACCCCTCAATCCTTTATGGCCGCATATGAGATATCACCTAACTTCATTAGGAACCTTCTTTGTGAACTTTATCTACACCACTATGTTGTCCCATCAAACACTGAATGGAATCCCCTTTTACTTATGGGAGACATATATTTGTCCTCACTACTTTCTTGGGTCAATAATGAAATCTATTATGGGGAACTGTTGAACAGGTATAAGGAATTTGAACAGAATATTGTACTTCCATTGTGGCCTGATAGAAAAACACCTAGATGGCTCTATTGTGACTGGTTGGAAATTGTCTATGGTTTCAATGACTCCACATATAGGAGAAGGATACTGGAAAATAGAGAGAATGTACATACAGAGTTTGAAAGATTGTCCTTAGCTAATGGGAATGGAGTTGCAGATGGATTACAGCAGAGGTGGTCCAAACTAACCATGTCTTTGAAAAAGGCAGAGCCACACAATGTCATCAACTTCAGAGCTGCCATGCAAAGGGTCCACCGGTATATAGAATTGGGATGACAGCCGAGACCAGAACGATGGATGCCTCTTACTTTTTAGCCCCCTGTACTCCTATGGCCACTATATAGTTGTGTGGATGATGAGCTGGATGAAGATTTAGAGCTAAGCCGATGTGTGAGGGTTGACAGAATCAATGGATTCTACTAGAGGGTGCGCAGTTTGATGATCGGACAAACACAAGAAGGAGACTTTAGGGTGCTAGCAAGGATTAAAAATAATTCAGTGCCTGAGGACAGGCACTAGTCTTCGTAGGGGGAAAAATGATGAGGCTTATTAATGCCATATTTAAGATACCCTAGGATGATATCTGCTAGATCTTTTTCCTTATTTTGATACATTTACCTCAAGACTTCTATGTTTTTCTACTATTATATGGCATGCTTCCATTAGACATATAACTTCATTCAAATGTACTTAAATATGCTATGCTTGGATGAATTACTATATAAATCTTGTTTTAAAAGATATGGTTGTGTTTTAAATGAGTAGAGTAGTTGTTTGAATATGAATGATCATGTGTGTTCTGATAATTACTGTCATAAATGTCTTATCCTAACCTTTGAAGTCATAGCACTTTGGAATAGCGAATTTTGTTTTGACCAGGTATGGTGCACTCATTCATGGAGTGTTCAACCCGGTCTCCCTGCAACTTCTAGCGGAGAAGCATTCAATGCAGTGCTAGTTGAAGGTTTCCAAAGAACAAGGTGGCAATTCCAGTGAAGAGCAAGGTGGCATGTTAAATTCCTTGAGAAGATCTAAGCATGAGTGGGAAGTTAGATTTGTTGTCACGGAAACTCTTTCCTCCATTCTGGATTTAATCTATTTTAGTCTTAAAAGATTTCCTTCTTTCTAGTCAGTAGTGTTGTAATAAAGATCATCCTATTTCTATGGTGTGGTTAGGAAAGTAGTTAGGAGTTTTTCCTTTAAATAAAGCCCCACTCCTACGTGAGACACAAGGGAGGGCATTGTCAAGTTTATTATCAATATAGTTTGCACACGCTTTTCCTGTTTGATGGAATTTATGTACTCCATCATTCAATCAATAAATAAATGAAGTGTTGAGATTCAGTTGAGCATATTTGTGATTTAGGATACTCATCCAAGGGGGCCCACTTGGTGAGAAATCCACAGTTAGATAGATTCATATTAGTTAGAATCATTTCTTGTATTTTCACTATTTCAATACCAAGTATTGAACTGTTCCTGTAGCCAAAACTACGGATCAGCTGATGCCTCTTGCAGCCAAAGCAGTGGAACAATAGAAGTACTATGGCATAGTTAGTAAGAGTCTTCATGTTTTGCTAGCAGTTATACTTCTGTAGTTTCCATTCCAGCGCTTACTTTTATGTAACTTCAGTTTAAGCATTACTCTAGCATTCATTCCCTACAATCATAAAATAGTTTCCCTTTAGCATTTCTTTCCTGCAGCAATGATAAAATGTATGGTTGAGTGATACCTAGTGCATATACTTTGCTGGCCCATTTCAAGTAATACGTCCTTGGTCTGACATACTAAATGATTTTTTATGAAGAGGATAAACTGCTCGGTCAGATGTCCAATCCCTGAGTCTGGAATTACACCTAGTTTCTAAGCCTTTATAAGAAGTGATCAAGGATGATGACTCCCTGATCACTCAAGACCACACTGAGAAGTCAATGGTCATGGTGTGTCAGATGGTCTATGCGATGTCATAGATGAATAATGGCTCCTAGATGATATCTTCACTGGGTGTCTTTGTACTCTCCCTTGCATATTTTGTAGCTCACGCTTGACCTCTGCTAATCATCTCTCAAGTCAATCTGTTCCATCTCTCAATAGTTATAACTCTATCTACACTAATGAGAATATATCCTTGTGTCATCCAAGATCTTGCTATGCATCATATATATACTGAGAGGATAGTGGTATCCCATATATTATGGTGATTTCTTTCAGGATATCACTCATAAAGTTTCTCCATTCCTCGACTCCAATTGCAACATTTAGTATTAAATAACATTACTAACATAAGCATATATTTAATTATAATTTATACTTAATCAAATTTTAGATTTCATACCTAGATCTCCTTCCTGGTAATTTGGATCATCAATAATTGGACACATTAGGGATTTATCTTGGGATGTTGCTAGGGGCAGGGACCTATTGCTCTCTCTATGCTCTCAAAAACCTATATCTCTTGGTGGGAATATCTGATGAGGCTCTCGAGGCTTGTCTCTTTAGAGGGGTAGCATCTACCCTCTTTGTTGCCTCCTCCTCAGCTACACCATAGTTCTCTACCATGGGCGTCACCTCTGGCATGTCATCTAGTTGTGCATTCTTCCTAACATCCTTATCCTCCTCATCTTCATCACCATCATCATCATCTTCATATCCATCTATACCATGCTTTGGTCTAAATAATGGCCTTAGGTAGCATGTGGGGTAGCCTACTAGAAAGATGGGTCTGACCCCCTCTACGTCGATGTATCTAGGGTAGTCCCTAGTCATGCCTACATCACTGAGTGTGTTTGATACCTTAGTATCCTTATCTCCCTCCAAATCTATCATCACTATATCATCTTTAGTAGGTCATGGTATAGTCCTAGGCCTCTCTATATATTTATGTCCATGTGAGTAACAAGGCACTGGTAAGGGAGAACCCTCTATCAGACCAAACTGTTGTAGCACTCTGTCAAATAGTAAGGCACTTATTTAGTTATTCCTTACCTCCAAAAATATATTTCTCTACATACACCTCATCTAATGGGTCTTATCTATCCAGAGTGACATGTATATCTAGGGTCTCCATATGATATCAGTTACCTATAACCAATCAATGGTGACTCTCCAATGTATCAAATCATCAAACTGCCACACTTTTCTTAGTGTATAATCATATGCTCATGGATCACTCAAATCTATATCCACTATAAATCCCACTAGCCTGGTACATGTGATATGCTCAAGCATCCACACCTATAGTAATGAATAGACATTCACGCTATATCTACGGTATCTCGCAAACCTACTTAGATCATAGTATAGGTGGGCTAGCATATTCCTACCCCACAAATAAACTACCCATTTTCTCTCCATCTATCTAACTATATGTGCTAAGGGCATAGAAAATATGGTTCCCTTGTAAGTTAGGATTGTCATGCCCAAAAATTAGGGCAAAACACACACAATAATTATTATTTTTAAAAGCACAAAAAACCAACTAGGTTACACACTAAGGTACACTCTAACTCAAAAATGAAATGCATCATCTAACATAATTCAACTTACAAGGGGCATCATGGCATGCGTTGGCTTGCCAACATCCCTTGTTTATCGAGTGCATTAGTCTAATGAAACCCTTACTAGGGTTTGACATAAAAATGATAAGAGGGAATTAACCCAAGTCAATAGTTTGATTAAGAGAATAAGAATAAGGTTAACAAATAGATCATCAATACCTAGGGGTTCAATTGTAGATGAATCAAATCTACAAATTCTATCATAACCCTAGTGGCCCCTAACGGATAACAGGTATCCATGTAGAGTCAAATGTAGAATTTGATTTAATGGGTCAAAAAGGTTATAATGCAAATATGCAATTAACCCTAACGCAATACTAGGGTTGACAAAAAATTAAAATTAAATGTAATAATAATCAATAAATTGAAATAAAGTTAATATATCCCTTGATTTAAATATAATTTATTTAATGCTCAATAAACATTAATATTATTCCAACTAAGGGATGTAAAACATTTAAATTATGTTATATTTACTAAATCAAATATTATTATTATTAGGGTGAAATGTCTTACCTAGGTCCCTCCTAGGATTTATAAAATTATCCATCCCCCTAATAATTCTAATATTTAAAGAAAATAGAAAAGGGTCATAAAAATAATAAAAATCAATTAATTTCCTTAAATAGAATATTAATAATGTTTAAATATTATTTAAATATATTAATTTGAAAATCTCAAGTCTCAAATCTCAAATAATAATAAAATACTATAAGGACCTACTAAACAAATATTCCAACATTTAAAAGTTCATATAAATCCAATAAATATTTAATGGCCCAAAATTTTAAAATTTTAATAAAGGAATCTTGGGATTCCAAAAGGTAAAAATAAATAATAACTTTTAAATCAAATTTCAAAAGAAAAAAGGAAAAGTCAATAACATTAAATACTGATACCAGTATTTAATTTGACTTACCAGAATTAAATGAAATTTTCAAAATAAAATTTAAAATTACTATTGGCTCCAAGGCCAACCCTAACCCTAATTTCAAAATTAGGGTTTGGCCCAAAAATAAAACAAGGCCAAAACCCTAATTTTCTCTATTTTGGGTTTGCAGGTTGGGCCTTGAGTTAAGATGAAGAAAAATACAAGGGAATTATACTCACAAGTATACAAGGGTGTATATATACACTCAAGTGTGTATATACACTCTTATATACTTGTGTATATATGTCAAGCTATTCAACAATGGAGGAAAAGAATAGATTAACTAATCTTCTACAAGGCATCCTCAGCAAATCTTCATCAAGGTAAAACAATGGTTTAGTTAGTTATATTAAATTTATGTTTTTAGATTTATTCATCTCTGTGCAAACAAGGTTATCTCTGTTCTAAAAGAATATATAATCAGTCACACAGCTATGTTTTTCTGGTATTATAGTATTTTTTTTATATTTCAACTTAATGTACTATCATACGAAATATATTGTTATCTTTATTTACTAATGAACATTTACAGTCTTATCATTTCTGTTTCATAAATTTATTTTGCCCAGTCTATGAAATTTTATTTAATATTTACTGGTGTTTTATGCTAGTAAATATTTCATTTATAAATACTTCAAGTCTTTACTTTACTTTTCAAAATCATTGGTAAGAAATGTTTTTTTAATATATAAGTATGTGGTCTTTATTAAAAATTTATTGGACTGCATTTATTTAATTTTTTTAGCAAACTAGGGCAGCCGATTGCACGTGCAAGCTATCTCCTGGTCTTCTACATGCGATCACAACGAAGGGGGAGGGGGGGCTATACCCTACCCACACCACTAAGGGTGGCGGGGGGCTTCCCTGTCCACCGCCCCCAAAGGGGGCAGTGGCAGGATTGCGCCACCGCACCCTTAGTGGTGCGGGTGGGCATAGACCTCCGCCCTTACGTGAGCATTCGGCCCACGTATTCACTGCAGAGAGGGGGGGTTTAAGTTTATTTAAAAAAATTATAAAGTTGCGATGGGTTATGTTATATTAGTTAAAGTTTTTTTTTTTTAAAAAGGCTATGAAATATATTTAATATAATATTATATATTAGTATATATATATATATTATATTAAGTATATTAACATAGGGATAATAGCCAAAATAGAATTATATATATTTATGTCTATTTGTATAAATATATTAATATATTAAAAATATATTAGTATATATATATATATATATATATATGCAATGAATATACATTTTGAAATAAATATATATTCTAGGTGGTAAGAAATTTTTTTTAAAGGCATGGTTTCCCATTTATTATACACAATGTATATATGTTCATGTGTATATATATGATAATATATATACATTTATATAGGGTAAAATATAAATGTATATATATACATGCATATACACATGTGATTATATGTTCATGCAAGGATGTATATACATGCTTGGAAAAGGATCATTTTTTTTAGCATAGAAATATAGGGAGTTTATTTCTTTCTAAGTAGCAAAATAAGGGCATTATTCTAACTTTGCATACATATATATATATACCTAGTGTGTGTGTGTGTGTGTGTGTGTGTGTGTGTGTGTGTCTATATATATATATATATATATATATATATATATATATATATATATATATATATATATATATATATGGATGTATTTACATGAAATATACTTCTTCTTTTTAAAACAATACATACAATGAAGTGAATATTTTCTTCTAAAAACATTATCAAATAAACTACATAGCCCTTTTTTTGTGAAATTGAAATGAATTCAAAAGGAAGCTTACATACATAGAATAATGAAATTTTATTTTTTTCGTTTCCTTACAATAAGAAAATAAACTAGCAACTTAACATTTCTTTTTCAAGCAAAATGAACACACTAACATTACATTCTCTTTCTTCAACCTTCAAAAGAATAATAGTATAACATTTATTCAAATAAATACAAGGTCATTACAAGCATTTCACATGCTTAAGGCATTTACATGGCCTATTGCTCAACTTTTACATAAGGCATTTAAGCCATAAATGAACTCAAATATCACATAGGGGCAAGTCAAAATTTTCCATTTTCTCCTTAAAAAACCAGCAAGCTATCCTTTGATAAATCTACAAAACAAAAGCCAAAAGACCATGGAGGCTCACCTCCCAACCTAGGCCATTACATGGCCACCCCCGAGCTTGGGGAAACAAAGATGGATGAGGGATTACAATCACACTTCAATTCACATACACATAAAAACAAGCAAGTATACATATGCATAAAATTCCCTTCTCATGGATATACACAAAATGGGTCACCTTGGACCCATAAAAGGGGTGAAGGTGGAAACTACCCAAATAGGAGAAGTCAATCTACAATACAATACATGCCTTCAACAAAGCCAAAAATCTATATCCTTTTCCTTCACAAGGCCATAACAACAACCATCAACCATTCCATTTTTATTTACAAAAACACAACCCTTATGACCCCCAAAATAGAATACACAAGAATGGCAACATGGAACCCATACATACATGCCTCATCCCCTTCATCTTTGAGGAAGGACTCTACACTAGATGGGCATTCCCAACTCAAGCCCTTCACCCATCAAGGCTCTCTTCCCTCCCAAGTGTGAGTTTTTCCTTGCACACCCAAAAAATACAAACACTAAAAGAAAAAATAGCAAGTAAACATAACAAGGAAGCCATGAAAACCAACTTGAAGCTTCACAAAACTTCACAAACATGTAACAATAAAAATCTGCATATTACATACAATGAAAAACAAGAGTCTTCCATGACAAAAACCACCAACCTCACTCCAAGCTACGGCAAAGAGGTTTGAGAAGAGCTCCCTTTTTCCTACAAGTCTTCCTTCCTTGCTAAGTCCACCCAAAAACCTGCTAAGTCCACAAGAAGTCTCCAAAATTGGAGAGTGGGTAATCAACCTACCAAATTCCTCTCAATCCCACTAAAAAGGAAAACCCTACCTAATCTCAACGATGATTGGACACACTCACCTAGGGTTCTCTCTCAACAAAAAGGAAATCTAAAATTTAAAAGAGAGGAAGACTTGGCACACTTCCCAAATTCGTCACTTTTCAAAAAGGCATCTTTTGAAGGGGCAAAAATGGTCTAAAATCATCTCATTGGTCAAAATTTGACCCCCAACCCAAGGTACACCTATGGGGTAGTTTATTTTAACCTTAACTAACCTTTTGGGTTACTTTTTGCCTCTCAAAAGTCCACTAAGAGTTGACTCATGAAAATTTGAAAAAGATTCCCACCCAAAGCTCATTAACCAAGATACCTAACCTTGATATTTTAAAAATAAAAATAAACATATTCAAATAATACAACTAAGCATCACTTTACAACAATATACATCACAACGAGGTTATTTATCCCCTTGGAGATAACCTTGGCTTAAAAAGATTTTCACATGCATCCATCTTTAATTTCCCCTTATTTAAACCATGGTCTTACCTGCACACTTGACAAAATATCAGTAGCTCATGAAAGGTCAAATAACATATACATATAACATACATTTCAATAATCACACTCATACACATCATAAAATTCCATCTGCATCACATGATAAATCACATAATTTTCAATAATACATTTCCTAAATTCAAAGCATATTAAATCAAGAACACAATGATATATTAATTAACCTTACATATTAACCATGATCATTTCACATAAGCTTTTCTGGCATAAGCATAAAATCAAAGCATCATATTCTAATTAAGGATTCATCAAAAACTATAAATCGAGACCTAATAATCAAGCATGAAAGTAAGTCCTAAATCATCATCTACACAATCATAGGTCATCACATAGTATCAAAATATAATATCTCTATCCAAATATTTCAACATGATAAAATAAGGTGTCAACAAGATAGTCATATGATGAAAATAAAATGCTATGAAATGATGGCACGGGGTGAGGCCTCACATCCTTCCCCCTAGGCATGAACTTCCTCCTGGATTTCATCAAAATGATGAGGATATTGTTCTCTCATCTGTGTTGCATCCTCCCATGATGTTGTAACCTCATCATAGCAATCCCACTGAACTCTAATCTAGTCTAGCTCTCGGCCTCAAAGGGCCAGCATCCTGTGAGCTAAAATACGTATGGGCTCTAGCACCAGCTGCCCATCTAAATCCACCTGTAAAGAATCCCAATCAATAATATGAGACTCATCATAGATACATTTCCTTAATACATAAACATGAAACACATCATGGATGCGCGAGAGTTTAGGTGGCAGAGCTAGTCGATATGCAACTGGGCCTATCCTCTCTAAGATCTCAAATAGTCCAACAAAGAGAGGTGTGAGCTTAGAACCCTTTCCAAATTGGATTAGGCTCTTATGTGGTCTCACTCTCAAGAAGACTCTATCACCAACCATATAGACATGTTCAGTCCTCTTTGCATCTGCATACTTCTTCTGTCTATCCTGAGCCTCTCTAAGATGTTGTCTGATCAAGTCTACCTATTGCTCCATCTCTCTAACCATCTACAGCCTCATACTCTATCCTCAATCTTATCCCAACTCAAAGGTTTCCTGTAAGGTCTACCATACAAGGACTAATAAGGTGGCATACCCAAAGATGAATGATGCCCATTATTATAGGAAAACTCCACCAAGTGCAAGTACTCCTCCCATCTAGTTTGGTAGTCCATCACATACATACAAAGCATATCCTCTAACACTTGATTGACCCTCCCAGTCTGACTATCTATCTCAAGATGATAAGTTGTACTAAAATTGAGCCTGGTGCCCAAAGCTAACTGCAACTCTCTCCAAAAAGAAGATGTGAAAAGAGAATCTCTATTAGATATAATCTTACAATGAACACCATGGAGTTTGATGATATCCCACAAGAATACTTGTACCACTGTAGGTGTTTTGAAAGTAGTATGAACGGGTGAGAAGTGGGCTAGCTTAGTCAACCTATCTACTGTCACCATAATAGCATCATGGCAACAAGATGACATAGGAAGACCAACAATAAAGTCCATGGATATAATGTCCCACTTCCACTAGGGTACCTCATGCGACTGAAGAAGCCCACCTAGATGGTGGTGCTCTGCCTTAACTCTATGACACTCCAAGCATCTAGCCACAATCTTTGCAATGTGCAACCTCATACCCAGCCAATGGAAGAGATGCCTCAAATCTGCATATAACTTCTTGACTCTAGGGTGCATTGCATAGGGTGTTCTCTGAGCCTCAAGAACAATGAAGTCATGCAACCCACTGGAAGAAGGTACATAAATGTATTCTCTATGAAGAAGAAGACCATCAGACTCTAGGGTATAATATGAGAACTTGCCCTCAAGGGGTCTCTAAGATTGAACTATCTGAAAAACCTCATAATAGAATCCATTCTCAGGCAAGTGCTACAAAATACGTCCTCTTGAATCTATGCTAGAAGACATAGCTGAAAGCTCATAACATCTCCTACTCAGGGCATCTACAACCATATTCTCCTTACCCTTGATGTAATGAACATCAAAGTCATACTCACAAAGTAACTCTGTCCACCTCCTCTTCCTAGCATTAAGATTCGGTTGAGTGAAAATGTACTGCAAACTCTGATGATTTGAGTGAAGCTCAAATATATGATGCAATAGGAAATGTCACCATCTCACCAAAGCATGCACCACTATTGTAAGCTCAAGGTCATGAGTAGAGTAGTAGTGAGTGATCCAATCCTTGCATAAGAATTGCTCCAATCCCATCCAAAGATACATATGTGCAAACCAAAAACTCTGTTGATAGATCTGGCACTGCAAGGATAGGTGCAGTAGTGAGTGATCTCTTGAGCTCTTGAAAATCTCTCTCACACCTCTCTGTCCACTCAAACTCCTTCACCTTCCTCTAAAGGGAAGTAATAGGATGAGCCACTCTAGAAAATCCCTCAACAAATCATCTATAATATCTGGCAAGACCCATGAAGCTCCTAACCTCAGTCACACTAGTAGGTGCTGGCCAATCCATAATCACTCTAATCTTAGATGGGTCAATGGCGATCCCATCCCCTAATATCACATGGCCAAGGTAATGAACCTCTGATATGAAGAGGGCACACTTTGACAAGCTACCAAACAACTGATTATCCCTCAAGCACTGCAAAACCTATCTCAAAGTATCCTCATGCTCATGCTCATCTTGAGAGTAGATCAAAATATCATCCAAAAACACCACTACAAATCTATCTAAGAATGAGTGGAATACTCCATTCATGAGACTCATGAACATAGCTTGAGCATTCATGAGTCCAAAAGGAACCATGGTGAACTCATAGTGGCCATAGTGTGTACGAAATGCAGTCTTGTGGATATCACTCTCCACAATCCTCAACTAATGGTACCTTGACTTCAAGTAAATCTTAGAGAACACAGGGGCACCCTAAAGCTGATTGAACAAATCATCTATCCTACGAAGTGGATACCAATTCTTGATGGCCACCTTATTCAACTGTCAGTAATACATGCATAACCTAAGAGATCTATCCTTCTTCTTATCAAAGATGACAGGTGCACCCCATGGTGATACACTAGGAATAATATGCCCTTTCTCCAAGGGCTCCTCCAAGTGAATCTTGAGCTCACAAAGCTCATGGGTAGTCATCTTGTAAGGTGCTCAAGATACAAGCTCTGCTCCTAGCACAAGGTCAATATGGAAGTCTATGGCTCTAGGTAGTGGCATATCAAATAGCTGTGAAGGAAAAACATCTGGAAACTCTTGCAAGATAGGATGGTCATCAAGGGAAGGCTCCTTCTCTACCTTTTCCTCTCTATCACTAATGGTGATGGCATACAACTGAGAAACCTTTCGCATGCACCGCTTAAGCTGCATAACAAAAATCACACAAAGAGATATAGGTCTCTAAACTCATGAGATCACTAAGGACACACCAAAATCATCCACACACTCAACTCTCTTCTATCTACAATCCATCTTAGCACTGTGGGCATAAGCCAATCCATGCCAAGAATAACATCATATGATCCAAGTGGTGTGATACGTAGGTCAAGTGTGGTGGTCATGTCCTCAATCTACATCTGACATCCTCTCACCAAGGAACTAACTAAAACCCTAGCACCTAAGGCTAACTCAACCTCCCAACTCACATCCTGCCTAGCTACCACTAGCCTACAACACTCCACTACAAAAGGAGTAATAAAAGAATCAGTAGCTCCTGAATCAAAAAGCATAGAAATGCTACTACCTCCAATCCTACCTGTGGCCTCAATAATCATGGCCTGATGCTCAGCCTGGTGGTTATCAACCACTTCAAACACTCAGTGAGATCTCCCCATGTCACCCACTGTAGGATCTAAAGCTACCACCCTTTGACTACCTGTCAAATGACCTGAAGGATAATCTCTAGTAATGTGCCCCATAGCACCACAAGTGTAACATGGACCTCTAGCCTGGATATGAATCCCCTGAGGTTTAGACTATTGTTGTCCACCTATCATACTAGATCCACTGAAGCCACCTCTAGAAGATTGTTGAATCCTAGCTGGAGGTTCATATTGTGCCTAAGATCTTTGATCCCATCAAGGACCCTATGAGTGCCACTACTTGGGATTAGAGCCTTGTTGTCCCTATGGAGGCCTTTGTCTCTAACTCTGCTAAGACCATTTCTACTATTGTGGTTGAGGTGCTCTGAAAGACCCTGATGAATGCTTCAGATTTCCCTTCCAGTGGGATCTCTGGAACCCAAAAGACTATGATGTGGGATTGCAGTTCTGTGACCTATCTCATGCATCGTGAGACCTATTATGGATCTCCTCAGCAATCATGGCCCTCTTTATGATATAGCATAGATCTCTAGGAGGTACCATCTACACTCTATCAGAAATAGCATGGTTCAACCCCTTAATAAAGTAGTTGACCTAAAATTTCTTATCCTTCATAGAGTCCACATAGGGAAGGAGCTTGAGAAACTTTCTCTCATACTATGCCACAGAAAGACCTCTATGCTGAAGGTCATGGAACTTATCAATACGACACTGCCTGAAATGCTCTGACATGTATTAGGCTCTAAATCTCTCAAGGAATGTCTCCCTTGTAAGGGTGTCTATGATCAGGTGGTTCTTATACTCCTCCTACCTCCACCAAGTAGAAGTGGTCCCTCTAAGCATATGCACTACAAATCATGCCTTCAGGTTTCTCTCATAAGGGCACAACTCAAAGCAACACTCAAGGCTCATAAGCCATGCCTCAGCCTCTATCCTATTTGTAGATCCTGAAAAAGGTGGTGGCTGAAGGTGTAGAATCTCTCTGATTTGATCCCCTACATCTCAGGGTGCTCTATGCACTATCTCTAGTGGTGGCTCTAGCATGTGCACTAACTCACCCTCTAAATATGCCTGTCCCTCAACATGTCTAGAAGGAGGACTCATACTCCTCTCTTGAACCTCAGTCTGCTGATCTCCTAGTGGCAATCTATCCATAATAATACCAGTGATATTTTGAAGAGCATTCCAAATGTCTTAGTTAGGGTTCGGTGGTGGCACAAGGAGAGGTCCCTACTCATCACCTACACCCTCTACTGACTGCTCAATATCCACTGCTACCTCATGGACAACCCTAGCACTTCGCCCATGGCGAGGACCACTACACGTAACTGGAGCCATCCTACACAAATGTAAAACAAAAGATAAGTTGTAAACGCAATGGATTTAGGTTCCTAGAGCTGAAACTTGGCTCTGATACCAAAATGGCATGTCCAAAAATTAGGGCAAAACGTACACAACAATTTTTTTTTTAAAAGCACAAAACACCAACTAGGTTACACACTAAGGTACACTCTGACTCGAAAACAAAATGCATCATCTAACACAAGTCAACTTACAAGGGGAATCATTGCATGCACTAGCTTGCCAACATCCCTTGTTCATCGAGTGCATTAGTCTAACAAAACCCTTACTAGGGTTTGACATAAAAATGATAAGAGGGAATTAACCCAAGTCAATAGTTCAATTAAGAGAATAAGAATAAGGTTAACAAATAGATCATCAATACCTAGGGGTTCAATTGTAGATGAATCAAATCTACAAATTCTATCATAACCCTAGTGGCCCCTAACAGATAATAGGTATCCATATATAGTCAAATGCAGAATTCGATTTAATGGGTCAAAAAGGTTATAATGCAAACATGCAATTAACCCTAATGCAATACTAGGGTTGACAAACTATTAAAATTAAATATAATAATAATCGATAAATTGAAATAAAATTAATATATCCCTTGATTTAAATATAATTTATTTAATGCTCAATAAACATTGATATTATTCCAACTAAGAGATTTAAAACATTTAAATTATGTTGTATTTACTAAATCAAATATTATTATTATTAGGGTGAAATATCTTACCTAGGTCCCTCCTAGGATTTAAAAAACTATTCATCCCCCTAATAATTATAATATTTAAAGATAATAGCAAAGGGTCATAAAAATAATAAAAATTTATTAATTTCCTTAAATAGAACATTAATAATGTTTAAATATTATTTAAATATATTAATTTGAAAATCTCAAATAATAATAAAATAATATAAGGGCCTACTAAACAAATATTCCAACATTTAAAAGTTCATATAAATCTAATAAATATTTAAAGGCCCAAAATTTTAAAATTTCAATAAAGGAATCTTGGGATTCCAAAAGGTAAAAATAAATAATAACTTTAAAATCAAATTTCAAAAGAAAAAGGGAAAAGTCAATAACATTAAATACTGATGCCAGTATTTAATTTGACTTACTAGAATTAAATGAAATTTTCAAAATAAAATTTAAAATTATTATTGGCTCCAAGGCCAACCCTAACCCTAATTTTGAAATTAAGGTTTGGCCCAAAATAAAACAAGGCCAAAACCCTAATTTCTCTATTTTGGGTTTGCAAGTTGGGCCTTGAGCTAAGACAAAGAAAAATACAAGGGAAGTAAACTCACAAGTATACAAGGGTGTATATATACACTCAAGTGTGTATATACACTCTTATATACTTGTGTATATATTTTGAGCTATTCAACAATGGAGGAAAAGAACAAATTAACTAGTCTTCTACAAGGCATCCTCAGCAAATCTTCATCAAGGTAAAAAAATGGTTTAGTTAATTAAATTTATTTTTTGTTTAATATTAAATCTAAGCTACAATGTTTTAATTAGAATTTGTGTTTTCAGATTTATTCATCTCCGTGCTAACAGGGTTATCTATGTTCTAAAAGAATATATAATCAGTCACATAGATATGTTTTTCTGGTATTACAATATTTTTTTTATATTTCAACTTAATGTACTGTCATACGAAATATATTGTTATCTTTATTTACTGATGAACATTTACAGTCTTATCATTTCTATTTCATAAATTTATTCTGCCCAGTCTATGAATTTTTTTTTAATATTTACTAGTGTTTTATGCCAGTAAATATTCTATTTATAAATACTGCAAGTCTTTACTTTACTTTTCAAAATCACTGGTAAGAAATGTTCTTTTTATATATATAAGTATGTGGTCTTTATTAAAAATGTATTGGACTGCATTTATTTTATTTTTTTAGCAAACTAGGGCAGTTGGTTGCACGCGCAGGTCGTCTCTCGGTCTTCTACACGCGATCAAAGCGAAGGGGGAGGGGGGGTTGTGCCCTACCCGCACCACTAAGGGTGGCGGGGGGCTTCCTTGTCCACCGCCCCAAAGGGGACGGTGGCAGTGCTGCGCCACCGCACCCTTAGTGGTGCGGGTGAGCGCAGACCTCTGCCCTTACGTGAGGCTTTGACCCACGTATTCACTATAGAGAGGGGGGGTTTAAGTTTATTAAAAAAAATTATAAAGTTGTGGTAGGTTATGTTATATTAGTTAAAGTTTGGTTTTAAAAAAAAGGATATGAAATATATTTAATATAATATATATATTATATATTAGTATATATATATTAATATACAAATATATATATTATATTAAATATATTAACAAAGGGATTATAGCCAAAATAGAATTATATATATTTATGTATATTTATATAAATATATTAATATATTAAAAATATATTAGTATATTTATATATATATATGCAATGAATATACATTTTCAAATAAATATATATTCTAGGTGATAAGAAAAAAAATTTAAAGGCATGGTTTCCATTTATCATACATAATGTATATATGCTCATGTGTGTATATATATATATATATAGGGTAAAATATAAATGTATATATATACATGCATATACACAGGTGATTATATGTTCATGCAAGGATGTATATACATTCTTGGAAAAGGATCACTTTTTTAGCATAGAAATATAGGGAGTTTATTTCTTTCTAAGTAGCAAAATAAGGGCATTATTCTAACTTTACATACATCTATGTATATATACCTAGTATATATACATAGATGTATTTACATGAAATATACTTTTTTTTTAAACAATACATACAATGAAAGTGAATCTTTTCTTCTAAAAGCATTATCAAATAAACTACATAGCCCCTTTTTTTTTTAATTTGAAATAAATTCAAAAGGAAGCTTACATACATAGAATAATGAAAGTTTCTTTTTTTTCTTTTCCTTACAATAAGAAAACAAACCAGCAACTTAACATTTCTTTTTCAAGCAAAATGAACAAACTAACATTACATTCTCTTGCTTCAACCTTCAAAAGAATAATAGTAGAACATTTATTCAAATAAATACAAAGTCATTACAAGCATTTCACATGCTTAAGGCATTTACATGGCCTATTGCTCAACTTTTACATAAGGTATTTTAGCCATACATGAACTCAAATATCACATAGGGGCAAGTCAAAATTTTCCATTTTCTCCTTAAAAAACCAGCAAGCTATCCTTTGATAAATATGCAAAATAAAAGCCAAAAGACCATGGAGGCTCACCTCCCAACCTAGGACATTACATGGCAAACCCTGAACTTGGGGAAACAAAGATGGATGAGGGATTACAATCACACTTCAATGCACATACACATAAAAACCAGCAAGTATACATATGCATAAAATTCTCTTCCCACGGATATACACACAATGGGTCACCTTAGACTCATAAAAGTGGTGAAGGTGGAAACTACCCAAATAGGAGAAGTCATTCTACAATAAAATGCATGCCTTCAACAAGGCCAAAAATCTATATCCTTTGCCTTCACAAAGCCATAACAACAACCATCAACCCTTCCATTTTCCTTTAGAAAAACACAACCCTTATGACCCCTAAAATAGAATACACAAGAATGGCAAGATGGAGCCCATACATCCATGCCTCATCCCCTTCCTCCTTAAGGAAGGACTCTACACTAGATGGGCATTCCCAACTCAAGACCTTCACCCGTCAAGGCTTTCTTCCCTCCCAAGGGTGATTTTGGCCGTGCACACCCCAAAAATACAAATACTAAAAGAAAAACCAACAAGTAAACATAACAAGGAAGCCATGAAAACCAACTTGAAGCTTCACAAAACTTCACAAACACATAACAATAAAAATCTGCATATTACATACAATGAAAAAAAAGATTCTTCCATGACAAAAACCACCAACCTCACTCCAAGCTAAGGCAAAGATGTTTGAGAAGAGATCCCTTTTCCTACAAGCCTTCCTTCCTTGCTAAGTCCACAAGAAGTCTCCAAAATTGGAGAGTGGGAAATCAACCTACCAAATTCCTCTCCATCCTACTAAAAAGGCAAACCCTACCTAACCTCAAAGATGATTGGACACACTCACCTAGGGTTCTCTCTCAACAAGAAGGAAATTCAAAATTGAAAAAAGAGGAAGACTTGGCACACTTCCCAAATTCGTCACTTTTCAAAAAGGCATCTTTTGAAGGGGCAAAAATGGTCTAAAATCATCTCATTGGTCAAAATTTGACCCCCAACCCAAGGTACACCTATGGGGTAGTCTATTTTTAACCTTAACTAACCTTTTGGGTTACTTTTTGCCTCTCAAAAGTTCATTAAGAGTTGACTTATGAAAATTTGAAAATGATTCCCACCCAAGGCTCATTAACCAAGATACCTAATCTTGAGATTTTACAAGATAACTCAAAAGTGGAAGAAAATTCACATACAATGCACTTGGTCATCCCAACTCACAACACATGTGTCAATTGACACCACAAAAAGGGTACAACACATCACTACACACATGGCACGCCAAGTAGACATAAATTTAAAAATAAAAATAAATATATTCAAATAATACAATCAAGCATCACTTTACAACAATATACATCACAACGATGTTATTTCTCCCCTTGGAGATAACCTTGGCTAACAAGATTTTCACATGCATCTATCTTTAATTTCATGTTATTTAAACCATGGTCTTACCTACACACTTGACAAAATATTAGTAGCTCATGAAAGGTCAAATAACATATACATATAACATACATCTCAATAATCACACTCATACACATCATAAAATTCCATTTGCATCACATGATAAATCGCATAATTTCCAATAATACATTTTCGAAATTCAAAGCATATTAAATCAAGAACACAATGATATATTAATTAACCTAACATATTAACCATGATCATTTCACATGAGCTTTTATGTCATAAGCATAAAATCAAAGCATCATATTCTAATTAAGGATTCATCAAAAACTATAAATTAGGACCTAATAATCAAGCATGAAAGTAAGTCCTAAATCATCATCCAGATAATCATAGTTCATCACATAGTATCAAAATATAATGTCTCTGTCCAAATATTCCACCATGATAAAATAAGGTGTCAACAAGATAGTCATATGATGAAAATAAAATACTATGAAATGATGGTACGGGGTGAGGCCTCACAAGGATCAACTACAATAGTAACTGTATAAATCCAAATCTTCCTAACTAAAGGTACATCCTCCCAGGACATGAGAAATAGTGATCTCAGTGGTATCTAATCAATGGTAGTTTGGGTGAGTGTCTTCCCTAAGAATAAATATGATCTTTATCTATATCTGCATTTGACCCGTTTGTTAGTAATCTCACTTTCTGTCCTCGTATGGGTAGTCTAGAATCTGGTATACATCCTCTAAGGTTACAGTCATATCATCAATGGGAAGTTTAAAGGTACATGTATCCTCGTCCCAACTCTCTATTATTTCCATCATCATAGCTTGGTAAAATCAAATCTATAGTAGGCAGTATACCTAGTACAAGCCCACATCTATCAATAACTAGATATCCTGTGGTTGTAGCATGCCATACTGATCAGGAAGGAATGTCATAGTCTTCATATTATTATGTTCCCACATCATCAACAAGTCCTGCAATCATAGATCAACAAAGTTCTATCAGTACAACATATATATCAATCAAATTCCACCAAGAAATAGAAAAACAAAAACACCTAGGACTAGGTCAACTTTTTCAAGGATTGGGTTGATTTTGTGGGACCAAGTTAAGTTTTTGGGACTAATTTGACTTTCTCCCTAGGACTAGACTGACTTCTCTAAACTAGGTTGAATTTCTAGGTTTTCTACTCTAAACAACATGAAAACCCTATCTACAACCCAATTTCTATATCTACAACAAAAAGATAGAATGTCGGAAGCAAAGGACAAGGCATGAAAAAATGAGACATACCTCATCAAGGGGCATACCATCCTCTACTACTCTCCTGAGAACCTCCAACCTCTTTGGTTGCAACGCTTGCTTCCTTGACATATTCTTCTTCTCTCTTCACAAGAACATAAAAAGGAAAAGTTCACAAATGAGCTTTTCAAAATGTAATGGTTAACTTATTTGCACTTTTTAGGATAATCACCTTTTTTATTTTTTTCATTTAACTTTAACTAATGTCTCTCTTTATACTTCTCTACATTTATTTGATCATAACTTGAGCTAAGAAGCTCCAATTTCCACACCGTTATAGGTGTCAGAATTGTGATTCATATTCCTTGATATCAAAATACCTTTTGAAATGTTTTGAGTTCATCTCAAATATTTTTTAATCATTTTCATTTACAATTCATCGTGATAAACATGATTCCTTATTTTGCCTTCCTAACAGAAAGCCAAAACAAGGAGGGGCGTATAGCTACCCGCTAATTTTATGAATTTCCCTAGTAAGCTCTAGGTGATTATTGTTTACCATTAACATGTAGTTTTTTCGGATGTGGTTACTAACAGTTTCTTGCAAGGCCTATGCACTAGGGGCTTTGATATATCCTTTTTCATTTACTAAATTTCTCTATACTTTAGCTTGCATAGGCATGTCGTGTCATATACTACTAAAGTAGGGGCTAAATGTACCATCCTAAATTGTAAGCACTTGTGTGCTCCACAATTTAATGATTGTTTAACACCTTCTTTTAGTGTATTTTCATTATAAGACTTTACAATTGCACTTAATGCATACCTAATTCAAATTGAGTCATCTTACCTCTCTAACTTAGGCAAAAATCAAGGTAGGAGCTAATCGTTATACATCCTCCTATATTTTTCCTCCAATCACAAAATGCATTCCTCTCCTAGACCATATTTTACCTCAAAATTCAATCTCATCGTCGAAATCAACTACAAATTCTTATCTCAAACTGTCAGATTCTCCATAACCCATTCCTCAGGATCAACCAAAGTCCTCCTGGACAAGACCAAATTTTGCCTAGTCCTAGGATTTTGTTCCTAGATTTTGGGTCTGGGTCCCTTTCGCGGGGTTCTAAATGATTTCTAGATCTGTGGTCGGCTTCTCAATTCTAACCTCCAAAATCACTATAAAAGCAACCTAGTTGCTTTATTTTGGCATAATGGAATCAAGTGTAAGGTTAACACCCCAATTTGATGACAACAAGTAATTGCAAGGTGGAATCCCTAGTTTGATGACATCCATTAAAGCAAGGGTTCACTATTAAAGACTTAATTCAAGCATCTATCAAGCTTTCAAGACATCATTTTCTACATATAGAGTTTCAATTGGATTGTGAGGATGGATAGGAGTAATTTTTCCCTTGGGGGATTGGTTTGATTTCCTTGTTATTTTAAGATCTATGCATGTCTACTTCATGATTACATGCTAGGGTTTCACTCTACCACACATAGGGTTGGACCTAGGCATTTACTTAGACATTCTAGCTCATTTTCATTCTAGACATACTCTAGATTCACGAGAACATCACACTTTACTTATTCTAACAGTTATCCATGGAGGTGGGAATCACCAAAAGGGGGGGTTTGACTGAGGCAAACCTCTACATAGCCACACACATAAAGACATTTTTCTAGATTTTTAGTTTGTTGGAGTATAGGTACAAATGCAGATCTAGTAAGAAGACATGTTTAATTTATAAGAACCATTGTTCTTTCTCTATTGTGACCAATCTTAGGACTAGGCCAAATTTGGTCTGTCCCTGTACTAGGCCAACTTGGGTCGGCCTAGTCCTTTTGAAAATTAGAGTGTCTCATTCTTGTTATTTATAGTTTGTAGACTTTCAAATCCAAAAACCAAGGAATTCTGACAGTCTAAAACTCAAGAAAATCATCTTCAAAACAACATCCCTTTCACTCATTTCTAGGTGCACACATTCCTATCTCTACTTTCTTGCATTTACTTTCATAGAAAATATTTGGTTTTTAGATTTACATATCCTCTATCTTGTCCTATTGGAATCAAACAAATCTAAACCTATAGGGCCCAGATCTAGAGTTTGTACCCTATTCATTTGGTTGTACTTACCGGGTCTACCTTATAGGCAAGGGTTTCTTGACTCTAATGTATAATAGAGTGCTCTTGACACAATAAATTTTGTGAGTGATCTATGTTCATTGTATTGCTCACCATTTCCTATTATACAAAAAGAAATTCCTTTTTACTAGTCCTTGCAAATCTTGCCATCCATGATGAGATGATCCTTGATATTTTTTCCATAGTTTGAGCATTATCCAAGCTTGTAGGAATGACTTTTCTCAGCAAGAAGCTGACTTCTAGAAGCCGGGTATTGATAAAGAAACACTCCAGGTTCTCTACGGTATGCTACAAAGTAGTTGGGATTTGGTTTTCTAATTTGTTAAACTTAGCAATGAACTCTCATGTGCCTTCATGTTCCTCTTTCTTCATCTGGATGAGATGAGAGAGCATAACATGCTCATGTTTAGTATGCTTAAAGTGTTCTTCAAACTTGGTATTCAATGAGTCTCAATCAATGATAGCCCCAGAAGAAAGATTGTAGAGCCATTCTATATAAATACCTTCTAGAGACTCTATGAAGAGCCTCATAGAAACATCTTGATATTCCACACTAACAATGCCACATGAAATATAGAATTCCTTGATGTGCTCATCAAGGTGTTGCTTTCTGTCACTATAAAACCTACAGAAAATCTTGTCAGAGCCTTGCGGGAGTTGATGTAGTGGTGGGGTGAGATTAAGAGGACCAAAAGTTTTCCCCCATTGGCCTTGAGAAGCCACTTTGGGAAAAAGTGGGATGGAAGAAATTAACATCTTGAACAAGAATGAAGAGGATTCACTTACTACAGGATTTTCTTTTTTGATGGTGGAAAGATAGTAGTTCATAAAAGAGGTGCTTTGGTAGCAAGAAGATCTAACTTGGCTTGTTGGGGAAAAATTGGAGTAGTACTAGCACCTTTTGACACTTTAACCTTATTACTTTGGATGTAATAACCAAATCCCTCCACTATGAAGAATTAGAAAAACTTGAAAAAAAATCTTTACAACAATGATAAAATACTAATCTTCAAATGAAAGCATCAGGATTCTGAATCTGCTTGTATATCCCCAGGGGAGTTTCCAAAAACTATTGGCTAAAAATTTTGTAAGTGACTTTGACAAAAATTTACAAAATTGTGACTTTAGACAACATTGAATGAGATTTCTCTCTCCTCTTAATAATAGGGGAGCCTCCCTTCTTATTGTAGATGGCTCAACAAAGACTTAACTGATACTCACAAGAATGGGTGGTTCTTACTATGAATTCCTCTTTTTTAGGAATGATTTACAAATATCTTTCAAAAACACTAAAAATTATATCGAAAAGGACTTATTGCTATGATAATATTGATAGCCTTCTAGTTGACATAAGAAAAACTAGGAGTATACCAATTTTCTTCCTAATGAAATAGTTGTAGACACCCAAAATCTCCTACACATGTTTCTATGAGATAGACTATTAATTTCAACATATAGTAAAGTGCAAAGTATTTAATTATATGCCTTGTAAAGTTTACAAAGATACCTAAAAAAAGGCACAAAGTCACTCAGATATTTGTATCTTAAAGCCACTATAAACTACCTTAGCTTCTACTCTTGTAACACAAAGTATACATATAAGGTACTCATGAAATTATGAAAAAAAAAAATATTTCACATTTTTCTAGCACTGTAGGTTGACAAAGGAAATGTGCTTTACTAGGGTTTGGTATGTCATACTATTTTTATGAATCCTTGAGTCTTTATGTGTTTCATACCACATTTATCATTGGAGATCAAGGGTTTATTATGGCTCCAGCCAACTTTATCTCAATAGTTTATGTTGGAGCTAGAGTTTTGGTGACAGATATCCATGGCTCCTCTGAACAAGCACACTCGCAAGTTTGTTCCAAAGGTGTTTCATGAGGTATGGCCTCTTATGATGTTGTTCTTCCTATTTAGGATTTTGATAATGTATGTGATTGGCTTGATAAGATTACTTTGATACGATATTTTGTGGGGAGGGTTACACCTGAAATAATGCTTCATGAATGGGTGGCCAAAGCTTGGTCCCCTTGTGGGGTCTAACTTGATGGAACCCAAAATCTCACAAAGGGTTTCATTTTTTGCATTTTTCCAATCCCTCCCATGTTGAGGGTATCCTCAAGCATGGGCCCTGGTTTGTTAGGTCTTCATTTCTTATTTTTCAACCATGGTCTCAAGACTTCACTATCTTAGATGAGAAAAAACTCAAGGTCCCTATCTAGATAGAGTTCTCTAGTCTCCCTTTCCCTTGTCGGTCATTCCTTTAAACTATTTCTCAAACCCTTTACAAGGTAGTTTGCATGGAACAAGGACATTTATTTCATTCTCATCCCCAAAATAGGGTTTGTGTTGAAGTTTATTTTTCACACGATCTCAAGGAGACCATTGATATTCAAGTGGGTAGCCAATGTTCCTAGGATGAAACTCCCTCCTAAGGAACCTGCTCCTTGTTCTTTTGAGGGAGATAAAACTAATGAAGGATGGACCAAGGTGGTTTGCAAGGGTAATAACTCTTTGGAATTTTCTCCAAAGAAACCAAATAGTTCAACTTCTCAATATCCAGCTCAAGACGTGGCTCAACCCAAGCCATCAGAGAATCAAGCATTCATTATTCCTATTTCAAACCCTAGCCAGTAGGGGAATGTTTTGATTGAGAATTCTTCCCCTCCTGGGTGGGTTCACAATCCCTAATCCATGTCAGTAGTTATGGCTCCATCATCATTGTTAAGGTTCTCTCTTAGCCCTTTTGGGAAAGATGATATTTGTGATGGTGGTCCTGAGAAGAAATGGGTGATCCCGGGTGGGGATTTCTTTCCTACCTTCAAAATCACTTCAGATTTCTTACGTAAGATTTTCTCCTCTCTTGGGGATGTAGATGATACACAATAATTTGACCCATGAATTACATCTCTCATAATGTAAGAGGTCTCATAGACCTCACCAAAAAGTATTATGTAAGGGATACTCATCAACATTTTCCTATCCTTGATGTTTTTTTGCCTATAGGAAGTTAAAAAAAATTGTTCACTCTTTCTAATGCATGTCATGTTATTTGGCCAAATAGCCTCATTTTTTTTCTTCTCACCATGAAGCTAGTTGAGGTGGAATTGTTACTCTCATTTCCCCTTGTTGGAAATATTCTATTGTAAATCATGGGTCTAACCCCATGCAGAGAATTGTTTGGGTTCTTCTATCAGTTGACAATCATTCTTTTTGGATAATTAATATTTATGCTCTCAATGATGTTGTTGAAAGATCACACCTTTGGTGTTAGGTGGTTGACTCATTTCCACTTTATACCTAGGTTATGTGTGGATATTTCAATATGATTGAGGTGGCTTCTAATAAGGAAGGTATTTTTCCTTTTTGAGAGATAACTAGAGAATGTGAGGCCTGGTTCTACATGAAAAATAAGTTAGGGCTTTTCAATCCTAACATCCATCTCCATCGTCCTCACTGTATCTTTCAAACTTGGTGTAACTACCGAGATGATTTTGATAGGATTTTCAAATGGCTGGATCATACCATGATCGCAACTCAATCTTTTATTTCCCATTGGCAAAAATCAAAATCTACATGTTCAATCTCTTACTGATGTGACCTTGTCATATCATTATGCCATTAAATTTAGTATTCTATGGAAGATATCTCAAATGCTTCCCTCCAAGACAATTATTTTTGAACATGTCATTGCTTCGTCACCAACTCACTATGGCTCACATTCAAAGAGTTTGGAATTTGGATTCAAGACCCACTTAGCAGACTAGCTGGATTACTTAGTGGAATGATGTCATCACTCACACTATGAGATTTCTCTGCATTTATGGAAGAAAATTGGCCATGTAACTCTAGTGTTCTTATGATGCAAAAACCAAGGATCTGCATGCTACCACCGAGCTCCTAGCTTTGAATCCTTTCAACTATGAAGAAAACTCCTCACCACCATATTGCTAAAGGTGTCTAGATTAAGGCCAAAATGCATTGACTTAAGGTGGGTGATAGAACTTATAATGAATATTTCCTAGCTCTCACAACTCTTCATTCTTCTCCTATAATTTAATGTATTAAAGAAGATTAGTTGGTTCTCTCTAAGATTTTGGATATCCTTCAAGTTTTTGTCAGACATTATGAGAAGGTTTTTATAGCATAGGAAAGTCCCCCTACTAGTGACCTTCTTGGCCTTCATATTCTTAGAGAATCTTCTATGACCATATGTTAACCCTTGAATATCTCAAATAAGTTGTCTCCTCCATGGCCAATGATAAAGCCCTTGGTTGTGATGGCTTTCTTTGTGAGTTTTACAAAGCCTTATATCCTTGTATTGGTCTTGACCTTCATAATGTCTATTAGGAATCTTTTCACTCTCAGTCGCTTGGCTAAATAATCAATAAAGGTAACATCAAGTTCATTCCTAAGGTAGGGGATCCTATGGATATTTTTAACTGAGACCTAGTACTTTGCTTAATGTCTCCTATAAGATTATAGCTAAATCCCTTTCCCTTAAAATCAGGTACATTATTCCACTCATTGTTTGGCCTGATCAAACTGTAGACACCTAAAAATCCTTTAGAAAATAAAGTATTTTTATTTTCTGAAAAATCCCTGATGACATCATCATTTGTTAATTAATTATTTATTTAATTAATTTATTTATTTTTATGTCATTAAATCCCTTTATCTTAATTAAAAATATTTAATTAAGAAATCCCTCCCAAAAATGTTTAAATCTTATTTAAACATTATCTCCTTATTTATTAATTATTTAATTAATAAATTGACCAAAAATCCCAAAATAAATTATTTATTTATTTTTTGCCCAAAACTTGGCCAATTTCCTTAAGACCACTAACCTCTTCCAGAATCTTCTAATCCTTCTTTAATTTCGATTAAAGGCTAATCCCATCATTTCCTAACTTTAATCCCAACTCAAAATATTTAATTAAGATTAAATATTTAATCCTCATATTTGTTAAATTCATTTTTATTAAATATTCTCAAAACCTAAACCATGGAAATAAATAAATCTTTATTTATTTCCTAAAATCCATGTTTATCCTAAGGAAATTCTAGACTCTTCTAGAAAGTCCTAATCCTAATCCTAATTCCCCCCTAACCTTGTCACATTCCCTAACCAAGGTTAGCCAACTCCTAAGCTTAACCCAAAGTCAACAAACTTCTAGAGACTTCTCTTACATGCATTAAATGCATTTAAGGCCTCCTTATCCCTCTTACATGCATTTATGGTGCATTTAAGAAGCCCCTCACCCCTTTCTTACACCCTTTGACCTTAGGCACATTTCCCAAATTGTGCACATCCCTCCCATCTTTCAACCCAATGCCCTTGTGACACTTGTCACAAGGAGGTGGCCCTGAACTAGCACAATCCATGTGCTCCCCTTTGAATGAATCTTGGCCTCTCTTAAGGATTTTGATCCTGGCCACTCATTCCCCCTTAGGAAATCCTATAAATACCCTCATTTCTAAGAGCACCCATACACCTTTTATTTCAAGCATTGTTATCATGCTCATTTAGCTCTAGACATAGCATAATCAATACTAATTTTTAGTCTCTCATCATTTTCAAGCTTTCTTAAAACACATCTTAGCATAGATTTAATGGATTAACCTAGTTTCTTCCATTGTGTTTCATAAGCATAGCATCATATCACATCTCTATTTGGCTTAAAATCAATCTTAGCATAAACATCATGTAGCTTAATCTTCATTTCAGCATCATTTGATCATTGAGGCCTTAGGGGCAAATCAGGTGTTCTATACTTGTTTTGTGCCATTTATGGGGTTTTTATGGATCTCAATCCATCCTAAAATGCATAAGGAACATGCTCCAAGTGATTAGAGAGCACACCCACATCCCCTTAAGCAAGAGCAAATCAAACAATGCTTGGGTGCACCTGTTTTATCTCAATCTGAGGTGGCTTAGTTTAGAGTTTTACTTGTTTTTGATTGATTTCATGCTAGACTAAAATCTAATCTTTGTTTGGCTTGAGTTTTTCAAAACAGGTATCCTCAAAAGCCTTGTCCACACAAACTAGTTTTATTAAGACAAGATTCATCCTCGAAAATATTATTGCTTTTTGGGAAGGCATGGAATGGGCACACCATTCTAAACAGAATGTTATTTTTTAAAATACACTTTGTCAAAGCCTATGATTGCATTGAATGGACTTTTATTCTTGTGATGCTTAAGGCTCTTGGATTTGGCCCCAGATTCATCCAATTAGTTCAAATTCTCTTTGGGGATTCTTCTTATTGCATCACCATTAATGGTCAACAATCCTCAACTTTTGGTCTTTTCAAATCTATCCATTAGGGATGTCCTATGGCTCCTTCTTTATATCTTCTTGTGGTGGAAGGGTTTGGTTATTTTTTAGCCTTAGCTATTTTTTTTGGTCATGCCAGGATAATTTCTCTATGTGAGTCACCTTCTCGACTTGTCAATGGTCATTTTTTAGATGATTCCTTCCTCACTTTGATTGAGGATGAGAAGAATGTTAAGTTAGCTCTTCAATGCCTTGATACTTTTTGTCAAGCTTATGGGTTTACCATCTAGTGGCATAAAACCTAATGTTACAGGTAATCATTTCTTCCATCTCAACCTTGGATTCTCCAATATGGATGGTAGTGGATTCAAAATGGGGAAGCCTTTCACTTTCTAGGCATTCCCTTTGCCTTTCAAGGCTTGCCTATTGAGCTTTGGAACTTAGTTCTTTCTTAGATAGAGAAGAAATTAGCTTACTAGATTACCAAGCCACTCTCTTTGGATAGAAAATTCTAGATTTTCTCAAAAGTGTTGGCTTCCACTAATGTGTACTACTCTTCTTGCTAGGCTCCTTCAAAAGCCTCCTACAGAAAGCTTGAAAATCTCCTACGAGATTTTTTATGGGCCTCTGTAGTTTATCAACCTAGATTTTACAATGTGTTCTGGGAGTATTGTTGTCTCCCCAAGGATTTTGGAGGCCTTGGCCTTATTTATACCCAAAAAAAAGGCTTTTCCTTATGTGCTAAATGGGTTATTAGAGCCATCTCTAGTAATTAATCCTAGAATATTCTTCTCAGGAATTGTATTTTGTCTATGTATCCTATTCACAAACCTTCTTGGGAGGGGATTGGGATTCAAAACCTTCTATTTATGAGACATCTATTCTAGATTCAAGGTACTTTTGTTTCCAAAAGAATCTAGCATTCTTGGGAGGCTCTCAAACCATGGCTTCGCTAGGATGGGGTTAGTTTTCATGATGGCCTTTATTTCAACAAGCATAATATCTGGCAGTCTCCTCTTCTTCAATCGCAGAGACTTCCTTTAGCCAAGATTCTAGGGATTTTTACTTTACATTTTCATAAACATGGAATCTATATCCTAAGAGACCTTTTTTCCAGATCTACTATGAATCTTCATTCCTAGGATGACCTTCAGGTCTAGTTTCATCTTTCTTTCCAAAATTGGCATACTTTTGATTTGGTGATCTCAAATTTGCCTTTGAATATGCTTCACAAGCTTGGCATACATTATGTCAAACTATGGTAAAAAGACTATAAGTGGTTCCTGTGTACTTCATTTTGTAACTACAAGCCCAAGATGCGCTACCAATGGCTAGTTCACCATCTTCCAATGGTCTCCACCCTCAACCAACATTGGAATTTGCAATCTTCTTAGAAAACTTGGTGAATCAAATTCCTTTCTGTCTGGTCTACCATCGTTGAACCCAAGGTGGCTCACTTCGCTTGGTGTATTCTTTTCCAAGGCTTTCCCTTGGGTTCTAGGATTCGACATCTGGGTGTTTCAGATCCTCGGTGCCCTTTCTATGGGAAGCCTATGACTTTTAACACCATTTTTTGGTTTTGCATAAGAGTTCAATAGTATTAGATTTGGATTCATGATTTTTTCCATCTTTTTGGCCTAAACCCTTTTCGTGGCATATGGTTCTACTGGAAGATTCTCTTAGGCTTCCCTTCAAATTTTTTTAGATATGACATGCTTTTAGGATGGAAATCCTCTTCACTCTTTGGAAATATATTAATGTTTCAATGTACACTAAATAATGTATATGTAATAATATGATATTACAAATTCAATTTCAAGCCAATAAAGTGGCACTTGAAGTGGCCCACTTGCAATAATTACTTCAACATTGGGCTAATTCCCCTTGTACAGTTGCCAAAGTTCCACTAGATATTTATGCTTTTGATGATAGATCTCCACCTCATGGGCACCGTCACAACCACAATTCCTCCACTTGTCACTCACATATGTCATGTTCCTAGTCCCCTCATTGCTCCTCTGGTAGGAGAAGGGATTCTTGGAGGTGCCACTCAGTTTCTCCACCTCGTGGTGGTTTAGGCTTGGCTAGGTCATTTGATAGTAATGCTACCACTACTCCAAGTGGCTCTAGCTTTCCAGTTGCCGGTGGTGATTCTAGTTGGCCCACTTCTTACAAGTGGTTCCCACGGCTTTCTCTATCTATTTCCCCAACCAGAAATGAAGTAGACGAAAAAGATAAAGTTGAAGATGGATGGTCCCTTCTAGACCCAAATCGAAGCCCTGCTAATGTATGGGGTAACAAGGATGATCAAGATCCTCCTTCTTCAAATGGTATTGCTCTAGTCGCTTGATGCGGAGTTAGTTTTTGGGCTTGTCCTTGTTTTATTGTTGATGTTTCTATTTGAGATTAGTCCTTCTTGAAAACTCAATATCTTGTGGGGTTATTTCATTTATCCCCAAAAAATTTTTGTGAATATGTACTTTTATTACTAAATTAATGGAAAGGACTATTCATTAAAAAACACTATTTCAATGAACCCAAGATTGAATCACTTATGTAACATAAGAATACATAAATAACCCACAAGCTCAACATAACAAAGTTTGAATCAACTTGCTTCTTTTATTCACTTGAAATAATTTTCACTATGAAACCCAAAATTTTCACCTTACAAGAATTCCAACATAGTCTACTTTCATAAAACAAAAGATCATTTTTATAATGAAGCTCACTCCTATATATAGGTGAGGAGCTAAGAGAAAAAGATGGGAGAAACCTAACAAAATTTGATCTATTCTATAACTAACTTTTAATTATTCAAACTACAAATCCTAATGAATATGACTTGCAATTTTATTACATGTAATAGCTTTACAAGTGATGAGGTCACTTGCAACTCCAACTTGTTTTTCAATTACATGTAATATGTAAACAAAAAAAAGAATAACTACTCCTAGAGAGCATATAAAATATGTTAAGTGTCATAAGACACTTTAAGTTCTTATTTAGAGACCATCTCTAAAAGTCTCGAATCTATGAATAGATTCATGCACTACTCCAAGATCTGGAAAACCTTTATATGGAGACTCAATAATCATTTTAATGAATTTGTTGACACACCTAGAAATAACTTTATTATTTTCTTCAAGTACAGCTTGAAGATGATCTAGTGAAAATTTGAAACTGGTGAGCTTGTTCATGGAATTTAGAGAAATATGATCTACCTCAAGCTCTACGTGAATCATTAACAGGAGCTCTAATACTGTATTGTCCTCTGAAATCTACTCATTGTTCTCAGTTGTTAACTTGCATGACAATTATTCAAACCCTTTACTAATTACATGCTCCTTTTCTTCACAAGTACAAATGGCCATATTTACATCTATGACTAGCCCCTCAATAACTTGTCCCTTATTTAGCATTATCTCTTGATATTCAATAAATATTTCCCTAGAGGAAATCACCCCATATTCACACAACACATCCAAACCAATTTTTGAAAACTTGTTCCATACTTCTAAGTCCTTATCAAAATCCTTTAGATCTTGATTGAAAGTCACGATGACTTCATTTAATTTGGGCATGGTGACCCTAGCATGAGTCAATACCCCTAGAGAATCCCTTACCAATTGGGTACCTTGATTCATCATCTGAATAATCTAATCACCCATAGATTTCACTCTTTCCACCATCTTTTCTACTTGTCTAATTGACTCCTTTGAGATGGAAGAAGTAATAAGATTAAGCTACTTTGATATTTTAGTGATCTTTTGGATCACTACTAGTAATCGAGCCTTCTCATCCTTAAGATGATTTTCTTGGCCCATAATTTATCATATCTTTGATCTAGCATTGCTATAGAGTTGTGCATGTCATTTTAAATCTAGCACACATCTACTTCCTTAGTTCCACTTTCATGATCCTATAATCAAATACTTGCAACTCATCTTGTGGTTTTTCAACAAGAGGCTCCACAATCCCAGAATACTTCATCTTTTTCCAATCAACCACCACTCTAGATATTGTTTTAGAATTATTTCTCACCTTAGGCTTGGTCTTCTTGAGTTTTTGAAAATCAAAGTCATCTAGCATGACTTCTTTCTTTTTCCTCTTTGGAGTAATAGCACTAAGCCAAGCAGGTAATCTAAAAGAAACACTTTGAGACAGAGAAGTAGTAGCTAATGTAGTCATTGATTATGATTGCACAATAGTTGTCATGATGGTTAGCACCTCAATATGAATGGTTGTAAGATATTGAGTACTCTAAGAGGCTTCAACCATAAATTTGTCAAATTTTACAACTAAAGTGTCTACAAATGAAATAGAAACATCCAACAAACTAGGATATGTGGAATAAGCTTCAAATACATTCTCCAAGCTGACGTAAGTGGATGCAGGAACTGATGAAGAAACATGCAATATAGTTAGATCTATAGGAGGAACACAAATCATAAAAAATGGATCCACATCAATGTTAAGGGGTGACATAGGAACTTCTTCAGGTATAGATACCATAAAAGGAATCATAGGAATCATCTATGTACTTAAAGAAAGAGATGCTTATGGGGTATGACATTCCTGCAATTCATCTTCACTACCCACAATTTGTATTATTTCCTATACCATATCTCTATCCTCCTCTGATGGTCAAATCAAGGCTACTCCCCCTTTGATTTTTATCTTGGTTGTCCCTACAACTGTTGACAAAGAAGCACCTTCCTTAGTATTGGATTTGATCTCAAATTTAATCCCAACTGTTCCTATAGTATCATTACATATTTTTAAGGATTTTCCCTTCATGATATATACATAAACAGGAGCAGGTGGAACTTTGAAAATCTTGTCTATAGTTTCTGGATCCAACTTGATGATCACATTCCCATCATCATCAATGGTTTTTATGGACTCCATATCAAAATGAGATGAACAAGCCAATACAAATTTGGTCTCTAGGGAAACCACTGGAAAGGTAGAAGCAAGATGGATGTTACTTGCAAGGATGCCCATCTCTGGCCTAGTAGAAGTATTGACCCTCTAAATGAATTCAAACATGTCAACATACCCTATCTTTGTATCATGAATCTCATCCATTGAAGAGGTTGTTAAAAGTAAATTGTAGACCCAAAAATAATTAAAGAACTGAAAATAGAATAGAATATAAAAGATCAAAAAATGCACAGACAAGAGACACAGTGTTTATAGTGGTTCATCCAGTTATTCTGGATTACATCCACTTTCAAGAAGGGTAGATATCTCTATTGAAAATAATGTCTGTTACAATATAGCAGCAACTCTCATCTCATAGCATTTTAACATTGCATGGTCAAGCATCTGCGGAAGTCAGAGAATAAGCGGTTACAATAGCAGGTGAAGATTGGGCTTCACACACTGTCATAGCCATTACATGGCAGAGGCGTTACAATCTCCCACTTGAAGTCCAATCAATGCTACAAGATGAGCTACTCAGAGATATCCCCCACTTGATGCTTATGGCTATGTCGACATGATGCCGAGAGAAGTCCTACATAATTTGAACTTCTCTCACAGTACAACCTTGGTGAACACATCAGCCGGATTGACCTTTGTATCAATCTTCTCTAACTGTAATCTTCCCTCTTCAAGAGCATGACAGATGAAATGAAATCTAGTTTCAATGTGCTTTGTGTGACTATGGAAAGCTGAATTTTTGGCCAAATGAATGGTGTTGTTTCTATCAGAGAATAGAGTAAATGTGGATTGTTTAAATCCCAACTCTCCAAACAATCATTATAACCATATCAACTCTTTATCTCCCTCGGTGAGAGAAATGTACTTAGCCTCGATGGAGGAAAGAGCAACCACTTGTTGCTTCTGAGAAGTCCAGCTAATTGCTGCCCTGGCAAAAGTAAACACATAGCCTGTTGTTGACCTCCTTGTATCTAAATCTCCAGCCATATCAGAATCAACATATCCACAAATATAAGGGGCCTTACTGTTAAAACATAGGAAGTGCCTCTCAAATACCAAAGAGTCCATTGAACTACTTGCCAATGAGTTTTACCAGGATTACTCATAAAACCACTCACAACTCCCACTGCTTGAGCAATATTCAAATGTGTGCTAACCATGGCATACATCAAACTCCCAACTGTTGAAGAATAAGGAATACTAGCCATCTCTTGTTTGTCTTCCTGAGTAGAAGGACACATTTTTTAGGACAATTGGAAATGATCAGCCAAAGGAGTAGCAACTGATTTTTCATTTGTCATATTAAATTTCTCTAAGACTTTAAGAATGTATTTTTCTTGAGATAACTGAATTTCTCTCTTATGTCTATCTTGGATTATATCCATCTCAAGAATCCTCTTTGCTGCCCCTAAATCTCTCATGGCAAAATGAAGAGACAAATGTGTCTTCAGCTCATGAATGACTCTCATACTATTACCAGCAGTCAACATATCATCAACATACAATAACAAGATCACAAACTCACCAGTTGGAAGCCTTTTGAAGTATACACATGGGTCTAATTCACAGCGAGTAAAACCTTACTGAGTCATGAAGTTATCAAAATTTAAATACCATTGACGCGGGGCTTGCTTCAGCCCATAGAGACTCCTCTTTAACTTGCAAACTAAATGCTTCTACCCCTATTTTACAAATCCTTATGGTTGTTCCATATATAATTCTTCAACAATGTCCCCATGTAAGAATGTTGTTTTGACATCAAGTTGCTCAAGCTTAAGGTCCCATGCTGCTACCATGCCAAGTACCAAATGAATAGTTTTCATTTTAACCACTGGAGAAAAAATCTCATTAAAATCTACACCTTTTTGTTGAGCAAATCCCTTCACTACCAATTTGGCCATGTATCTCTTTTGTCCTCCATCTTCCTCTTTGATGCAATAGACCCATTTATTTTTCAAAGCCTTACAGTTTGGCGGAAGAGAAACCAAAGCCCAAGTTTGATTCATGTTTAAAGACTCCATTTCATCATTCATGGCATCCATCCAGAATATAGAATTAACATCAGTGCATGCTTGTGTAAATGTTTATGGCTCTGCCTGATCAGAACACAAAGAAAATAAAAGTTCATAATCATCGAACTTGTGAGGGTGTTTCCTCTCTCTAGTAGACCTCCATAAATTAATATTTTGATTTGTGTGAACTTTAGAACCCTCTGTATGTGCAACCTCTATATTTGAACAAGTATGTGCAACCTCTGTATAATGGTCTGTATTTTCTCCTTGCTGGTGTTGGCACGCAAAGGAGTCCCCTGTTTGTGGATGGGGTTGCATGCGAGAGTGAGCAAATGGCAAATTTGGTTGCAGGCCTTTTTGTGTTGAGTCTGCACAGGACTGTTGTTGCAGAGCCGCATCTGCCAACGGATGAGGAGATGTCCACGATAGAATGCCTTGTGTGGGAGAAATGTCAAAAGGCAGGGGAGGTTGTGGAAGTTGCAGTGTATGTTGCATGTGCGGGGAAGTGGTAAGGGGCTACGTGGAGAAGGAAACATCCCACATAGAAGTGTTTGGTGTGGGAAGAGGCAATGTGGAGGGATGTTGTAGGGGCTACATGGGGAATAAGGTAGACTACCCTGTGGTAGAGGGATTTGATCCTACGGTAGCTCCAATAGCTTGTGTGGGAAGTAGAGGGGGCTTTGATAATATGAAATTTGGCAGCTACTATTGGAGAGATGTGTAAGGGCTATTTAATGTGATTTTAGTGCTATCATTAAACAGTGGTTGAGAGTGAACCACTAATGGTGTTGGAAACAAAAGGGACTGATGTGGTATTGGGCAAGACAAATAAGTTGTGGTAGAAGGATGTTGTGTAGTGTTGGAGGGGATAAATGTTGATGGATGGAATGTAACCTAGGGTACATTCTGCCTATGAATCCCATTATCTGATAGATCGTATTGAATAAAATTATCACAAGAAGAGTTCTGAGATTGCAAACTGAGAAATGACTTTTCATTGAATACAACATCCCGGCTCTGTATCACTTTCCTAGTGATTGAATCTCATAGACGATAACCAAACTCATCCTCACCATACCCCAAAAAAATGCATTTCTTGGATTTGAAATCCAACTTCGTTCTCTACTCCTTATTAATACGAGTGTATGCATTGCATCCAAAAACACGTAAATGAGAAAATGAAAATCTCTTTCTAGCCCACCTCTCTTCCAGAATGTCAAAATCCAGACGTGACGAAGAAGCTCAGTTGATTAAATAAACTATTGTATTACAAGCCTCTACCCAAAATTCCTTCCCCAAACCGGCATTAGACAACATACATCGAGCTCTCTCCAAAATAGTTTGATTCAACCTCTCAACTGCACCATTTTCTTGAGGTGTATACGGGACTATTTTATTCCATCAAATACCATGATCTGCACAAAATTGATCAAACTCTGAAGAGCAAAACTCACCACCATTGTCTGTTAGTAGACATTTTATTTTTCTTCCAATCTGATTTTCCACCTTAGCCTTAACGCTTTTAAATTTTGAAAAAATTTCTGATTTCTTATTCAGCATATAAATCCAAACTTTGTGTGTGCAATCATCAAGAAATGTGACAAAATAATTAGCACCACCGATAGAAGTTACCTCCGTAGGACCGAAAACATCAGAATGAATGAGCTCTAATGGAGATGATTTCTTCTCATGACCCATCTGTATGAAGCTGGTGCAATTTTGTTTGTCATAAAGGCAATGCTCACACAATTCCAAATCAACTAATTTTAGACCCGGAAGTTGGTCTCTTCGAAGCATAACTTCAAGACCTATTTTGCTCATATGATCGAGCTTCTTATGCCAAAGTTTGACATTGTTATCCACAACCGCCATGGCTGCTCCCACTTCACCATTACACTCTAATGTGTATAAAATTCCAATTTTCTACCCTTTTGCTAAAATTAATTGACCTTTGGACACTTTCCAAGAAGCTAAATCAAAACTAACATTGCAGCCTTATGTATATAATTGACTAACAGAAATCAGATTACGCTTAAGTGTAGGAACATGCCTAACATCTTTTAAAATCCATTTGCTTCCATTTTTCAGTGACAATAAAATATCCCCTTTGCCGACTATATCACATTCTTTATTATCCCCAAGAAAAACTTTGCCAAACATACCTTCGTGGTAATTTGTGAAAGCACTCTGGCATGGAGTTGCATGAAATGAGGCTCCGGAATCGAGAACCCACGAGCTTGAATCTGTGTCACCAGCTGCAAGTACCAAAGCTCCATCAGTTGCAGCATTAATGCCAGCATTGATAACATTATTTTGAGCCTTTTTATAGTTCCAGCATTGCTTCTTTGTGTGTCCAAATTTTCCACAAAACCAGCATGTGCCATTTCTCCCTCTCAATTTCAAGTGATGACTCGATCTACCTCTTCCATAGTTATTATTATTGTTTCTTCCTCTCTCGCGACTTCTCCCTCTATTGCTTGTGCTCACAGCTATTAGAGCATCACCGAAAGAGGGTTCTTGATGTTTTCTTTGCATGTCTTCACTAAGTAATGTGGCTGCAACTTCATCAAATTTCAGCTTGCTCTTGGCAGGAACTGAAGTGCTCACAGCCATTACAACTCCTTCCCAGCTATTTGGAAGTGAGCATAATAATAAGATCACCTTTATCTCATCATCTAATGTGATGCCAACTAAAATCAGCTAAGTAACTAAAATATTGAACTCGTTGAGGTGGTTCGATATCACTCCTCCTTTCATTTTTAGATTATATAATTTCTTGATGATGAATACTTTGTTCAATGTTGAAGCTATCTCATATAATGAGGATAACTTATCCCACAGCTCTTTCATTGTCGGCTCTGTCGAAATGTTGAAGAGCATGTTGCTTGATAAAGATAAGAAAATCATTGCCTTTGCTTTCTGATCAATCTTCTCCCAATCTTCATCTGACATCGAACCCTTTCCTTTTGTTTTTCCAAGTAATGCTAGTTGAAAATCCTGCTTGACAAGCAAATATTCAATCTGTACTTTCCATAATCCAAAGTTCTACCCTGAAAACTTTTCAATCTTCCATTTGTCTACTTCATCCATGGTGCCTGCAAAACCTCACCAATTTCTAGAAAAAAAATTGAACGAGCTTAACCAACTTTGATACCAATTGTTGAAAGTAAATTGTAGACCCAAAAATAATTAAAGAACCAAAAACATAATAGAATATAAAAGATCAAAAAATGCACAGACAAGAGACACAGTGTTTATAGTGGTTCATCCAGCGATTCTGGATTACATCCACTTTCAAGCAAGGTAGATATCTCTATTGAAAATAATGTCTATTACAATATAGCAGCAACTCTCAGCTCATAGCATTTTAACATTGCATGGTCAAGCATCTGCGGAAGTCAAAGAATAAGCGGTTACAATAGCAGGTGAAGATTGGGCTTCACACACTGTCGTAGCCGTTACATGGCAGAGGTGTTACAGAGGTAACCTATGAAGGGTGGATAGAATTCTTATACTTATCATATTTACACTTCATTTTCTTCTTGTTGTCAGGAGATACTGACTCTTCTGACATAGCAAATGTAATTGCAGAAGATGAAGTTGCAAAATGAAAATTCGATATGGTAAGAACATCTTCTTTATACACAGGAGAGACCATAAAATAATCTTTCAATATAGAACCTTGTAGTTTTAGAGCTGGGTAAGAGAAGAACAAGAACATAGAGGTTTTGGGTAATCAAAACTTGAGCGAAAATGAACGAAATCGACTTATAAAATGAGGTCGATGAAGGATTTTGAGATTTTTGGTGAGCATTGCAAGTGGAAAAATCATATGCATTTGGATTCAACAATGGGAAGTTAGATTTACAAATGCATATAAGTATTATGGAAGGAAAATTTTCTTGTAATCAAGATTTAGAAACCCAATTACATGTGTTTTGGGGAAGTGCTTTTACTTGCATTCTAGTTTTAAAATTTTGACTGCAAACAAGGGAAAAAAAAATATTTTACTTGAGAAATGAACTTGCAATTGGGATTTAAAAGCCCAATTACAAGTTAGGAAGAACATATTCAGCTCCTTGAAAATGTATGTGAAGAATATACATTGTTATGGGAAGAACATATTTAGCTCCTTAAACAATTCCATAAACCCTTATACATGAAAATTTACAAGAAATATCCATAAAAATTCATGGAAATAAACACAATAAACCATAATCAAACAAAATTATATGTACAAACCCTAGGCACTAATAAATATGGAAAAAATGAGCAAAAAAAAATTTAAAAATACAAATTACAATCACATTTTAAACTAAAAATGACCATCGATTCAATGAAAAGGAAAAAAAACAATAAAAAAAAGGAAAGTAAAATGCTATAACATCTACAAATATATACAAAAACATCTTGTAATTATGAAAAAAAGACCCTAAACAAGGCATGAACATACCTAATTGAGCACAAAATTGTGAAGAAAATACAAAGATGTGACCAACATTCTCATTTTGGTTTGTAGAGAAGAAATCAACTAGCAAATCTAGAAATAAACTCCCAAAACACAAGCTAAATATAGCATCTTGAATCCAAACTTGAACCTAATTAAAATTCTTCCACCATAAATACAATTAGTTTTGGGCAAATTTAGAATACCAAATCACTAATTTTGTAGATGAAAATCAAGGAAAGAACTCTCAATTGGGATCACATGATAGTTTACAAGTTTCAAATAATGGGCTTGAAATGTGTAAACAAGAAATAAATGCCCAAAAGCAATGTACCTTGTGTTTTATAACATGTATTACTGCATCGGGTTTCTTTTCACCCCTTACAAGTCATAAACAATATTTCAAAATATTAATTTACTTGTAATCAAGATTTAGAATCCCGATTACAAGTTTAAAAGACTTGAATTTTATTTATAGTTCATAGTAAAGAAAAATGGTGCCTTGGTATCGAGTTTTACTTCAAGTTTAAAAGTGCCAATACATAGTATCGTGGTTTTAAAATCCCAACATAAAGCTTTTACAAAACACATTTTTCTTTAAGAAAGTGACTTACTTGTATTCGGGATATAAAAAATCATTTACAAGTCACATTTTTCATCAAATGAAGCAGCTTCCAAAATTGGTTACTTAACTTGCAATTGGTTATAAAATCCCAATTGCAAGTATGAAAAACAATTGACTTCTAAACATAATATGCAATCAAGATTTTATAACCCAATTGTAAGTATTATGTAGTTGCAATTTGCTCCAAAAATTGGGCCTAACTAGGTAAGTCATATTTCAGGATTTTCTATACGAGTAACATGCTTTTACAAACTCAAATAATATAATACTTGCAATTAGGGTTTAGAATATTAATTACAAGAATTATAAGGAAAATAATATCACTTGCAATTGGGGTTGTAAAACCCGATTGCAAGTATTATATGTCATATTTTTGCTTAAGTAAAATGCATGTTTTAGACACGAAACTTGGATTAATGACTCAAAAACTTTAAAATGAAAAATACGAAGATACTAAGATATAAAGGGAGATCAAAAAGATGAAATCAAACAATAAAAATCAATCACAAGCTCAATATTTTTTCTATCCAAGTACTTAAAATCAAGAACAGAAGACCAGAAATTGCAAAGAAAACCAAGAAAAACTTGTCTCAAAACTTTAAAAAAAGACATCTAAAGGACTAAAAACTTAGGCCAAAGGTAGGTATGATCCATTTATTTTGAGAAACGTCTTCAAAATTCCTATCTTAGAGAGGAAAACTATGAAGTTTGAAAAATTTCATAGTGTTGTCTTAATTTCGCAAATTCAAAATTATGGACAACACTACCCCTTTTGCATTGATACCCATTTCATATTGTACATTTTGGTTAACCCAATGCATGCCATTTCCATTTTGGTTTGGTGTCTATATCTCCTTTTTATACATTTCATAGTCAATCTTTACATTGTAACTTTGGTACATTTTATGCATTTAGATATCGTGGTTCACCTTGTAGATTTTGGTGAACCCGACTCATAACATTTCCAATTCTAATTTGGTGCTTAGAATTCATTTTATGCATTTAGTTTTAGTCTTATTGATTAAAAAGGAGATTAAATTTGCACATTATTTCATAGATCTAGTTATGTGTGTTTAGATTAGTTCCTTTTATGCTTTGTTTCATCACATTAGCTTATTGCATTATAAAATGTCTAATTTTCTTGTACAAAGCTTTATTGTCTTTGATGATCCATTTAGTTGTGAAGACTTTGATATGATGGATTAAGTCCTTGATGAATTCATCTATATTAAGTCTTTCTTTCAACCCCCTAAACTATATTTTTTCCAAAAGTTGACTAATGTCATATAAGGATTTATGGTATGATAAATTCCACTTTATGAACCAATCAATGATTCCTCTCCCAAATTTATTCTCCCTCGTGACAACATATTGATGCAGAAAGATACTTTTTACACATCCCTCAATGATCTCCCTCTTTGGAATGAGCCATTGGTGAATTTTGTAGATTATTCTCTTGATATATACCCCCTCCATGATAGTACCTTTGTGCAAGAGGATGGTTTTATGGTGTAAGAGGGTGATATTGATGCAGAAAGATACTTTTTACACATCGCTCAATGATCTCCCTCTTTGGTATGAACCATTGGTGAATTTTGTAGATTATTATCTTGATATATACCTCCTCCATGATAGTACCTTTGTGTGAGAGGATGGTTTTATGGTGTAAGAGGGTGATATGATTGGCAATTCCCTTAATGATACTTCCCCTCCTATCCATTTCAATCATTTTACCTCTAGAGATGAAGCATTAATTATTTATATTTGTCCCTCTCCTAAAGTGCTTCATGAAAATACCTTAAAATAAAAAGATGGTATCCTTGATCCTCTCTCTTTTCCACATGAACCTTTTGAGCATAAAGAACCTAATCAAGTTAATACAATTCAAGATACCCCTCAAAAAAACTAGTGAGAGTTGTAAAAGGTTCTACACAACTTGATTATCATCCAATACCATACACATATAACACAAATTATCTAGAGGATAATATCCTTGATTTCCCTCCTATAAATTAAATCTTAGCACATAAGGATCATAATCAAGTCAACACTAATCAATCTCCACCTCCTTCTTCAATTATTTCTCCAATATGAACAAGAACACCATTAAAAAAAATCCTTGAATTTGAGAACCAAACACCTTATTCTGACACATGTATGGATATTGATTGGGCCTCTTTAAATTTCAATCCAATTCTGCCTAAAATAGACCCTTATCTTTTTTATATTCCAAACCTTGATTATGGACAAGGTATAAGATGTGTCCAACAAAACCTTGTAACCAATGAGTAATATACATCACAATTTTGCAAAAAAACCTCTAGGTTTCCAACCTTCTCATTTCTTCAATCAATCTATAAATTATTCTCATATTTTTTCATCACAACAAGCGATTATTTTGTTGTAGATTTTCAATTCCAACTCAATTACTCTTCCTTTAAGAAAAAAACACAAAAATATCAAACACAAATAATTCAAGGATTCATTGACTATGGTATAATTAAAATGGCATGTAAAAATGAATGAAACCTTTGTCATGATCATTCTAAATAACATCAAACTTCCTATTATGTTTCTCCTCACTATGTGATATTTCTAGCATATCCTTTTGGGGCTCTTATCATTTATGGTGGTGCAATTTTTGGTGCAATCATAATTTGTAAGCAACATAATATTCTTCCTTATTACTTGTCTCCACACTTGGGTGGAAAGGGTAGTATTTCACTCTCCTATCCCAAGGACTCATTTCCCCTCTTTGTCGAGTTGTGTCTTTTATAACATGACGGACCCTTTCTTGCATAGAATTATTTGTTTACTTAAGGATATTCTCTTTTTTAGTAAATTTACATCCTAAGTTTGCAAACCTTTTCTTTTCTTGAAGCACGTGTCTATTATAAATGAAATTTCACTTGGGGTGCTTAATGGGTTGTCCTTTGCCAAGTATTCTCATACCTACCAATAGGGAAGGTCTATATACTTGATCATCCTTCCTCATTTCTCTTCCTTTCCAAAAGAACCAATATCATTTTGTTGAATTGTTTCTTTTATAATTTGGTGTCCTTCCTTTCATGTATTTTTTTGTTTTACTTAAGGATATTCTCTTTTTCAGGAGATTAACATCTAAAGTTTACAACCTTATGCTTTCCTAAACGTGCATGTCTATTATAAAAGATCTATCACTTAGGGTATATAATAGTTTATATTTTCCCTTTCCTTAATCCTTTGGGGGAAAGATTTCATTTCCCAATCTCTTATTCCTTTCTAACAAATTGCTTTCTCTCAGTTGTGTGGTATTTGTTTGTCACATACTATCCTTTCTTGCATGGAGGTTATTTGTTTACATGTGGATCTTCTCTTTTTTAAGAGATTTTCATCCTCTTGGAAATAAAATGTTTATCCTAAAAAAATACCCTTTCTTGGGTTCTTAGAGTGTGTTATCCTTCACCGATAATCCCTTTTTCACCTAGCAATAGGGGGTTAAAATGATGCATTCTTGTTTTCCTCCCCCTCTTTGTCCTAAATATGTTATCTTTGTTCAAGAACTCCTCTTGAAGGTATATGTCTTTTAGCAAATATCTCTTCCTTTCAAGGGTCTCTTCCTAGTTGTGGATATACTTTCATGATTATCTATTCCTTAGATAACAAGAGTTTTGACCCCTTGCTAAGGTTTTGACATACATTGTTGTTTTAAATATATCTCCTTATTGTTGGAAGTAGGTATCCTTATTCTCTTTTCCTTATGATGCCACCATAGTCCATCATAAGAATGGGGCATACATATGGCCTCTTTTATAAATTATGAAACTGTTATTGGTCCTTTGATTGGCCCCTTTTATGAATCCACACATAAACTATGTTTTTTATAAGACTGATCCCTAAGCCACCAATATGCACAAAATTTTACAAGTTTCCTTGTGCGCAAACTTTGCAAGATAGAATTGACTTGCATAACACAACTTGATAGACCATAAATTCTCCTTCTCTCTCTCTTTGGTATGAGTGTAACTAGCATAACATAGTTTTCTATCCTTTCTACTCTTTCCTATTTTTCCTCTCCCATGGATCACCTATCATAACACAACTTGTTGGACTGTTGAATTTATGCTCTCTCTCTCTCTCTCTCTCTCTCTCTCTCTCTCTCTCTCTCTCTCTCACACACACACACACACATAGATTTTCTAGTGGGTTAGATCATGGAGTGTTCTATTTTCCTTGGCATATGCTCTTTCCCTTTCCATGTGGCCATTTTATCTTTTTCAATATCTTTATGAGCATGATACTAGTGGTTGACACATTTGGTCCATCAAGGTCTCCTCAACTAGTTGACTTGGAATCCTAGTAAGCTTTAGGATTTTGTCTTTCTTTTATATGTCCTTGTGTATGGATGTATGAGATAAGATCAATTATTTGGGGGGCCTTGCATCCTTAAACTTAGTGATGTTTTATTTTCTTTATATTTTTCCCATGATCATTTATCTTATCTTTCTCTTCTCTCCCATTTCCTTTATCGTAAGCATGAGATTGTCTCATACTCCCACTAAAGTGGTGGATAAATGTACCATCCTAAATTGTAATCACTTGATTAGTGAACAACTTAAGGATTATTTTTCACCCACCTTAGTGAATTTTCTATGATATGACCTCACATGGAACTTAATGAGGACCTAAATTAAAATAGGGGTTCATCATTTCAATATTGTTCAAAATCAAGATTAACCTAGATTTATAAGCATGCTCTTCTATTTTTCCTCTAATCCCATAATTCATTTGATCACCTATGACCTATTATCATTTATAGCCTTCATGTTCTATCTTTACCTCAAAATTAACCATGCTTTGTAATCCTACATCTACCTCATCATCCTAACACTCAGTCCAACTTTCATCACTTTTTCCTAGGTACATAACATTTGAAATGTCATGTTCCCACATATTGTGGCCCAAATTTGAGTCAAGGCCTCGTATTGGTGTTTTGATGTGAGATTAGGTCCCATGGTCAGACTAGCTCAATTTTGAATCTCAAAATGTTTGAGAGGTAACCATGATCAATTAAAAGAAATCAAGCACTCAAGCAATCAAGTCTGGATCTAGCTTCTTTACCTCATTAAAGGCCTAAGAAAATGAGTGTTCTATCAAGGAAGGAGATACACATACCTCTTCATTCAAGTCTCTCTCTCTCTCTCTCTCTCTCTCTCTCTCTCTCTCTCTCTCTCTCTCTCTCTCTCATACACACACACACACACACACACACACAATAAAGCTTTGTGACAAACTATAACATCAATTTCATAAGGTTTTGTCTTTTATGATTTACTTTGGTTTTTTGTATTAAGTCAAAGATGTTTCATCCATATATATGATCACATTCAAATAAGAATTTGTGTTTCCAAGGTATGATATACTTAATTTTTTAGATCTAGTCTATGCTATATAACAATGCACTCTCTTTCATTCAAGGTTGATTCCTAAATAGGGGTTTGACTGAGGCAATCCCTTTATCAGATCCCCATTTTTCTATGTGTAGGAATAGGTGGCACAACCATCAAAAAATTTGTAGAAAGATCAAGGATCTCACAGAGCAACCCTGAAATTTTTAGTCAAAATTTATAAGAACACAACAATTAAAATGTTATTTTCCTAGGAACATAATGTTCCAAACATTTTGTACCTCCTAGAATAGGCTGAGATTCATTCTGGAGACAAGTTATAGTTTAGAGATTCCAAGTTTACAATCACATATTTTTTCATGTTTTCATCTATAGGGAAATTAATATTTGTATCAATATGTTCCCTATCTTGATTCCAAGTGCACATAAGTCTTCCTAATCTTCACCTCTAATATTAATTTCACATATTTCATTACTATGAAGCATCATTAACCCATTTAGTTCTTGGGACCTACCTAAGCCTATTTGGACATTTTCCTTTTGATTATGCAATTTGAAAAAAAAAAGAGTAGTCTACCCCTTTTGCATTGCTTCCCATTTCATATTGTATAGAAGGTTGGAGTTATATTTAGAACTAAAGTTAGGGATCAATTTATAATTAAGGTTAGAGTTATAATTAGAGTTAACATTACTTTTAGGGTTGGGGTTAGGGTAAGAATTCAAGCTTGGGGTAGGGTTAAAATTAGAATTATTATTGGTTTCAAAATTAAGGTTAAGGGTATGAATAGATATAAGATTATTGTCAAGGTTAGGGGTATAATTATTATGAGTGTTAGGGCTAGTATTGGAGTTAGGGTTAGGGATATTGATAGACTTAGAATTGGAATTATTTAAATAAGGGTTAAGGTTAAGGCTAGAGTAATAATTAGTTGTAGTGTTAGGGTTAGAAATAATGTTCGTATTAGGTTTATGATTAGCATTATTTTAGGGTTAAGGTTAGATTTTGGGTTAAGTTTATGGTTAGAGTTAGATCCATGGTTAGGATTAGTGTTAGAGTTATATAAATAATGTTAATTTTAGGTTAGAGGTTAGGATTAGGGTTCAAAATTTATTTATTTAATGAAAATATTTGTTCACAAGTAAAATATAATAGAACCTTAACCTTATTTAATCCCTAATCCTAATTCTAACCCTAAGTTTTATCATAGAACCTTAACCCAAATTGAACCATAAAACTAACTCTAATTAAACTTTAGAATTGACCATAATTAAACACTTACCATAACCCTAATTAAATTCTTACATGAATGCTACATCACTCTTAACCATAATTGAACCCATATGTAACCTTAACACTCAGTGTGCAAGTAATCTTAATTGAACTCTAACCCTAATCCTATTTTAAATATAATATTAAGCCTAATTAAACCTTAATAATTTTCATAGACCTTATTAAAACTTAACCAATAATAAACATTAATCTTAACCATAATTCTAATTAAACCATAATAAAACCTTCTCCCTAATTGGTGTAAGGATTAATGTGTCACCTACCTTGTAATTATCATGACATGGTTCTGACATTCCTATAAAGTTTCTTAAGGCACTTAGGGTTTATTTGGAAAATATATTTGTAATATTATTTTCATCATTGTTTGTAATTTATTCAAAAGAGGTATTGTATTTCACTAGTAATATTAAAGTGAACTGTGAATATACTTATTTAATATTGTTTCCCTACCTGAATAATGGGATAATTAGTGTTAGTAAGTGGACAAATGAGTGACATTTTCTCCTCTCCAAGTGGGGCATTGAAAGAGGAAACATATGTATCTTAATGTTCCATCATTTATTACATTTTATGTAATATTTATCTTGGAATATTGGGTGCCCAAGTTGGAGGGAAAGTGTTGGAGCTCAATTGGCATCATTTTTCCTTTTGTGGAGGTGATCTAAGGGTTATGGTCATAAGAAATGAAGAGCCTTCTTTATACACCTTTATTAGTGGTTTTGGAGCTCTTACCATTGTATAAATTCAACTATTTGGATATAGAAAATTATGGATAATATTTGAATCTAAACTTAATTTGTAATAACAAGGACATGTAACAGACATAAGGAGGTTTCTTACAAGTACAAAAATGATGATATGTTGGAGACATAGAAGAAAATAAAAGTGAATTTATTGTTATCACATTTATTATTGACAATGCATAGTTGGACTCTCTTCTTGGTGGAGATTTGTAGTGTGAGGGTTTCTCCACTTAAATCTTATGTTATGCAATGATCTAATATTTCTTATTTATGCCTCATTGCCACTATATTATGGTGATATTGTTATTTATTCTTTATTTTTATAATTTCACATAAGATAGGGTTATTTAGCATGATATGTAGGCTATTTTTTGGAATCATTAAGAAAAGGGACAAAAGCATGGTTCTCCGTAATACAAAAACTTAATTTTAAGACATGTATAAGTTTTAGTTTTCATATTGAATTTTTCCAAGTATTTTATCTCACCCTTTGATTGGTTTATTCAATAGAGTTTTATCTTCACAATATTCAGTAGTGTACCTATATATTTCCAAACAATTAGTAGGGATAAAATTATTGTGAATATTAGCTTATGATCAACATTAGGTTTAAGGTTAGGGTTACTATTAAACTTGGAAATAGTTTTAGTTTTAGGGTTAGGATTAGGTTTAGTGTTAGAGTTATAATTAGTGTCAATGTCCGAGTTAGAAATAATGTTTATATTAGGTTTACGGTTAGTATTACAATTATGGCTAGGATTAGGATTAGGGTTCTAGTGTCAAAGTTAGGTTATGTCTAGGGTTATGAATATGGTTAGGGTTAGAGTTAGAATTAGTATAAGTTTTAGGGTTCTAGTTAGGAGTAGGGCTAGGGATAAAATTATTGTGAATATTAGGTTATGATTAACATTAGGTTTAAGGTTAGGGTTATTGTTAAACTTAGCAATAGTTTTAGTTTTAGGGTTAGGGTTAGGTTTAGTGTTAGTGTTAGTGTTAGTGTTAGTGTTAGTGTTAGTGTTAGTGTTAGTGTTAGTGTTAGTGTTAGTGTTAGTGTTAGTGTTAGTGTTAGTGTTAGTGTTAGAGTTATAATTAGTGTTAATGTAAGGGTTAAAAATAATGTTTATATTAGGTTTAGGGTTAGTGTTACAATTATGCCTAGGATTAGGATTAGGGTTAGGGTTAGGTTATGTCTAGGGTTATGAATAGGGTTAGGGTTAGAGTTAGAATTATTATAAGTTTTAGGGTTTGGGTTATGGTTAGGCTTCATAATTAATTTATTTAATGAAAATAGGTGTTCACAAGAAATATAGTATAACACTAACCATTTTTAGTCTGTAATCATATTCCTAACCCTAAATTTTAAATAGGGTAAGAACCCTTATCTAAACCCAAATTCAACCCTATTTTTAATTTAATTTAACCATAACCCTAATCTTGATTAAATACTATTCATAATTGAATTTTAATCCCAATATAAATTTATTCATAACCCTAATTAACTACACCTTAGTTCAAATTTTAAACCCTAGCCCTAATTAAAAATTTACCCTAATTCAACCTTATACGTAATCCTAACCCTAAGTGAACTCTATGCCTAATCCCAAGTAAACTCTAACCCTAACTCTAATTAATTTTGAATCTAATTGAACCCTAATTAAACCTTAATTATAGACCTAACCCTTATTGAATCTATCCCACATTGAGTATCAATCTAAACTCTAGTCCTAACTGAACTCTAGTTAAAATCCAACTCTTGTTGAGAAATATACAAGACCAAAACCAAAGGTTGTAAAATTCAATATCTATCAAATAAAATAACCAAAGAATGAAGGCTTGGACAAGTACAACATGAAAATTGAAAATTTATATGCAAATATGAAAAAATTAATTTGCCTTAATATGGAAAAATCCATGCTTATATCCTTCTTCTTATGATGCAAAAAAAAAGTCTTCAGATCATACTAGTTAACATTTTTTTATGAGAACTAATAGTAGCAATAAAAAATAGTGTTATCCCATAATACATAAAAAAAAAAAAAAAAGTGGCACAAATAAAAAATACTAGAGCATCACATATAACATAAGATTTAAGTGGAGAGACCCTTGTGATAAGAGAATTCCACCAAGAATACATACCAAGTATGAATTATCAACAAGAAATGTGATTACAACACATTTAATTCCATTCTCATTTTTTTCTCCAACATGGTACAACATGTTTACCTAACAAAAACCTCCTTGCACTTTCCATCTATCCTTGTTATAACAAAGTAACTTTACATTCAACTTTTCTACACACATTCTACATCTAAGGAGTTGTTTGTATAGAATGACAAGAGCTAAAAAAATAACAAAAAAAGGTTTCCAAAGAAGTCTCCTGATTAAAACACTTGGATTATCTCCACAAATTTTAAAGGACACATGTTTTGGCTCCAAATTTCCCTCCAATTCAAGTGTACAATTTTGGAAGATAAATATTGCATTAAATACAATAAATGGCAGAATACCAAGAGACACATGTTTCCTTTTCCAAGCCCTCACTTGGAGAAACCCAAAGGTCTCTCATTTTTCTCTTTCTATGCCATTAATTAGCCCTAGCAAGGTAGTATCCTCTAACAAATGCAAGGCAAACTCAAAATGCTTAAGGAACACATGAAAATCGTATCTAGCTTCTCATTTTGCTTATACCAAATATTGAATGGGGATCTCCAATTCCTTTGCTCTCCTAGAGAAGGAAACGATGTTGACTCCTTTGGATATGCATAACCCTCTTCAAAAAGGAAGCTTGAGACCACAACTTCAATCCAAGACACAAAATTGTGATAACCCTAACAGTATTTTCAAGATCAGTTTAGAAACAAACAGGCACAAGAATGTCAAAATCACGAGAAAAATCCTAGCCACAGCTCAAATTCAAAATGGTAAAAGGCAATATAAGGGAAACAAAATGAAACCACAAACCAGTAAAGAATCAAGAGGAATAGATTCAGCAACCAGGATAAAGGATCATCAGAATGCCCCAATGAAACCTATAATACCCCAAAAATGGGCTATAGGTCCATTAACCTCCTATATCGACACATCGAACGAAATTGACATCAAAGTCCTAACCTAGGGCACATCGCCACATTATCGAATCTTAATTGATTATCCTAAATTCTGCATCGGGGAATATTCCTTATTCCTATTTATCCTAATTATCTTTAATTTAATGATTATTTGGTGATAAATCCTATTTATCTTAAAGTTTGATTAATTGAATATTCTGAATATTTAATTAATTAGATTTAATACTACCACTTAATTATTTAATTATATTTAATTATATTTATTCCTAATTATATTATTTAATTTTGACAATAAATATAAAATCTCATGACTAATTGATTAAATTCTTATTTAATTAATTAAAGACAATTGTCAAATTTAATAATATAGTTTTTGAATAAAAGTTTGATTTAATAATTGATTAACCCATAAATCAATTATTTTATTTTAAAAAAATTAGTTAAGTTGAGGATAAATCACTTTATTTATTTAATTAATTCATAATTAATTATGCACATTCAAAAAGCAGTTAAACTTTAAATCAGAAAATTAATTCAAGTTGTTTTAAAAATAAACTCAACTCTCTTTTGAGTTGAAAGCTGATCTCAACTTTTGATTTAAATTAAAAAGTTGATTTGCATGATTTTGTGAGTTAATCTATCTTTGAATTATTGATAACTTAAAAATCAACCTGAGTTTATCAAGAGTGATTTATGGCTTTTTACATGCACCTCCAAAGTCCTGAATTTCTATAAATTAAGGCCTCAACTCTTCATTTGCATCCATCCACGAATTGCATCCTCACGCTGGCGAATTGGTGATCGAAGAATCAATCTTTGTGAATCAAAGTTGTTGTGAGATTTTCATTATCTTTTAGCATTCATATCATTTAGCATATCATTATTAGATTAATTGCATGTCATATTAATTTCTCATATAGAATAGATTCATATCAATTTATTTCATCTTATTGCATAGAAAATCCAAAAATATACATTAATTTGCATTCATCTCATATCTAGATTTTGCATTCAAATCCTTCATTTAGGTGTCGTCAAGGTCACTGATCTCGGTCCAATCTAAGAATATCATATTCGCACCTACTAGAAGGCAGTAAATCGCCTGGTTAGATTAGTTTCCATTTCACTGCCTGATTTTGATTTTAGCTAACCTCTAATGTTTTACTGAAGTGTTGTGTCTACAGCTAGGTAAAAAATTCACACACACATTTCTGGTGCCCACCATGGGGCCCTAAAATGGGTTTCCATTCCAATTCTATCAATTTCTAGCTATTTCTTATCATTTTCTGATCAAAACTACAATTTTTATTTTCTATCCATACATTTGTCGTATGACTTTTGTCAAAAAGTCATTTCAGGAGATACCCACTATCGTACGATAGGTTCAAATTTTGAGGCTTGTATAAGAGTATACACATTGTCATTTGAAAGCCCGATTGTCGTATGAATAGGTACCCATAGTCGTACGAGTTTCCAGACTGTCGTCTGGCAGGTAACCCAGTGTCGTACGAGTTTTGACTCCAGATTCAATTATCGTTTCATATTTTCAGGCAGTTGTCCAGATTTGATTTCTAGATTTGGACTAATAGCTAACATTAACAATTGAAATCTTCTGTTTCTGATTGGTATTTGCTGGTTCTGATTGGAAAAAGCATGAGAATTGCTAAAAATAGGTAAGAATCTACTAAGCGCATTGTGAGGAATTCAGGTAATCTCCTCAGCTAATAACATTTCAATTTGGATTAAAATGAACTCTAACGTGTCAAGCTTGTGTGACCTTTATTGCTTTCATATCACAGATTTCATTTTGGGCTATAAAATGAATGTAGATTTTCTTTTTGCATATTGTTACACATAGTAAATAGGCCCTATGAACACTATTTGTGGTTCTTGAGAGAGTGGGTTTCCAGTGAAGCTCTTCTCAATGAGAGAACCTTTGTAGGTATGGAGGTTACTGAGAGCATCTCGCGTTCTAATAGATTTGTGCATCTTCAGCTTCTGATTAATACATTCTCTCTCCAAAGAGGTTGATAGATCATAAGTGGTTGACATCATAGATCTTTGTGAGATAATCTTGGTCTTAGCATATCAGATTAATCTGTCTGCTTTGTTTTGGTTAAAAGTGAAAAGGCTAGAGGACTATGCTCTACTCCCTTTTTGGGTAGTATCAGAAACTCAGATCCTTAAATCTGGAACCAGTCTCCATGTGGTATATTTTGTGAGTCACCTTTAGAGAGGGTTAACCGTAGTGGACATTCCCTTAATTGGGTCAACCACGTGGATAGAACCTAAAGCGGTAATAGCCATTTTTGTTGTGGTAGTAGCAGCCGCTATATAAATGTCCTTGTGGAGGAAATCTTCACAGGTGTGGTCTCTTGTTGGGCTGTCAAATCTCCCTAGCAGTTGTTGATTGATTAATTTCTCAAACTATGTCAAAACCCTGGTGCACCTAGATTGGAGTTCACCCTCTTGAGATCGCAAAAGTTGCAGAGTCAGACCATTACTACAAACCCTAGTGAGGCCAAATTTTCATTTTCTAGGAATATGTGCATTATTGAAAAACTTTTTGGAACATACACTGTTAGCACTCCTAGGGATTAGCACATTTAGTCACTTGGTTGTTCATGTGCAGGGTTGCTTTGTCCCCTGTTCATTGTTCTTAGATGTGCTTGAAATCACTTGCTTGATGTTTTGCGTGCCTGTTTATCTATCTGGTTACTAAGAATGAATCAATCTGGTACAATCTTCAAATTTGGACAAACAATTTTGTGAACAATTTGAAACTTAAAACCTAAAAATTACAAAATTTGATGTCAAACACCTTTCTAGATTCAAAAGTCATCTCATAAAGTCATAAAGTCATACGAATTTTGGCTATTGTCGTTTCAGAACCCCTAGATTGTCGTATAATGGCTTGTATAGTGTCGTACGAGTTTTGCCACCAGTCAATAACAAAAGTCAAAAATCCTGCTATCAACTGTCATGCAAGTTTTGCAACTATCGTACGAGCTCTTCAATTGTTGTTTCATAGCCTACCCACTATCATATGAGCTTGTAGAAAGTCGTTTGAGAAAAGTCTGAAAAATTGTCAGAAAGTGTTAAAAATTGTTAGAGACCCAACTTTTACAGCCTATTTCCAGAGTCTGTCAAGAAAATCACTATTGTAGGAACAGAGCAGAAACTAGAATGAATCTAATCATTTTCCTAAAGTGGCCTCTTGAGTCCGATTCGGCCTTCTATTTAATCGATTTGAGTCTTTTTCATCTTATGTCAAAACCTTGTCATAACTATCAATCTTCAATCCATCTTCAAAATGACTAAGTGTTGTGAACTCATGTCCGCTATCTTTTGGGCATCTACCCATACATCCAGGGCACAATATCCTTCTTTTACATCCAATCTTATCCTCAATCAATCAAACTTTGAAAAGGTTGCATCATTTTCTCTTCTTGAATCAGATCTTTCTTCAGTTGTCTTCATCATATTCTTTTGCTTCACCCAAGGTTAATGGTGGAGACTAGAGCTTCCTCTCACAAGAAATTAGGGGAGACATCTCATACCTTACCTTTGACCACTATCTAGGGTCCAACTCTTGAGCAACTCTACAATTCTAGTCTTTACAAAGATGATGGTCTTGGCAATTTTTGATTAAAAACTGGTTACATACCCCCTCCATCAACTCACAGAGGTAGTTAACAAACCCCTCCTCAATCTAATCTAGGGAGTCCTAAAACTCCTAACATGTCTCATGGGGGGACACATCATGGGTCCCAAGGACATCAGTCTCAACATGGTATGGATCAAGAACCTACACCTGCTGAAATCGCTCGATATCAAAATGATGATAACTTCAAAAGAATGATGAAACATTTCTTGAAAGAAGATAGAGAAACATAATTTCTAGAGTTAGCTCATCAAGGAGCTAAACTTCCTCCCAACTTTAATGTGGAAGATATCATTACACATGAGGAAGAAACTCCTATTACGGCTATGATGAAACAAATGCATGCCATGCAAGTAAAACTTAACAAAATGGAAAAAGAAAAAGAACCTAAGGTGTTCTCCATGGAGGCCCTATGTCCTTTTCCATTTGATAAAGACTTGTATATGCCACCATTCCCTAAGAGGGTGGAAATGCTGAAATATGATAAGTATGATGGAAACTTTGATCCTCAAGATCATGTTAGATAATTATGTGCTCAATCTATGGATTTCATGCATGAACCTACCTATCTGATGCATCTTTTCCCCTAATCTCTGGGAGGTTCAGCCATTCATTAGTTCTCTAGGATGCCTCCTAAAATCAAAACCTTTGAGGAGTTGATCAAATTGTTCTATCAGCAATACTCCTACAACATCCAACACCTAGTCACCATGATTGATATCTACAATCTCAAACAATATCCAAGAGAACCATTCCTGACATTTCTCAAAAGATGGAGAACGAAATTATCTCTATATGCTAGGCCTATTCCAGAAATTGAGAAGCTGGAAATCTTCATCAACAATCTTGTTCCAGAAATCAACTACCCTTTACAAATGCAAAATCATACATCTTTTGATAAGATGGTAGACAATGCAATCAAAATTGAAAAAGTACTTGTGAAAAAAGGAGACGTCACACTTCAAAAGGACAAGTATGAATCTAGTTCTAAGGATAAGAACAAAAATTGGAACAAGAATAAGGGCGTCATCACAGATGGTGTTGTTGATAATCTCCATGCCCCATCTAAGGCACCTGCTTTCAATCTAACCATTGGTACCCAAGCCATCAAAGCTTCAGAACAAAAGCTGTTTGAATCATCTCAAAAGAAGCCAGAATACAAATCTTGGTCTGCTGATAATAAACAAAAGTTCACTCCTCTTGGAGAATCTTTGGAATAAACTATGAGAACTTTGCTGGCTAATAACATCATCTCTTTGCCTGAGATCCAACAATTTGATCCTGACCCTAAGCCAAAAATGGTGGAGAGAGAATGAATTCTATGATTTCCATCGAGGTAAAGGTCACAAAACTAATAACTGCTTGTGCTTGAAGCATACCATTCAAGACAAGATTGATAATGGAGAAATCACAATTGATAATCCTAAAAGAAATAATGATCACACAACATTCACCGAACCATTTATGAAGCATAGCCAAGGAGATTCATCTTTTCAGCCTAATGTGGGTGCTAAGGTCAATTATGCCTATCCTAGAAATAATATTGTTATCAATATGGTTGAACCAAGCCTATCTGAGCATTGCAATGTCATCACAATTGTAAGAAGAGGTAGAGAAAATCAATCAACTAACGTAGTTACTCAATCACAAGCTCAAGCACACCTACAAGGACAAATCCTAGATCAATCAAATGTCCCTAAGGTGCCTTTCAATATGTCTTCTGCTTCTAAATAGAGGGAAACATCTAAATCCTCAAATCCTAAGGACACGAGGCCTACTTCGTATAGTATTGTTCAACAACTCCAACATACTAATGCAAAAATCTCCATGTTTGAGTTGATTTGGATATCTCCAGCTCATAGAGCCATCCTAGACAAAGCTCTGCTTGGATCCAATGTTCTTGATTACCTTGATTTAGACAGATTCCAGGCCATGGTTGGTCATCTTACATCTCCACAGTATATCTCCTTTTCAGAGGATGATGATAATTCCTTGAGCCATCCGCATAACCAGCCCTTACATATAGAAGTCTTGATCCAAAATCATCATCTCAAATGTGTGTTGATAGATGGGGGTGTTGGTCTGAATATTTGTTCTTACAACTTGATCACACAATTGGGATTTTCAGAAATGGCCATTGATCCTAGAAAGAAAATAACTATCAAAGCATATGATGAAGAAGAAAGATCCTCCAAGGGAACAATTGTCCTACCTATCAGAATAGGTCCTGTCATCAGAGATACTCTATGTCAAGTTCTTGATATACCTTTGGCTTACAACATCCTTCTAGGGAGACCCTGGATACATGAAATGAAAGCTATTCCTTCTACATACCATCAGTGCTTGAAATTTCCTTGTGACGGAGTAGAGGTAACCATTCTAGCTGACGTGTCAACAACTTGCAATACCTTGAAAGAAAATGCGAATAAACTTGTTCCTAATAACAGAGAATCTTCCATTAAGCAAACAGATGTAGCATCCACATCTAAGATGGAAGATATTGCAAAAGAGGTCAATATCAAAGAAAATGGTATGGGAGAATATACTATAGAGCTAGTCTTGTCTTTGACATCTCTCCCTATCTCGCCTAAGTCTTATGGGCAAGCTCTAAAACAATTCAAACCAGAATCTAAGGAACCTCTCAAGGCATATAAAGGAAAATTTGTTGCAGAGAAAGTACCTAAGCAATAATTTGAAGAAGATGAAGTTGTGCTTGCATGGCTCTACAAAGATGAACCTGAATCCCAAGTTGTTCAAGCTGGTGACTCTAAAGTATCAAAGGTTCCTTCTAAGTCATATGGCCCAATGGATAAACTGATAGCTAAAATAGGATATACAGGAAAAGGACCTCTAGGAATCCATGGTAAGGGTCTTCTATCACCTCTTGAACATCGTGGTTGAGCCAATAAGAATATGATAGGTCTAGGATACACGAAGAAGCCTTTCTATCTTAGCAAGAATTCCTCACATGTCTTAGAATAGATTGAGCCCTCTATAGAAAATCAACTAAGGAAGAAATAGAACAATCTGATAGTGATGATTCAGACACCACTGATGATCTCATTCCCTATGATCATTTGCCTAAAGAAATCAAAGACCTCCTTGATGCTGAAGATGATCCAATCAAAAGAATTAATGTAGTAGAAACACAAGAACCTACTATAAAGCAAGAGATAGTTACACCACAAGAACCAGCTGATCTCAAAGACAATCAAACTAACAAAGAGGAAGGTGGTAGTTATTCTGAGATAGATTCTCATGAGTATGAATTCAAATCAGAATCTAAGGGTAACCCTTCTTGGGGTATTCATCCTGACTTTACTCATGTTCTTAGATTTCCTAGAGGCATAGATGAAGAATCTAATGACTATGAATGGGGAGCCATTCCAGAAGAAGATGAGCTTATTACAGAGAAACATGTTGATATTATTCACCAAGATGCACCTAAACCCAATGTAAGTCTAGAGCAAAATGATGAACTTATCGAGTCTGATCCACCGATGGCTAAAGTGGACACCCACAATGACATTGAGCCTATTCATGAATTGAATGTCTTAAGTTGTAATATCACCTTTGAACTCAAGCATCGGGTTAGAACCAATGATGACAAATCCATATTCGTAAACACTCTTTCCCAATCTTTCACCACTTTGACTATCCAACATCCTGAACTTCTTGATCAAACCTCCACAAACCCAAGCCATGGTATTTATACCTTCCTAAATGACTATGCCCTTGCTTGCTACCTCAATGCAGTTGAGCCTATGAGGACTTCCATCAGTGAATTGAGCATTAGCATGATGGAGTCGGACATCAAGTATCTTAGTCAGAAAAATAAGAATAAGAATTAAAAAAAAAGGAGTTCTGAGGGTGAAAACCACTTTGTGGCAGTCTTAGAACCTACAAAAGTAAAAATAAAAGATGTATCCGAAGATGAAAACCTCTCTAAGGTGCCTAAGGATGAGATATTTGATGTCCTTCTGAGTTATTTACATGATAGGTCTCTAGTTCTAATTGATCCCACTCAATCTATCAACTTGGGAACAGTAGAAGAACCACAGTTGATCCATGTAGCACAATCTTTATCAGAAGAAGAGAAGCAAAAATTTACAACCTTCCTCACAGAGAAGAAGATCAACTTTGCATGGAAATATTCAAATATGCCAGGGTTGGATCCTAATCTCATAATGCACCATTTATCTATAGCTCCTGGAGTAAAACCAGTTAAAAAAAATTTAAGAAAGATGCATCCTCATGTTGCACTCTTGGTAAAAGCTGAATTAGAGAAACTACTAAAAGATGGATTCATCCAAGTTATTGATTATGTAGAATGGATCTCTAATATTGTACCTATTTCAAAACTAGATAAATCAATCAGAGTGTGCACGAACTTTAGAGATGTAAATAGAGCATGCCCTAAAGATGATTTTCCACTACCTAACATTGATATGATAGTGGACATGACTATAGGCTTTGAGATGTATTCTTTAATGGATGGTTTTTTTGGATATAATCAAATAAAAATTACTCCAGAGGATCAAGAGAAAATTGCTTCACATGTGCATGGGGCACCTTCTGTTGGAATGTCATGCCATTTGGGCTTGAGAATGCTGGTGCTACATATCAGAGAGCCATGACATCTATTTTTCATGACATGATGCATAGGACTATGGAGGATTATGTTGATGATACTTTAGAAAAATATATGATTAGAGCTACACATCTAAATGACTTAAGCAAGATACTAGACAGAATGGAAAAATTTAGTCTCAGACTAAATCCTAAGAAGTGTTCTTTTGGTGTCACTTCTAGAAAGCTCTTAGGATACATAGTCTCAAAGAAAGGCATTGAAGTTGATCCAGCTAAAGTAAAGGCTATAAAAGATATGAAACCCCCGAATAATATTAGTCAGATGAGAACATTGCAAGGGAGAGTTCAATCTATCAGACACTTCATATCTTAGCTAGCAGACATATCACAGCCTTTTACAAAAACATTACATAAAGGTGTGACATTTGCGTGGAATGAAGAATGTGAGAACAACTTTAACCATATCAAGAATTATCTATCAAATCCTCCTATCTTGATGCCTCCCATTCAAGGGAAGCCTTTGATCTTATATTTCTCCGCTACAGATACATCACTGGGGGCATTGCTTGCACAACATGATGAGAACAAGAAGGAAAGAGCTATATACTATATCAGTAGAACATTGGTGGCATACGAAAATAATTATTCTATGATTGAGAAGGCTTGTCTAGCTATGATCTTTGAATCATAGAAACTGAGACATTATATGTTGGTGCATACCACACATTTGGTAGCTAAGATTGATCCACTAAAGTACCTACTAAGCAAAGCTGCCCTCACGGGTAGATTAGCTAAATGGGTCATGCTCTTAAGTGAATTTGACATTGAATATGTTGAAAGAAAAGATATTAAAGGATAGGTTATTGCTAATCAATTAGCAGATGCACCCATGATTGATGATACACCAATGTGAATGGAATTTCCAGATTCCTCCATCATGACTCTTTCTTCTAGAGAATGGCAGTTATTCTTTGATGACTCCTATACACATAATGGATCAGGAGCAGGCATATTATTTATAACTCCTCAAGGATACTCCCTACCTAAAGCATTTAGATTAAATTTCCCTTGCACAAATAATATTGCACAATATGAAGCCCTTCTTAATGGCATGAAACTAGCAATTTAGTGGAGAGTGACAGAGATACACATTCATGGAGACTCCCAACTTGTTATCCATCAAGTCAATGATGTGTACCAGACTAAGGATGAAAAGCTCATTATATACAAAAGAATGGTACATGATCTAAAGAAGTATTTCATATCTATCACATTTGAGCAAATACCTAGAATAGAGAATAAGGTTGTCGATGCAATGGCAACACTGTCTACTCTATTACATTAGCCTGAACATGAGCTATGCTATGAGTTCCTGGTGGAAGCACTATCTTATCCTGCATAGCATTCCCCTAAAACCCGCATGATCTACACTATTTTTGGTCATGATTCATCCTAATACAAAAACCTATTCTCCTATCTCCAAGACCAAATCATTCCCGATACCTTCAACCGCCATGAAAAGAGATACCTTATCTGTAATGCCTCCCAATATGTCATCATTGGTCACAATCTGTACAAATGAGGTCTAGATGGTATGCTTCTTAGATGTTTAGAATGGGAAGAGTCTCAATGTGCGTTAGAGGAAGTCCATGATGGTATTTGTGGGTCACACTTGAACAATTTAACACTAGCTCGAAAACTTATTAGGGCTGGGTACTATTGGCCTGAAATGGAGAAAGAGTCTATCAAGTTTGCTAAGAACTGTCAAAAGTGCCAAGTGCATGGCAACTTAATTCATGCTCCAGGAAGAGATCTAATTCCCTTTACTACACAATGGCCTTTTTACCAATGGGCATTTGATCTTATAGGATCTATACATCCTCATTCTTCTAATGGATATACCCATATAATCACAGCTACAAATTATTTTACAAAGTGGGTAGAAGCAATCCCTTTGACTCAAGCAATTGGAAAATAAATATCTATGTTCATCTTGAACTATATCATATGTAGATATGGGATACCTCATTCCATAATCACAGATAATGGTGGACAATTCAAGAACAAAGATCTAGATGATTTATGTGCCAAATTCAAGATTACACAACATTGGTCATCTATCTACTATCCTTAAGGGAATGGACAAGCAGAAGCTTCTAACAAGAATTTGTTGAAAATCTTACACCGTATAGTTAATAAAATAGGAAGAGACTAGCATCTTATGATCAATCCAGCTCTCTAGGGCTATAGGACAAGTATCAGAACTCCCACTGGGGATACACCTTTCACTTTAGTTTATGGGTCTAAAGTAGTACTACCTATTGAGGTTGAAATCCCATCACTAAGAATCAGAATGCATGGTCTAGTAACTAATGATGACTACAAAGTGTCTAGGTTGCAAGAACTTGAACTACTAGATGAGTGCAGATAAGTAGCATATGATCATCTCAGAGTATATCAAAAAAGAATGTCTAGAGGTTACAACAAGAAAGTCAAACATAGAGAATTTCAGGTTGGTGATCTAGTCTTGAGAGAGAATCCTAAAAATGAATCACATAGAGAGTGCAAGGGGAAGTTTGAACCCAACTGGTTGGGTCCCTTTTTTATCACTACTACTTTTGGCTTTGGTGCCTATCAACTCTCAACGACTGAAGGAGAACAGCTCTGAGAACCAATCAACATTCTCGATCTGAAGAAATCTATGCCTAAGGCATTCAGTGTATGCTAAAATGTCCTGAAAAAATTATAAAAATCAGAAAAAGTCCTGAAAAAATGAACATCTTGGTGAAAACCTAGCAATAGGCACCTTGATGATTCACAAAAAAAGTCAAAAAAATATCAAAAGTACAAAAAAATTTGGGAAAAATAAAAATACAAAAAAATGAGAAAAAGAAAAAGTGCCTTGGTGAAAACCTGGAAACAGGTGCCTTCGTAGCAAAAATAGAATATCTTCCAAGATGGTGAAAACCTAGCAAACGGGCACCACTTGTTTCAAAATGCTCCATCTATCAGCACAATCTTGGTCTTTCCCAACTTTCAGTCTTGCTTTAGTTTGTATATATCTCTTGGTTTGTTCCCGCATTCCTATTTTCAATAAGTCGGTTTGTACACCACTCAGCTCAAGCGTCTATATCCTATCAATGTTCAAACTTGGGGGCAATCAAAGTCATATCCTATGGCCTCCAATGTATCTTAGATGTATCATATCTAGTCAGAATCCTTTGAAGCTTCATTTGAGTCAGTCAGTCAGTCTCATCTCCAAAAAGGATTTTGCATCTACAACAACACAATCAAACATCAAACATCAAATTGAAAACAATCTATGCTTTTACATGCTTTTATCTCCTTGTATGCTTACTTATTCGCATTGAGATTTTTGCATATTGTGTCCCTTCGAGCTCTTCGATGATGTCCTTTATAGGATTTAGAGAGTAATGACTGGGGGCATAATGTTTTCTTTGTTTTCTTCTTGTATGTGAAAATCTAACAACTTTAGAAATTCTGGATTGAAATGGTGTCCGACTGTAAGAGCCTCTATTTTTTTGAGTGAGTTCTTTCTCCTACTATGAAACACAATCTTACCTAAGGATGTGAATGATAAAGGGTCACTAAGGGTAATTCACATTAGATTTAGAATGTTCTCTTGACTGCTTGATGTGTTTGTATGCAAGGTGTATTCTGGTCATCACGACGTCTATGTTTGGATGCTTATACAAATTGCTATATCAAAATGGACATGATATTCAGGTCATCCTGGCGCTTATGCCTTGGTGCTTATATCTAATCTGACATTCCAAAAACAAAATCAATATTCATATGTCCATGGTTGCCTAACCAGTGGGTGTTGTATTGATCCTTGCGTATACAAATCGATATTCATATGTCTATAGTTTCATGACTAGTGGACATTGTATTGATTTATCCAATTACCTAAAAATTCAATGATGAAATCGACCGACACATGATTAGTGACTAGGTCCTAGGTCTTAGATTGCATTTTACTTTACATGTTTCTTTTCATTTTGCATGTTTGCATGATCTCACAAATGGCTACATAAAATTCAACGCTTAAATGATTCTTCTATCACCTCTTTAAATCTAACAAGAGCGGACACTTAACTTGAAGGTCTCTTCATGGAATCGCAAGTAGTTATCCTCCTGGGATAAACATCCTTTTGACATAAGACTGAGTACTTGTCTTCATCAATTCCTGCAAAGCATGTCATGTGTATCATTGCATCTACATTTCATATCATAACCATCTATTGCATTACAATACATCCATGTGCATAAGCATAAATCATACATGCATCTTTTCATAATCAAAACACATTTGCATTACATCCATACATATGAAAGAAAACATTGCATTGCATATATCCATACATACATTCTACACTACTCATAGCATAAGCATCACATGATATCATCATAACTCAAAAACATGACAAGTACAAATGAAGTCATAACCAAAATCTCGATCTCATATATCATAAAACTTGAAATAGTCAGGGGTACACTACTGGCACAATATACAAAAGAATGGGCTCAATGAGCTATCAGTAATCAGAATAGTATCAGTATCAATATCAATAAAAACAATAGAATATCAGAATATTGGGACATATCAGTTGTCAGCCTGATCCTCACCATCTGGTGGAGGTGGGGGTGGAGCATATGGTACTACCTCAGCCCTAGGTGCTCTTGCTCCCTCTAATGCCATCATGTACTAAGAGTATGAAGGAACTCTCTGGGCAAGTGGAACCACAGTGTAGTATGTTGAAACATAGTAAGCAAATATGGAGGTCTGATGGATAACCTCTACTTGTAATATATGTACCTCACCACGAAGCTCAGTACACTATCTATCTGCCTCTAGATATCTCTCCTTCTAGCGAGCACTACGCATCTTCAGGTCCCGAACCTATAATCTGAGCCTCCTCATGATCTCTTGTGTAGACAATGGCACACTAGGCTCAGCATCTACCACTGGCATGTCAGTATCCTCTACACACTACTTTGTGGTCTCTTCTCTCTATGCCTTACGACGTCCAACCTCTGCACCCATATCAAACCTAGTATCCTCCTGTATCGGATCAGTATCACCACCTACAACCTATTCATCTACAAGTACCTCCTCAGCTGAACCAACACTCCCTAAAGTACCACCCTCTCCCCTAGTCTGTCTCTGAGAACCTATAGATCTACTTGTTGTGGAACTAGTGAGATGAGGGGACCTCATCTTTCCTGATGATCTCTGTGGAGGAACCATCACTCTCAGTCTTGAAGGTGTGGGGTGTACAATTGAAACCTGTGTGGGTCTCAGACCCTGTCCCATCAGAACACCTGTAATGTCCATCGCCTCCTCCATGGAGGGTATCAACTCTGTTAGGTTGGAAAATCTATAAATTGGATGATCGGCAAGCCATGAGATAAATCCATCTATCACTCCTACATCCACAACCTATGGTCTATACTCCCAATCTCTACTGATGATAGCACTATACTCCTATGCACACAAGGCATAAGAAAGCCTCTGGGTCCATCCAAGTCTGAGCTCCTAGGCTATCCATGCATAAGTGGCATAATCTTGTAGTGCATCCTACACTCGTCCATATTGTCGCTAGACCCTGGTAATAATGAATCTCTCTAGAATGGAGGAGGACCTCCCAATTAGTATGTGGCTCTAAAAGAAGAAACTAAATTTCTCACATGCAGTAGGCCAAGGCTCAATATCTACATATGACCTCCATCGAACAAAAGTCATATCATCAAGGCATCACCTCCAATACTCTACATGGCCCATCCACCCCTGTATGACATATCTAGCATATATATATATCACAGGCTCCTATGGCTGCCTCTGTGAGGTACATACTAGTCTCAAAACTGGGACATGCTCCCACACCCAGATCTATAAAATAAGAGCTCCTACAGCAAAAGTCTTACTCTCGTGATACACTACCTCATGCATCTCAGAGAACATATGTGCCAAAAGACACTGACCCCAGGCTAACTCAAAAGGAGTCACCATTAAGCATGTAATCATCGGGGACCATCCCATCAATATACCATTCTGCTAATGGTTAGACATAATGATACCACCTATCATCCTGGCAATGATACACTCCAGTCGGTGTGTCTTTCCATAATGCTAAACTAGGGTCTCCAAAGAAATCAAAGTTGTCATCTGTGTATCATCTTCAAAGAGATGTCAGAAATCCAATAGACCCGATTTCCCTGAACTCACATACTCTAGACGTCTCCCTACATGGAAAGGAATGCGCAGTATACGATAGACATCCTCTGGGGTCATAGTAATCTCCCTAGTCGATAAGTGAAAGGTCTGGGTCTCTGAGTGAAACCACTCGGTCAAAGCAGTCAAAAGTTTGTGATTTACCCTAATCTTGGGTAAATGAATGAGATACTCAAATCCACATGAAGCAAGGTGTACCCTCATGGGGTCTGGCAGTGACACACACAGTCTCTGAGTGGCTGGATGTGAGATACGTACATGAACATCAGGATATATGACCTACACAGTACAGAAATAGGGAACCCTGTCAGTAATTTGATTATAGAATAGGTTACAAGTGCATTAAATTGGACAGTTTAGTATTTCAAAAGGTAGGTTACACGGTCAGCAATCAGGCTAAGAGATCAGAAAAATAAAAAATTTGACCTAGTAATGAGTTTTTGGCTCACTGTTTTTAATACGACACTTCAGACTGGGAGGGCAAGTCATACGAGTTTCAGCATCATACTATATGACAAAGCATAGTAGTACGATAATGTATACCCCCTCATACGAGTTATAAGGGACCCAACGAAACATCATACGACTCTTGGGTCCCTCTCATACGAGTCTTCGAGGTTAATGAAACAACCATCTACCTAGGGTTGAAAAGTCGTACAAGTCCATGCAAAATTGAAAAATTAAAAGCGTACAAAAAAGGTGCTAAAAATGCTATAAATAAAGAAAAATTAACTTTTCAGAGAAGCAAAGAGGTCCACCTACCGGATGTCCATACTGTCGAGGTCTTTGGTGTCTCCGGCTGCACTCAAAATGATGCACACTCATAGGTACCTTCATTTCTACCATTTTCTCACTTAGAGGGCTCCAAAAAATTTTAGAAGTCAACGGTGAAAATGATTTGAAAATGACCTTTCCTGCCTTTATATAGCTTTTGATCTAATTTTCAAAAGTGCTCCGTTTTTCATGAAAATTGCACCCCTGGCTAATTTCGACGTTCTAAACCCATTTTCAGGATCAAAATCAAAATCTAAGATCATTTACTATGTCAAAATCATGATTTAAATTTTTCAGACCCAGGATGGTCTACTGCTTGCATAATCGACCTTCAATCATCACAAAAATCCAGTATTCAACTTAACTAATTATCTTACATCAAACTATCAAAATTTCAAATTGGTCAACTATGGTCAACTCATAGTTTCACCTAGTCAAACTTGGTCTTCTGGACCTACAAATGATGCAGAATGCATTCTTGAACGTGTTTAACCACTTCTCAAATCAATTAACATGCTTCTAAAACTACAACGCTGACTTTTCTTGTCATATTTCAATTTTTATCCCGAAGGGGGCATGGTATTGCACATCGTTCAAAGTCTGTAATCTAATTTGAAATAAAATATCTCCTCAGTAATCAAGACAACAACCACATCTAGGTGTTGATTCATCAAAAAGACCTTATCGCTTGGGGCAAATCAATTATTGCTTGGGGCATATCAGATTCATCAAGATCCATATCAATCCGGTATTCTCTTAATCTTGTAAACTATATAAATTTTTCATAACCATCAGTTCATTAGTGTTATTTCCTTGGTTCTTCGTAACTAAAGGGTTCAGATGTGATACCAATGTGATTCTTATCGACAATCGGGTCTGGAATCGGTCACTCACTTCTTCACAATCATAAGTTTCAAAATCAGGCATTTTGACACTTCTTCGCAATCATTGGTTCATTGTTGTTATAGTTAACATTATCTTTGGTCATTCAGGACCTAATATCTTTGAATCTTTCAAACAATTTCTATTTCATATCAATTTCAATTTCAAACATCAGTTTCAACATCATACACAAACTATCTTTGAACCACTGCACTTCGCACAGTAATTCAAAGAGGGGCAAAATGTAATACCCCAAAAATGGGCTATAGGTCCATTAACCTCCTATATCGACACATCGAACGAAATTGACATCAAAGTCCTAACCTAAGGCACATCGGCACATTATCGAATCTTAATTGATTATCCTAAATTCTGCATCAGGGAATATTCCTTATTCCTATTTATCCTAATTATCTTTAATTTAATGATTATTTGGTGATAAATCCTATTTATCTTAAAGTTTGATTAATTGAATATTCTAAATATTTAATTAATTAGATTTAATACTACCACTTAATTATTTAATTATATTTATTCCTAATTATATTATTTAATTTTGACAATAAATCTAAAATCTCATGACTAATTGATTAAATTCTTATTTAATTAATTAAAGACAGTTGTCAAATTTAATAATATAGTTTTTGAATAAAAGTTTGATTTAATAATTGATTAACCCATAAATCAATTGTTTTATTTTTTAAAAATCAGTTAAGTTGAGGATAAATCACTTTATTTATTTAATTAATTCGTAATTAATTATGACATCCAAAAAGTAGTTAAACTTTAAATTAGAAAATCAATTCAAGTTGTTTTAAAAATAAACTCAACTCTCTTTTGAGTTGAAAGCTGATCTCAACTTCTGATTTAAATTAAAAAGTTGATTTGCTTGATTTTGTGAGTTAATCTATCTATAAATTCTTGATAACTTAAAAATCAACCTGAGTTTATCAAGAGTGATTTATGGCTTTTTACATGCACCTCCAAAGTCCTGAATTTCTATAAATTAAGGCCTCAGCTCTTCATTTGCATCCATCCACGAATTGCATCCTCACGCTGGCGAATTGGTGATCGAAGAATTAAGCTTTGTGAATCAAATCTGTTGTGAGATTTTCATTATTTTTGAGCATTCATATCATTTAGCATATCATTATTAGATTAATTGCATGTCATATCAGTTTCTCATATAGAATAGATTCATATCAGTTTATTTCATCTTATTGCATAGAAAATCCAAAAATATAGATTAATTTGCATTCATCTCATATCTAGATTCTGCATTCAAATCCTTCATTTAGGTGTCGTCAAGGTCACTGATCTCAGTCCAATCTAAGAATATCATACTCCCACCTACTAGAAGGCAGTAAATCACCTGGTTAGATTAGTTTCCATTTCATTGCACGATTTTGATTTTAGCTAACCTCTAATGTTTTACTAAAGTGTTGTGTCTATAGCTAGGTACAAAATTAACACACACAAAACTCACCAAAATACACCCCCAAACCCTTCTACACATAGACAACAGAATTAAAAAAGGCATAAAAACCCCAAGAATCTTAGGGTTTTCAAAAAGGGAAGCCCACAAACGAAGCACCAAGGGTGTCTATGAGAGAAAAATCAATCCCTATTGGCATTAGGAACCTACACAGCATGCCATCCCACAGCAAAAAACCTGAAAGTGGCAAAAAATCATCCACTATCATTATCAGCAATGACATCTCCAATGAATTATGGGAAAGATGTGAATCACATGGCATATTCACTATATGGGAGGGAAAATCTGACCATATCTTACACTTAGAGAAATGGTTTAGAGCGGCTCTGAATACACAAGTAAGTATCACTATCATTGACCATAGCTCTTTATTTTTAGACTATTCATCTAAAGAAATAGCTGCAACATTGCTTGAATTAGATAATATCTTCTTCAAAGGCATTAATATAAAATTTGTAAAATGGAAACCAAAATTTGAAAGCAATAACATTTCCAATCTATTCAAATGGGTATGCTTCAAAAATTATCCTATAGAATTGATGCACCATAGCATCTTGAAAAAGATAGGGACACAAATAGGAATAGTAGTTGGCTTTGAACATAATTATATGATCAACTCTGAGGTCAAAATATTGGTGGAAAATTTAACAATGCATTTAAACCCAATCAAAATCATAACAAACCATAGTCTGTATGAACTAAAACCATAAATATACAACGACAACATTGGAAAATATGTGGACATTTTCATTCCAGACTCTAACGATGACTTTGTAGGCATCCACCACACCTCCAACCTATCTAATCTCCTGGAAGATTTCATTAATTCTAAACCTACCCCAGCCAAGCCTTAAAATCTCAATCAACTAGATCATAACCCCACCCTCCACCCAGAGACTGACCCTCCATCCCCTCTGTAACCAAACCAACTCGAGCATCCCTCTAACCCCCCCTCACAACCCCCTAGAAGAAGAAAAGATTCCACTGCCAACCCTATCTAATCACATACAACTTGAAGCAGACAACGTAGAACCTTTCTTGGAACCTTCCCCCCTTGATCCTCGGGACTGGAAGCCCCTCATTGATTTAAATGAACTTACCTCTCCCCTCAAAGCAATTCACCTTTCCCCACATCCTCCAACTTTACCACCTTTTATCAATGACTTAATCCCCTTCTTCGCTCACCCATAAACCCATAGCCCTAACATCCAGCCACCAAATCCCAATCCAAATTTGGATCCCTTCCTTCAGTCAAAAGTATATAATACAACTGAAGAAACACTCAATGACAACATAGAGGAGATTATGTCAGATTTCATTGATATGGACACCATTAACAATGAACAAAATGAACTGATCCAAAAGATTTAAGTATTAGATAATGAGGAACAAGATCAACAAATCTTTGAAAGAGAATTGGTAGAGCTGGAATCTCTGGGAAATAACCCTAAATTGGGATTAGCCTTCACGGAAGAAAGCCTAATTGAAACTGACTTTGTAAAATCTCCTAAAAAGAGAGGAAGAAAATCCTTGGCCGAACTTCACAAGAAGGATGCAGATTTAATTAACCGAACTAAGATCACAAATTTAATTCATGTAGGGAGGGGGAAGTTCCCTCCCAAGGACCAATGAAAGTCCTCTCATGGAACGTTAGGGGCTACAATGCCCCTAACAAACAATGTTTAATAAAATGTTGTATTAATATGACCTATTACTAATACAGGAAACAAAGCTAGATAACAAAGGTCTAACCAACTTCAAAAGAAAATTAGGTTTTAGGGAATTTTTTGGTGCCCCAGCTGACGGAGCCTTAGGGGAGCTAGAAATTATTGCAGACCCAAGGAAAATCATTTTCACCCCAACATCCATTAATAAACACTAGTTAAATAGAAATATCAAATGCCTGAAATCTAATTTAAAATACAACATTTTGAACATCTATGGACCTACTAGTTACTTAGCTAGAAGAGTAATATGGCAAGAAATCAACAAACACCTTTTTAAGTTTCACCCCTGACCATACCTTTATCATTAGAGGAGACTTAAACACTATTCTAGACCCTTCTGAGAAATTGGGAGGGAAAACTGTTAATCTGAGATCCATGGAAGAATTTGCAGAATAGGTTAGCCAAAAATCTTGTGGGTATTATCCCAGAAGAGGGAAATTTTACCTAGACCAATATGAGACAGGGTAAGGATAACATAGCTAAAAAACTTGACCAGTTCTTTTTCAAAGAAAATTGGCTAGGCTTCCCTTTTACCCTTAAAATAAACATTCTCCCCTTTTTAAGCTCTGGCCACTTCCCTATCTCTCTAGATATTTTGTGCGACACTAAAACCCAAGGCTCCCCCTTCAAATTTGAGAAAATGTGGCTCAAAGATGAAAAATTACTTCTCCTGATCAAAAATTGGTGGGAAAATCTATACTTTAAAGGTTCTAAGATCTTCATAATAGCCAACAAGCTCAAGAAAATAAAAAACAACTTAATATCATGGAATAAAGAATGGTTTGGTAATATCTTTGAAAACAAAGCCAAAATTGAACTAGAACTAGAGCACTTGAACAAAAAAATCATATTGCTTGGCATGAATCAAGAGACCTACCAAAAATTTAAAAAACTCTTAAAATTGAATTAGAAAAATATCCTAGCTAAGGAAGAACTCTTTTATAAACATAAATCTAGAGAGACTTCACTTAAAGAGGGAGATAAGAACACAAAATTCTTTCACAACAACACCAATATAAGAAGGAACATCAACAAAATAACACAAATCACCAACTCTGAAGGAACATTAATTGAGGAACCCAAAACCTTAGCAGAAGAGGCTATTAAAATTTTTAGAAATACCCTCAACAATGATGATTCATCTAATCTAACTACCCAAAATCTACTTCTCAACAACATACCTAGGATGATCAACCAAGACATCAACAAAGACCTTAAAACCAAATTCACCATGGAAGAAATAGGTAAGGTACTCAAACAAATGCAACCGGATAAGGCCCCAGGCCCTGATGATTTCCCAACCATGTTCTTTCAAAGATGTTAGGAATTCGTGGGCCCAGAAGTAACATATGCCCTAGAAGGAATAAGAAACTTTGGCAAGATGCTCAGAGAAATCAACAATACCTTTCTTGTCCTACTTCTAAAAAAATACAAAGTAGAGAGTTTTAATGATTGTAGACCTATAGCCCTTTGTAATACAATCTACAAATTATTATCTAAAACTTTAGCCAATAGAATGCAGAAGCTACTACCTATCATTATTAGTGAAGAAAAAATAGGATTTCTACAAGAAAGGTCTATCTATGATGGTATTATCATAGCACAAGAAGTGATTCACTCTACCCAAATGAACAAAAAACCTAGCATGTTCATAAAACTAGACATTAGCAAAGTCTATGACAAGGTTGACTGGAGATTCTTATGTAAAATACTAGAAAAGTTTGGATTCGACAAATAATGGATTAACCTAGTTTTTGAATGCATTTCAACTCCCAAATTCTCATTCCTACTAAATGGATAAGTGGAAGGCTTTTTTGAAACCTCTAGAGGCATTACGCAGGGTGGCCCAATTTTGCCATTTCTCTTCATCATTATGGTTGAAGCCCTAGGACGTTCCATAACCAAAGCTAGGCTAGCCAACCAGATAGTATGCATTAAAGTCACCTCAAATGTCGACCCCATAACACACCAACAAATTTTTGATGACACTATGTTATTTAGTAAAAGCATAATACAAGAGGCTAATAAACTCAAGGAAATTCTCCAAGCTTACACCAAAGCCTCGGGACAGGAAATTAATCAGGAAAAATCTGAAATTTTCTTCCTTAACACTAAACCATCCTTAGAAACGGACATATGCAATATCCTTAACTTTAGAAAAGGAGAGCTTCCCTGCAAATACCTAGGGTTAACCATAGACAAGGGAACCAAAGTTAGTAAATCCTAGGATTCTATCATCTCACAAATTAAGAAATGATCAGCCTCCTGGAAAGGTTAATGGATCTCCTCCGTAGGAAAGATGACAATGATCAAATCAGTTCTTGCCTCCATCCCCATTTACCAAATGTCATACTGCCACCTCCCCTCAAAAAGTAGAAAGGAAATTAATAAACACTTAAACAAAATTTGGCAAAGAAACGATGATTAATATAAAACACCTTTAGTAGCCTGGGAATCCCTGTGTATACCCAAGGAATATGGAGGAATGGGATTTAAATATATCAAAGAACAAAGTAGAGTCTTGGGAGCAAAACTAATCTGGAATCTCCTTTACAAACACAACCTGAAATAGGCTAAAATACTTCACCACAAATATCTCAATGGAAGGGAGCCCCTAGCCATTTTCAGATATAGAAATCTCCCAAGTGGATCTCGTATATGGAACTTTCTAAAGGATTATAGACATATCATAGGAAAAAGCCTATCCTAAAAAATCAACAAGGGTAAGGATGCTCTTTTTTGGGAGGAATCATGTGAGGCTCTCCTGTATATAGAAAGTTTACACAACTGGGGGGATACCATAAACACCCTTCACTAATGTTGGGGAAAATTTGTCCACAACTACTCCTTACCCCAAGAAGATTTTCCCCTAGATAGCCCACAATGGAAAATCTTGACAACATCGATATACCAAACCAGCATAAAATTATGTTGACCAACATCCTAACAAATAGGAAAATAATCCCAAACAATAAAAAATATTATCCCCTTTGGACAGCCTCCAAGGATGGGAACTATAACTCAAAAGATGGATACACACTCCTAATGTCTGAACACCAATACAATAAAACATATCTCCCCCTACATCTCTTCCTAGGTAAGGACATCTTACCTAAGGAAAAAAATTTCTCATGGATGACTATCAAATTTTTTTTATCACGGCTAACTATTTCACCAAAATGGGCTATGAGGGCCCAAGTAGATGTTGTCTTTGTAAAGCAGATTCTGAAGCCACTAATCATACCCTCCTAAACTTCCCATACTCTAGGAAGTATTGGGAATGGCTATGTGCCAAACTAGGTTTCATCTCAGCATTCCCAAACAAATTAATAGAAACATTCAAGACATGGCCCATTTACCACAAAAATAGCATTTATAACATCCTCTAGAAGATAAGCCCATCAATTCTTATATGGGAATTATGGAAAGAAAGAAACTAAAGGCTTTTCAAAGACAAGCATATAGAAGTTAACCAACTTATAAATAAGATCAATGTAATCATTATTGAAGTCACAAATAGTAGAATAATGAATCAAGAAGGGGCAAACAAACCCATGACAGCCTAGGATGGAACAATGAGACAACACTGGAAAGGTCTTAAAATCCCCTCGTGGTTCAATAAGCCCAACACGAACAAGACACAAACTCAACTTTATAATGTATATGGCAACCCCCTCCTAAAGGTAGACACAACTCAACTTTGATGGAGTCTCTAGAGGCAATCTAGGAGAAGCAGGTATTGGTTGTGATGTACACGACTCAAAAGGCACTGAACTAGCCTCCTTAGCTAAGCCACTAGGTTGCACCACTAATAATATGGCATAAATGAGTGCAATAGTGGAGGGCCTCAAATTATGCATCAAAATAGGCATCAAGGACATCGATGTGGAAGGAGACTCTACTATAACCATTAACACTCTTAGGACCCAATCCATACCTAATTGGAAACTAAGAGCCCTCCTAGAATTAGCAATAACCATCATCAAAAAATTTGACTCCATTACTTTTAATCATATTTACAAGGAAGGAAACAAGAGGGCAGATACACTTACTAATATTGGCACGGATGGAACCATAATTAACCCATGGAGCATACGATGAAACCTCAACCAGTAAACATTCCAACTAGATCTCCTCACATGTAGGTATAGGATCCAACAAATAAAGTTTTTTACAAATACACCCAATGCAACAACCTAGGGAATTCAAAAAAATTTAACCCCTTTTTAACTAATTTAGACCTCATACATAAAACTACCCCACCAATAAGTCAAAGCTTAGCTCCACACATTGGAACCAATTACTAAGCTTTCCCTAAATTAATCATCAAATAAATAAGAAAATGTTTAATATTAATAATAATTCTAGCAAAGAAATATATTGTATTAATATAATTAGCATACATCCCAACTAATAAAATTATTAGCATCATTAAAATATCCCAACTTACAACAAGTATCCTTCATCTTCAGTGTCACTTCCACCAACTCAAAATTTTATGATAAAACGGTATACCTCAACAAAAACGTGATCTTCCCATGAGGTAAGTATCCCTAGGCAATCAAAGCATGTTAATAAGGCATAATCACTACATCAACCTCACATGAAGGAATTTATAATCATATTGAGAGACACCTAGATTGAAATAATAATCAGCCACAAGTTTTCATCCAACTAAACTTCATCATTAATCTCCATTGTGTCCATTAAACTTACCTAACCTAAGTTAAGATTTCATATGCCTCAATCTAGAACCTCCTAGACTCTTCCAACGGGGTTTTTAAATTGACACACAAGCCCTCAATCCCATAGTTTAACCTACCACTATTTCTCAGAGCACCTTAGCCCCATGGAAACAAATATCCTTACCTTTCAAACTGATAGTGCTAGGACAATGGCCTTCTATGGACCCATTACCCCAGACAGATGGATCGGGATCTTGAAACCTTTAGACGATATCTCTAGGTGAGCCCTGGTCAAATCCCTAGGTGATCACCACTTTGATTATGGCTTTACCCCATGCACTAATGGGCACCTGGTAGGAATGCTTATTGCCTGCCTTCTAATGGCTGACATCCCAAAAGAGAAGATAGTGGAAACTTGCAAGAAGATATTCCTGAATAAATATCTCCACGACCTAGAAAGAGCAATATTTAGCATTAACAACCATTTACTCATTACCCTACCCGAGGAATACATGCAAATTGATTTTGAGATGCTTCTCAAGCATGAAAACTTTACCTGGCGTCAAATCATCTTTATCAAGGACCAAGTCCTCTATAATATGCACCGACTGGAGATGAAGAGGAATGCCCTTTTCTTGACCAAATGGCTGAAGGTGGAACCAACAGACAATAATGAATGGATTATGTAGTACTTCAAAGAGGAGGGATTCAACATTCCAAACAATTTCTCATCACTTCCAAAGGAGCATCTCAACTTGGAAATTAAATGCATTGCAGTCGGGAATTGCCCATGGAAAAAGATGTCAAGGATGCTCGAAAAAGAAGAAGAGGACTCTGGTTCAGGGGATGAAATGATCTTCATTCACCGTAAATAAACTAGGTCTTCTATAGTTTCTTTACTTTCTTAAAAGGCCTTTTTGAGTAACAAAATATTAGACTAGTAGTTAGATCTTTGGTCTTGCTTATATTTGTTTTCTAGCTCCAAAATACTTAGACTCTATTAATTTTCAGCCCCTTTTGTGTATCGAGATATCGCGCATGTAGTTGTATCTTTAGACTTTGTAGAATACTAAGGCTATGTTTATATTTTCAACTAAAACTAGCAGCTTATAGTTAAAATTAGTTACGATTCCCTATGTTACCATAATTTTACATTGATTATGCTTCAATATGCTATTACATTGGTTATGTTTCCCTATGTTGTTACACTGGTTATGCTCCCCTTTGTTGTTACAATTTTAGTTTAATGTAAAAGATCTATAGGTGGCCCAAACCAAAGAGTACTAAAACTTGAAGTTAATCTCAGGACAAATATGTTTGTTATGTCAAATAGGTAATAACACCTTACGATCTGGAAATAAGTCTGCATCTTTATTTTGAATTGAGATAGGGTTCTCCCTTTAAGGCAAGGAATTATCTTGTTAAAACTGAAAAGATGTCCCCACTATAGAATAGGAATTGTCTAAGGTTGGTAGATATAAAAAGTAACCCTATGCAGTATCAACAAAATTCAATTAAAAACTTTAAATTGTCCTGCAATGAGAAAGTTAATACAGAGTACAAAATTAAAACTAAATTAGTAGTAATGGTCAAGATTATTAGCTTAATAATCTCCTTGGAATAAATTCAAAAAAGGCCATGCCTTTAGATTGTCATATACAAAGAGGACTACATAACAGAAACTGCCATGGAGAAATATGGAAACCCCTCAATGTATGAAGGAAACCAGTGATCTTAAGTAATGGAGTAATCAAACAACTTACTTCTCAAGGCTCCCAGGCTCCGTCAATTCTTCTCTCTACAGTAATAAAAAATAAAAGCATCCTAATAATAATAAGTTAATATCAATCTAAACAATAAAATTGGAAAGATATATAGGACAAAAGCACCATTAATCTCTCACAACACAATATTAGGTAAGGCTCTTTTACAAGCGGATTACTATTAATTGTTAACAACTAAAGCAAGTAAAGCAATAGATCCAAAAAGGTAGGATCTAAACATTTTAATAAACATCATGTCTAAAATTTTATCATATACTAACATGAATGATGTATAAGATGTGTAATTTATGCTTGTTTAAGATCAACACAGGTAGGTAATCCCTTTCAAGTGAGCAAATTATACCAGCAGAATACTCTGGGTTACATAACAGGCACTATCTCTAAATCAAAGCAAGACAATGTGTAGGAATGCAGCTAGCAAAAGCAATAATGCACACATGAGGCTCCGAAATGTATTTTTTGTAAATGCTTATGTTTTAAGAATATCTGAGGAACCCATTAGTAAATAGGGGAATGCCCCTATACCCCAAAATATGTAATTTTTAATGTAATTTTAGGGATAATAATCCTTGAGCAAGACTGGAGGTTTTCTTGACTCAATTTTTTCCTACAAGTGCCCATTTGAATGGAGGAATGATTTATTAAAAAAATTATAAATTAATAAATAAAATGTCAATGGCTTCGGCCTTTTATCGAGCAAAGAAAACAAAAAACAAAATTTGCCCCTTATGAATTTTTAACAAGTAATAGTAAGAATATAGATTATAATTATGTCATTTCTTGTAGAAAAAATTGCCCCTTATAAATTTTTTACAAGCAATAGTAAGAATACACATTATAAAATATTTTCTAAATACACCCTTAGTGGCTTAGGGCACTTTCCAAGGATGTTGGAACCATGTCATAGGATTTGCAAGGTAGAAGACACCTTAATTGTAACAACTCTAATTCTAATTAATGCCTAATGTTAATTGAATGCTAATGTAACTAACCTTAATTATACCCCAGGATTAACAATAACCCAAGTTGAACCTTGATTGAATTATATCCATAAACAAATCATAAACCTAATTAAATTATTAGTCTAATTGAACCTTAACCCTAATACTAGTCCATACTCTAATTAAACCCTAACTTTAATATTAATGATAATTATACTCTAACCCTAACTTTGAAACATAATTAAATTCTAACCATAATTTAATCCCAACCCTAAAACAAGTCCTTAGCTTAATTAAACATTTATCATAATTCTAAGTCTAATTAAATTTGAACCCTAATTGATTCCTAATCCTAACCCTATTTAAACCCTAAGCTTTATTGTAACCTTATTTGAACCTCAATTGTAATCTTAACTTTAATTTTTATTATAGAACCCTAACCCAAATCTAAAATCTTATCATTGTTATCTCTATTTGATCATTAGATGTTGTCATTAGTATCAATTAGATCAGTCAGTTATCTAAGTTGATCAGTCAGTAACAGATGAAATAAGAAGCTATAGAAGCTAGTCGGTTGAACCTACAAAGCCTTCATACCGAGAAGTCACAAGGAAGAACCGAAAGCTAAATGTATACATGCTTAACCGAGTACTGAGTATGTTTATAGAGCATCAGATTATACTGAGCACCGAGTCAGTAAACACCGAGCATTCTATACAAGGGGCATCAGGCTATTCACCAAACAGAGAAGGCTGTGTTTACCGAGTTATTCAGGAAACATCATAGTAATCAGTAAAGGCACATTTATCTATGCAAATGGTTTACACAGATTCATAAATTATTTTACCAAGATCAAGGCTTATTTATTATGGATCTAATCATTAAATGTTGTGATGATTCCTATGTAATAGTTAGATCTAGGTTAATTTTGTACATCATAGATCTTAGGTTTTCTAAGATGTTGTAAACCTAATTAGGTCATAGCAATTTGCTATATAATTGTAATTGATGTCATTTTGACATAATCGAGTACACATGACAAGGATATCATGAAGCAGTAGCCACCTTCAAGACATCCGAATTCAGACAAGGTTTACATGATAGAGAAGTTATCAGAAATAGTATTCAATTTATTCAGAAATATACAAGGCTACCGAGCATAACAAAGAGCAATTTACTCCACATCAAGGTGATATTTATTCAATATATCATAGATCTGATTCAGAAAATTTATAGTTTTCATTTACAGATATTTTATGTTATCTTCTAATCATTATAACATATTTATAAATCTCCTAACATAGTAGACTTAACAGTCTAATTGTAAATCTCTTAACCGAGTGCACACTTAATTGGTGTTGCTAAAATCCTTTCACAAGGTAGATATAATCAATCTGAAGTTACTCCTAAGAGGGTAAGATAACTAGAAGTGATCACTCTTGTAGCCTTAATCGACATACTTTATTATCTGCAGTAGTGAAGAATTTGTGGGTGTCATTTCCATCATAGTTTTTACCTTCTAACAAGGGTTTCTACGTAACCAAAATTCTTGTGTCATGTGATTACATTTCATGAATGTTTTATTGTTTATTTTTCATGCACTTTAAATTTGTAAATTTATTTGAATGTATGCTGTAAATAATGGATTCGGCTAGTTAGATAGACACTATCATTGTAGATTGTTTATTTAGTAAAAGTTTTGAGGGTACTGATTCACCCCTCCCCTCTTAGTACTTTATCTTTTCTATCCCAACAATTATAACCTGAAGTGAAAACTAATCCTAATTAAAACCTAACCAAAACCTAATTCATTTGTAATCATATTCCTAGTTACACCCTTATCCTTACTTATATTGAATCATAATCATAACTCTAACTTTAATTCAAACATAACCCTAATTGATAACTAATTGTAATCTTGATTTAACCCTAACATTGACCATCATTGTAGCCATATTTAAACCCCAATAATAACCCTAATCCAACACCTTATTGTAGAACCAAACTCAAATCTTAACCCTACTAATAGAATAAGTCAACACTAACCCTAAATGAATCCTAGCCTTAATTATAACCAAGTCAACCTTGACCTTAACCTAGCCTTGATTAATCCTTGACTAAATTATAATCCCTATCAAACCATTACCCTAAACTTTAACTAAATAATATCTCTAAATGAAACCTAACCCTTAACACTAACCCTTATCCTAATTAAACCCTATCCCTAAACTTAATCCTAATTAAAATCTTTACAATAATTTCAACCCTAATAAAACCTTAACAATAACCCAAACCCTTATTTTTCCCTTACCCAAACTTTAAAATTTAATTGAACACTAATCATCATTGGAGTTTATTCTTAGCCTCTATTAAATTCTAACACAAATTAAACCTTAAAGCTAATTAATTTCTAAGACTAATTGAACTCTAACTAGGTCAATTTGAAAGTTAATTTAATCCTAACTCTAATTGGACCCTAACCCTAACAAGTTAAGCCTTACCCTAGTTGAACACTAATCATGAATCTTATTCTAATTATTTTCTAATTATATCTTCACCATAAATGATGCTTAACCCTAACCCTAATTAACCTGACCTTGGATCATAACCCTATTTGAACTCCAATTGTAACCATAACCCTAATCTTTATTATAGAGCCCTAATATAAGCCCAAACCCTGATTATAACCCTTGTGATCACTAATCCTAATTGAACCATTATTCTATTTCTAATTCAACCTCAACCCTAACCCTAACCTTAATTTAATCCTAACCTTAACCCTAATTAAATCATAACTATAACCCTAACTATAATTGAACCTTGTCTCAATTACTTTGAAAGATTAAGTTCTAAAATATTTTTTTTAAGTTTAATAAAAGAAAAATAGTCATTTCCACACTTTTGGAGGTACAAGGATAAATCGGGGTTAGTTATAGGGTTCAATTAGGGGTATTGATAGGGTTAGATTTATGGTTTAGTTTGGGTTATGATTATTGTTATGGTTGTGATTTAGAGTTATGCACTACAAAATTGCATATATATACACTATAACAAATTAGAATTAATTGACAATAGTGCCAAAACATAGAATTATAGAACTTTGAAACTAAAACTAATTTTAGATAGTAAGCTTGCATTGCGCATGTTTGTTAAAGTCAAACCTAACATGTAGGAAATGACTACAATTTTCTATTTCAATCCAAATAGGGTGTTTTAATGTGTGGAATCTTAGATGTAAACCCTAAATGTTAAATTACAATGTTAAATTGACATAATTTTTCTAAACCACTGAAGGTAAGAATTTAGACACTAGGGGTCAAATCAAAGGGAAATAGCCTTGAGATATACCAATTCCAAAGTTTGCAATTATATGGACACGAGAGCTATTAAATTTGATATGAATCTTAGATGTAAACCTAATTGGTAAAATTATAAACCTTGGATAAAATGAAAACAATATAAAATCAAGAATAAATGTAGATACGTAAGAAAACCTAATTTGTTAATATAAATTAGCAGTTAAAAGAATTGAGACCTATTTACAATATTTTCACAACCAATATAAATTTTGGTTACCAATTTTCACAAAATATGTTAAAAAAAATCACCAAGTGAAAGAACCCAAAATTTAAATTTATAACATAAATTAGAGAGGTTATCATGATGTTTGAACAAAGGATTTTAAATTTATAAAGTAATCAATGTGTTTACAGGCACAATAAAATTGAAGCACCAAAACTTGAAACTAACTTCATAATCAAAAGCATAAACTTTTGAACAAATACCCTTCAACATCAATTTTTATATCTATAAACTTTTGTAAATATTTTTGGCATCAAATTAGGGAAAAAATAATTACAATAATCACAAAGAACCAAAATAAACTAGGTTTACATGATATGAATAACAAATATGTAGAAGCCAAAACAAATGCTCTATTACCCACGAATGCACAAATAAGAAAACAAGTCAAAATTTTCAGGAAAAATTGATACAATCTCCTTGCTCATAGGGAAGGATGTCTAAGCATCCAAAATCACTTTTCCATACTTCAGTAGGTGCAAGGATATGATAGTATTCTTTCAAATTCCAAACTACCAAAGAAAATTGAAAAGTCTACATTTCGGAATCGATCTAGGGTTCCAAGGCTTCCTCCATCTAGCAAAAAGGATAATCAGTCAAATCAATGGAAAACTAGCTCTATATCTACAAATAGAGGCAATGGGCGGAAATAAGGGCAAGCGAACCCTAGATAGGACACAAAAAATATGGATAAATGTGAGAAGGAGAAGGATGAGTGGAAATTAGTGAGAAACTGTAAGGACAAAAGAACCTTAAGAGATATAACTTCTCTAAATAAAGGCAGGAACATGAGTCATTATGTTAAATCTAATGTAACTAGTTAGGGAAAAAGATTATGGATTATCCCCATCAGAAGTAACACACCTAAATTTTCCCAAGGGAGCTAATTGTATTAAACTTGAGGAAAGACCTCATCTCTATAGGATCATCCAAACCCCAACCCTAATCTCCCTCCCAATTCTTAGCTAATTGCACCCTTTGGAATGGAGAGAGAAAAGTATGGCACTCAGAGACCAAAAGACTCTAGGGATTCGATCAAGAAAGATAGATCTTTTAAATACTCGCAAAAAGAAAATAGAACCTCTTCCCATGTAGACAAACAACACAACAAATTAGATTCAAAGAACACTATTAGGGAGATGGAGGAAAAGGATTTTGTGACTCTAGAGGTAAAGGACCAATCTAGAGATAGTATGTGGATTCACTACAAGAACTATGGACTCTTCTCCAAATGTTGTGGTTTTGAGGTGGACTTAGATGACATAGTCTAGTGGTTCAAGGAAGCCTATCCAAAATAGGTAAGTATCACTACCCTACCATATGATTTTTTATATATAGTCTATAAGGACATTGAATTAAAGAAAAAAACTTCTATCTAGGGATCTCTTATATTTCAATGGTTTCTCTATTAAATTCTTTGATTGGAAGCCTAATTTTAATCATGAGGGTATAATGGGTTTGAAAGTTGTTATATGGATTGAGTTTCATAACCGGTAGAATTGTTTCATAGTCAGATTTTAATTAGAATTACTATGAGGTTTTGTTGGCATAGAACTCTGTGATCAAAGATCTTCCATGATTAAAATGATGGTTAATATCAAAATTAATGTCTGTAATCTTAGACCAATCAATATCATTACTAAGCATTCATCTTATCTTCTCAAACCTCATGTTTATCAAGGAAATATGTACACAAATAAAGTAGTGGATAGATGGAATTACCCTCTCTTTAAAGATAATAATGTTAGGAATAAAGTAGAGGTTTGTGTCCCCAAATCTTTTGATAAGGTGACAATTTGTTTTAATGAGAAGAATGTAGATTTTATTATCCAACAGGAAAAAGATCTAGAACTTCATCCTCCTACCAATGATAATGATCCCACTTAGCATGACAATAATAAGATAATATCTGTAGAGAGGAAGGATGATTACCAAGATTGGCCATAAAGAAATATATCTCCCATTAAGAGACATGAACCATATGAAGGAGAGAAACAAAGCTTGAGCTGGGAGAGATTTAGGAGAATGAAGCAGCAAACCTTCCTATTATGGATAACTCTAATGATAGGAATAATGATGCAACAATTTTATTTTTTGATCTGTAATAGGTAATTTTTATTGATTTAAATAAGGATTACAATATAAAAGTTAATTCTTCCTGACTGATCATAGTAACTACAAAATAGTACTCCTTTACTACAAACGTAGTTACTGGTCACTTATAACAATGCACCAAGTTTTATGCCATAAGCTTTCAACAGACAGCCTATACAAACATCCCCCTAATAAAGACTCCAAAAAGTCACCGATTACCAGACTGCCAAAAATAGAGAACATAATAACATATGCATAGTCTAGAGTAACCAAAAACTATCACATGCCGCATTATCGACATCGACCCTTTCAAAATCATCAACGGTGGCCGACAACCCAACAACAAAAACCTTCATCACCCCCAAAAATTGCCACCAAAGAACTAGTCCGTCGTTCTACCATCAAAACCACCAGTCCACATCACTCACAAACACCTTGCTTGATGAATCCCCGTCGTCCTTTGCTTCCTTAGGACCCTTAACGACACCACTGCTCATCATTTATCTTCTGCAGCATCCATTATTGCCTTTTCCAGCATTTGCCATGCTCTTCCTTGGTCCCCCATATAAACCAGTTTATTGAATCTCTTTGGCCAAATTAGAAAAGGAACCACATCCACATCCTCTCCTTCCTGCTCATCCTCAAACATCTTAGTATAGTTGAAAGCCCAGCCTGGGTGCACCCATTCAAGAAGTTGCTCCATACCCACCAATAAGGCCTGGTCAAAGATGGATTCCATCAGCCATTTAACTCTATCCTCATGCACCCCTAACTCAAGCCCCCAAGCCATAATCATCATTGTGATATCCACCTGCAGCTTCCATCTCCTGTCATTATTATTAAATAGGGGACCAAGAGTATCCTGCATTGCTGCTATTACCTTCTCGGTTGGAATTTTTAACATTTTTTGCAACCTAATCTTCTCCACCGGCCCAAATAATCCCTTTTACTATTTCTTCATCTTGAATGTGAAGTTTGGCTCCATAGCTTCAAAGCCAAACTTCCAAGAAATGTAACACTTCAAAAAAAAACTAGAAATCACCTTTAATCTTCCACAACACTGCAAGAACCAAAGCTTGTCCTTTGCATTAAAACCAACACCTTTGCACAAATATACTGTTAAAAAAATAATATAAAGCCGCCATCTTCATTGAGTAATAAAGGCATTCATCCTTTCATCATGTGAAACACTAATGAAAAAAACATCCACAATCTACCACCCCAAACACAATCTTCCCCCTACGTCAGCCAAATTATTACCTCAACCTCCTGTCAAAACTGAATGTCCTTGTTAGAAGCCCAATGGCCAAATCTTATATGTGGCACCTCCACCTCATCTAGTGACGTGGCCACTTTAGATAATTTGTCAACCTCTATGTTTCCTTCCCATTTGATATGTGTAATTTGAAAATCCTCAAAGAATACTAATTCATCTCTTATTAAGTCAATGAGGTTTTCCAAATGCCAAGCATTAATATTTAGCTTCGCAATTGCCTAAACAATAATCATCGAATCACCCTCAAGGTGAATTTTCAATACACCAATTTGTTTTGCCAATCTGATAGCCATCAAAGCTTCCTGCCCCTCCACCATATTATTAGTTCCATCCTTCAACCGCATTGCACCAAAAGCCACCGTTTCACCCTTTGGATTTCTAATGATAACACCTACCCCTAATTTGCCAGGGTTGCCTTGTGCTGCTCCATCAAAATTAACCTTTAACCATCCCTCTTCTGGGGCTTTCCACTTCATCACCTCCACTTTTTGCATTTTAGATTTAGTGATCAAAGAACCAAGAGGTGACTTAAATCTTATCCCAGACCACTTTCTCTGAATGTGAGTATCCATCTGTGTGAAGGGCACACGAAGAGCCTACATCCTTGATGTTGTAGCTCCCATTAATTCTTCAATAGCATGATTAATTCTATTAATACACCTTGATACAAATTCAAATTCCCCTCTAAAGATTCTTCTATTTCGTTCCTTCCACAATTCACATAAGATGAGTGAAGGAGAAACAATCCAAATACTTGGAAGTGTTGACTTATGAAAAGGTCTTGGCCAACCATCCAAAATGCCCTTTATATTATTTTGTCTAGGCCCCATCCAACCTAACATTTGCTACACATGATCCCAACACTTACTTGCAAATTCACATTGCACCAGTAAATGATCAACAGATTCTTCCTGACTCTCACATAGTGCACACCTAGTCGGCCTTGCCATGCCCAAACGTTTCCTTCTTTTAGTCATTAAAATTCTGCCTTTGCATGCCAACCATGTAAAGGACCCCACTTTTGGGAGAATATCGTGATGCCAACATAAGTCTCGGGAAGTGAAAAGTGCATCTTCAGATCCCTCAATAAGTCTATATCCTAACTTTACCGAGTAGTTCCCTCATTGTGAACCACACTAGAAAAGCTTATCTTCCTTCTCACTACGATTAAGGATTCTTTTGTCCAGAATAGCTTGCATATGTATTTTTTGCTGCGGTGTAATATCCTCCCCCTCCAAACTCCTCCACTTCCAACCCGGGCCAATCCCATCAACATTTTGCACCATATAATCACAAACCTTATCCCCCAAATTCTCAGAAAAATAGTCCTGAAGGTCCTCATTACCTTCCTCATTCTTCAAAGTCCTATGCCCATCCCAAGAGTCCACCCAAAATTTAGCTTTTGATCCATTCTTTATCTGCCATGAAAGGTGATCTGTTATAACCGATCTACAAGAAAGGACAAAATTCCATATTGCAGATCCTTTGGGAAGATCCCGAATTGTTAGGATCCTATCATCAGCATTAAAATCCAAATATTTTGCTTGCAAAATCCTTACCCAATAATGAGCAGGATTTTTATACATACCCCAAACCAATTTAGCACCTAAAGCCTTATTCTTATAGTGCCAATTATGAATACTAGCTCCACCATTTGCCTTTGGTTTATAAATTTTTTCCCATGCAAGAAGATGAATCCTTTCATCATCATTAGCTCTATCCCAGAAAAATTTCCTCATTTTTTGATTTAAAAGTCTTAGGACTTTCTTAGGCATATCCATACACATCATAGAATATATGGGTATGGTCGATATCATAAATTGCAACATGAGAATCCTTCCTGTTGAGGACAACCACTTCCCTTTCCAACCTTCCATTTTCCTAAAACATTTATCAACCAAGTCTTTCCACAACTCAACCTTGTTTCCACCAGCAAAGAAGGGAACCCCTAAGTATCGACTAGGCATCCTCCCCTGTTGCATGTCTAGAATTTTGCAAATTCTGATTTGTAACTGAAGAGGAGTATTGAAGAAGAACACATCTGACTTCTTCCAGTTTATGAACTATCTAGACACTCTACCATATAAAAATAGAGTATCCCTCATGATCTTTGCTTCTTGCAGTGATGCCTCACCACCCAAAAAAGTATCATCCACAAATTGCAAATGTGTCATAGCCTCTACATCTTCTGTAATCTTAATGCCCAGCCACTCCCCCTTATCCCTACATTTCTTAATCATTTGTCCTAATACTTCTACCATAATTATAAAAAGAAATGGTGATAAGGAGTCCCCTTGTCTAATACCTTTCTCTTGTGAGAAAAAACCCTGCGGGCTTCCATTCACCAATACAGAGAATCTTGGAGAATCAATCCAACCTTTTATCCACTGGATCCACTAATCCCCGAAACCAAACTTTTTTAAAACCTTCACTAAGAAGTTTTGATCCACTTCATCATAGGCCTATTTGATATCCAATTTAATCATCATCTTCTGAGCTTTGGATAATCTAATTGAGTGCTCAGCTTCATGAGCTACAATGATCCCTTTGAAAATAGATCTCCTCGGAGAAAAACCACTTTGTTCTTCAGAAATGATTTTGTTAAGAACCTGCTTAAGTCTGTTTGCAATCACTTTGGAGATGACTTTATAAACTATGTTACACAAAGAAATGGGCCTAAAGTCTTCAAAGGAAACTTATTCATTTTTCTTAGGAACAAGGGCAATGAATGTAGAATTGAAACCTTTAAGAATGAAACCCCCCTTCCTGGATTCTTCTACTATCTCCCATAAATCATTTTCAAATAATGGCCATAATTTTTGAAAGAAAATAGTAGGAAAACCATCCGGTCTAGGTGCTTTATCACCACCCAGCTCGAAAAGTGCATTCTTTACTTCCAATTTAGAAGTGGGAGCCAATAAAAACTTATTCATGTCATCTGAGATGAGAGGGGGAATGACTTCCAAAACCAATTCAAAGGTACTCTCATCAATAACACCTTGAGTTTTACATTTAGAGAAGAAATCCACTACCTCCTTATTAATGAGATCCCTATCCTCAATCAACTCTCCAGAACTGTTCTTTATACTATAAATTCTATTTTTTGCCCTTCTAATTTTGACTGAATTGTGAAAAAAAAATTGTATTTTTATCCCCAGCCTTCAACCATGGCTCCCTTGATTTTTGTTTCCAAAAGATTTCCTCCTTTCTAAGCCATCCATCCAGCTCCTTTTTCAATCTCTTCTCCTCATGAAAATCCATGTCTTGCATTCCCAGATCAATAACTTTGAGGCTTAACTACTTCAATTCATCTTCAATCCTACGGATTTCTTCAAAGATATTTCTAAAATTTACTCTATTCCAAATTTTAAGTTGTTCTTTTAGGAATTGTAATTTTTTGAAAAAAATAAAAGCTTTGTTACCTTCTCTTTCGGAGCCTGTTCCCACCATTTAGAAATTAGATTGCCAAAGTCCTCTATTTGGAACCACATCATTTCAAACTTGATGGGGCATCTATCTGGGGTCTTTTCATCTTGTATATAAAGACAAATTGGGAAATGGTCTAAACCTTGAAACGATAAAATCTCAACTTCACAGGTCCATACAACATTAGCCCAATCACCAACTAAAAAAAATCTATCTAGCTTTTCAGCAATATTCAAGAAACCTTCTCTGCGGTTAGTCCATGTAAAATCCCCTTTTTTGAAAGCAACCTCAATCAAACCTCCCTCATCCACGAAATCACTAAAAGCCTGCTGGCTATTGTTACACCAGCCTTTTCCCCCTTTCTTATCTTCAGGTCTTAAAATGGCATTAAAGTCACCACCCAAAATCACCATCTCTTCTTTAAACTCCTTCATTAATGAAGAAATCTTTTCCCATAACCTCATTTTGAGTAAAGTGTTATTTGGCCCATAAATATTAAATACAAAGAATTTACACCTAAGCTATTTAGAGTAAACCTCCAGCCATTACCAATTAGGATCCTAAGATCTGACATTCACCTCCAAACCAGCATCATTCTGGAGAACACCCAAACCACTAGAAGCACCTTGTGCTTCAGACCAGTTGCACTTCCATTTACTAAAAGTCCTTCCATAAAACAAAAAATCCTCAATCTTTATCTTAGTTTCATGTAGTAAAATAAGATCCGACTACGTTTGATCAAAATAGCATTTGATCAAATGTAATTTGTTAGAGGCATTGCAACCTCTGACATTCCACAATAGGAGTTTCATTGCTCCCGGGAAAAGGCATAGCCTTTTCCTGATCTTAAAAGCTTGGTTTGATCCGAAGCATTACCAGCTATAGCCAGTTTCACCCTGTTTGATTTGGGTCCTCTCCTCTTCTTTTCCCCAATCCTTGGTTTAAGAAGTTGTGATGAGGTTTGTTCAACTTTCCTAATGTCTATAATACCTGGTAATTCAGCTATGCCCAAATCATTCAATCCACCATCCACCTCCTATCCAGCACAATCTGAATCCCAATCATCAGACCCATCACCACTATCTTTATTGTTGTCAAAGGCACTGTTTAGATTTTTGATTGGTGAAATCTCAATATCCTTATAAAATAAATTATCATATGTTTGCTCATCTTCCTCTCTAAAAGAGTGGGTTTGAGATCCTTGGCCCTCCTGTAGGTAAGGCGATCTTCATGTTTCCATTAAGAGCCTATTCTCCGAAATAGGGCATCTTTGAGTATTTGGAACTTGAATCTCTTGATCCCTAGGGGACCTGAGATGTGTTGGTGCTGCAAAGACTTCCTCTTCTCCTAGAGGATTTGTTGTTTTGAGGTCCTCCTGTAGTGGGAACACTCTTGTAGAGTGAGTGTCTATCCGCTGCACTTCTAAAACCTCTAATGGGGTGTCCTTAACAACCTGTGTTGACAACCTATCTTCCCCCAGGGAGATTGGATAAACAAATCCTTGAATCACTTCTTCCTTAGCTAAATTATAGTATTTCCTCCATTGAGGAGTATTGCCTTGTCCTCAATCCTGAGAAACCCAACTATTTGCAACCGAGTCTACAGAACCCAACCAACCCTTTACAATTTCCTATTCCAGTTGATCAAGGAGTCTATCCTCTTCACGCCCTTTCCCTTTAGCCTACAAAGGATGTTGTGGATTTGAGGGTGTTTCCACCAAATCCTCCCCTTCCCATATTTCCACTTTTTGCTTCCAAGATCCATTCTTTGTTCCTAGGATAATAAAGTCTAGAATGAAGTCATTGTTTTGAATCTTAATAAGGATTCAGGGATGAATAGAGGCATCCTTTTTATTAATTACTTCTTTAGCTAACATAAAGGTCCCAATCTTATTACCTATCTGTTCTAGAGTAATTTCATCCCAATATTCCATAGGGAGGTTGTGGAGATTTAACCAGACTGGATACTCCTTGAGCTTTTCTTTCTGTGGGTCAAAATTTTCCTCCCAATCTTTCAAGTAGATTCCATGCCCACAAATCATGTAAGGGCCATTGTTAAGAATCTAGATTTTCTCTTCATTTGCAGCACAAATCCCCATATAAAAACCATTTGATAGGGTTTTAAGTTTTACATTTTAGCCCCAAACCCTATGACACCAATCTCTTATCAAGGATACTGAACAGCACAAATCCCCATATAAAAACCATTTGATAGGGTTTTAAGTTTTACATTTTAGCCCCAAACCCTATGACACCAATCTCTTATCAAGGATACTGAAGGCCATGGTCCTAACCATTTAAAGAAAAAATCCCTATCTTTGAGAGAATCAACAACATCAACCCACTAGGGATTAGAAATCTTGAGAGTAGGCATTACCTCATACTTGATATTGTCCTCCTTTTCATTGATAGGTTGCAAGAAAACCACTGGTTGTTCTTTTGGCCTGTAGAACCACTGCTTGATTCTTGTAAAGTCAAAGTTACCCCCAAACCTAGTGTATAAAGGAGTGCTACCACGAGATCTATGATTGCCAAACTTATTCCAGTTCTCCCCTCTCCTTCCATTCCTAGAATAAACCGGTTGAGGGTTTCGAAACTCCCTGCTTTCAAACCTCCTCTCAGGGACAAAACAATCATTCTGTTCGAACTAGTTGTGCTAATTAAAAGGCCATCTTTTCTAACCTTACTCATTGTAACGTTGACCCTGATGCCTTTGAAAAGGAGCTCTTGCGCCATTGTTTACTCAGTCCCCGTTAGCTTGATTTGCAGGTGACCATTGCCTGTCGGTTGAAACCCGCTGCTCCTGCTACTTTCACACCATTTATTTTGAGAAATTATTATGTCACCTAAATTTTGTTATGGTGAATTGTTTGAAAATCTACAAGATTAAGTTGCTTTAATAACGATGCAACAATTGGTAAAGAGGAAGAAGGAAAATATGAACTTTCTTCTAGTGAAGGATAAAGAGAAGGGAATGATGAAATATTAGAGGTGACAAAGATTGGTGGAGTTAGTACTCAGATAAAAAAAATCTAGAATGTGGTAAGTACATTAAGGCTATAGAAGCTAAGGAGGTATTTACAAAACATGGGGAGAAGGATGTTAGGAATAATAAGGTGGAGAAGAACAACATCATGAATAATAACTCCATAACCTCTCCTGAAATAGAAAGGACGAGGGTAGAATATTGTTAGCATATGAGAAAGGAGAAAGAGGAACCAAAGAATAATGAGAAGATGGAGAAATAAGTAAACATCATTATAAACTATTTATGCAATCAGGTGGTTGAGGACCTTATGGATAAATTTATGGATGAAATAATTGATGAGGAAGAAGTAGCTTTGCAAAGAAATATAATTATGAAAAATATTGAAAAATTAAGTAGTAAACCCCCTATTTTAGAAGAAGAAAAAATGGTGGCAGAATTAAGTCACAAGAAATGGGAGGATCCAAGGACACTTGGAATTGCACAACTTATGGAAGGAAAAGAAACCCTGGACTATGCTAAGAAAAGTAAGAAAAGGGGGAGAAAATAAATGTTTGAACTAATAAAGATGGAGTCGTTGTTGTCCAAACCAAACTCACCTCGATGTTTTATGAAGGGAAGGGGAAGATCCTTCCCAAAGAGCCATGAAGATCCTTACATGTACTTTTAGGGTAATGAATTCCCCTAATAAGTAGCATATTATTAAATGTTGCATCTCTAACACTAATTCATATCTAATAATCATCCAAGAAACAAAATTAAATAAAGATGATATTGATACTTTTAGGAAAATATTGAGCTTTAGGGAAGTTGTAGGATTTCCTACAAATGGGGCTTCAAGGGGTTTAGCCATAATTTGGGAGCCAATGAATGTTATGTTTACTCTAGATGAATGCCAAAATAATTGGATGAGTGGCTGGGTGAAAAGTATAAAAAACAATCCGAGCTTTCTTCTAATAAATGTTTATGGACCCACACATAATAGAGACAAAAAAACAAGTATGGTATTAGATAGAACAATATTTAAAAAATGGCACTGATCAAATTTGTATCATGCGAGGAGATTTTAATGCTATCACAAAGTATAAGGAAAAATGTAGGGGTTTCAAGAGAATGTCAATAACATTCATAGATTTTGTAGAATGGATAAAAAAAAGCTTGTTAGAAATCAAGACATATGATAATGCCTTTACCTGGAACAATAGGAGGAAAGGGTTCAATAATATAGCTAAGAAACTAGATATATTTTTCTTTTATGGCAGCTTGCGAAACTTCCCCCATACTATGGAAGCAAAAATCATGCCAATATCAGGATTGGGCCATTACTTAGTCCAACTAAGGATATTAGAGGAGATAAGACCCAAAAGATGTTTGTTCAAGTTTGAAAAAATGTGGTTGAAAGATGGAAACATATTAAAACTAATTGAACAATGGTGGAATAATACAAACATTTTAGGATCCAAATTGTATAAGGTATCCAACAAATTAAAAATCATTAAACAAAAACTTTAGAAATGGAATTCATAACACTTTGGAAACATCTTTGAAGCCAAGACCAAACTTGAAGAGGAACTAGCTAAAGTAAATACTATGGTAATTGAGAAGGGAATGGATGAGGTTCTCTACTTAAAAGGGAAATAGTTGCTAAGAGAATATGAAGACATCCTAGCTAAGGAGGAAATTTACAATAGGCAAAAATCTAGAGAGACGTGGCTAGATGCAGGAGGCAAGAACATGAAGTTTTTCCATAACAACACAAAATAGAGAAGAGCAGTACATAGGATTACCATAATTAAAATTGGGAATGGGGCCCACATAGAGGACCCTAAACAAATTGTAGTAGAGGCAGTAAATTACTTTGAGAATATTTTAAATAATGTGGAGGGATCTAATCTCAAAGGACAATAAAAATATAGTTAAAAACATCCCAAAGCTGATAAAGAAGGATAAAAAAAGATGTTGATGGAAAAATTTACCAAAGGTGAAATAAAGGAAGCCCTAATACAAATGAATCTAGATAAGTCACTTGGACCAAATGGAATCCTTGCTAGTTTCTTTCAGAAGTATTGGCACTTCATCTGAGATGAGGTGACTGAAGCCTTAGAAGGAGTAAGAAACTCATGAATCATGGTCAAGGAGATTAATAATACCTTCATAGCTTTAATCCCTAAGAAGACAAAGTAGAAAGCTTTAATGACTTTAGACCAATAGAATTATGTAATATTATTTACAAGATACTCACCAAAACTTTGGGTAATAGACTTTAGAAACTGCCTCCGATCTTAATCAGTGAGGAACAAATTGGTTTTGTTCCAAGTAGGTCCATATATGATCGATTTATTATAGCCCAATAAGCTATCCACTAAATACAAAGGAATGGAGACCCTATTATTCTCATATAATTAGACATCAAGAAAACATATGAAAAGGTGGATTAGTGCTTCCTGTACAAATTCTTAGAAGCTTTTGTCTATGAAAACTTGGATTAACCTAATCTTTGAATGCATCTCCTCCCCTAAGATTTCAATTTTAGTTAATGTCTCATTGGAAGGATACTTTAATATCTCTAGGGGTTTGAGAAAGGGGGATCAGATCTCCCCATTTTTATTCATTATAATGGAAAAGTCCCTTGGTAGATCGATAACTAGAGCTAGGTAGATTAAAAAAGTAAAAGGGATTAGAATCACAAGCAGACTAGACCGAACTACACACCAACAATTTGTGGATGACACCATGTTGTATGGACAAGGGGAGAAGCAAGAGGCAAAAGAATTTAAGGAAATATTAGACTCCTTCTCAGAAGCCTCAGGGAAGGAAATTAGCCTGGAAAAATTAGAAGTCTTCTTCTTCAACACCGAGACTAATCAGGAAAAAGAGATATGCAAAATATTGAATTTTAAAAAGGGAGAATTACATAGAAAATACCTTGGGCTACCCATAGACAAAGGAATTAGATCTTCAAAACTATGGGACACCATGATGGATAGAATGAAAATAGAATTGATTCCTGGATAGGAAAATGGTTGTCTTCTACTAGAAGAGAAACCATGGTTAGATCTGTACTATCTGCAATACCAATTTACCAACTATCATGCATCAACCTACCAGTAGACAAAAGGGAGGAATTAAATAAATACCTTAGAACTTTCTTCTGGCAAGGCAATGGAGAAAAAAAAGAAAATGTCATTGCTAGCCTGGGACAAAGTATGCAGACCAATGGAGGATGGAGGAGTAGGCATTTAAAAGATCATAGAACAGAGCAAGTTCCTAAGAGAAAATTTGGTTTGGAGAATGTATAGAAACCCTCATCTCAAGTGGGTTAATATCCTCACCCACAAATACCTCAATAGTTGTGACTCCATGAGTGTCTTCAGGGATAAATCTCCTCCTAGAGGATCTAAAATCTGGAACTTTATGCTAGAAAGTAGAAATATTATTATGGAGAAACTTTCTTGGAATCTAGGTAAGGGTGAGAGGGCCTTATTCTGGTTTGATTCCTGGGGAGGCTTCAAATCCATAGAAAAAATGTCCAACTTTAAAGCCACAAGATCCCATCTAGAATCTAGATGGGGGAATCATGTGAAAGACTATATTGAAGGTATAGAGGGTGATATATCTAAAGGTTGGAAATGGAGATCTATAGATTATTTAAGCATCTTGGCCCAAGAAAAATAAGAGTTAGTAAAGATCCTTGGCAACAGAAGCATAACTTTTAACTTAGGGGAAGACAATTTAGTATGGGATGCCTCAAGAATAGGGGAATACAATACAAAGGATGGTTATGGTTACCTTGTAAGTAAGCAAATTAGACCCAAAATAGAGATCCCCCATAATTTATATTGGGACAAATAATGTCTACCCAAGGTAGGTATTTTCTTATGGCTAGCATTGTAAATCATAATTTTAACAATAGAAAGGTTTAAAAACATGGGTTATGAGGGCCCGAGTAGGTGCCCCCTTTGTGAAGAGGAGGAAGAGAACATAGATCATTTAATCCTTAATTGTAAATTTTCTAATCAATGTTGGAAATGGTTAAGCATTAAACTTGGATGGAGATTTGTCTTCCCCAATACTATCTTAGGCATGTTCCAAGCATGACCTATCATCAAAAAATAATGTTTATATGGAGGCCTATGGAAAGTGGCTCTCTCCATCGAAATATGGGAACTATGGAAAGAATGAAACAAATGCATTTTTAAGGAAAATAAATTGGAATTAAATAAAATAATAAATAAAATAGATTTGGCTGTCATTGAAACTTTAAATAGAAAAATTAGGAATCAACAGAAAAAGGGAGCTGAGATGAAATTTTGGGATGAGAAGATGAGGGCAAGATGGATTGGGATTCAAATACCCCCTTATGTGGGGTCGGGATCCAAGGATAATGAGAAGAAAAGAGTCGAGTGTATTTGGAAACCTCCAAAAAAAAGATGGTTCAGCTTGATTTTGATGGGGCCTCTAGGGGAAATGCAAGAATAACTAGAATAAGTTATAGTCTGCACAGTGTAGAAGGAATAAAATTAGCTATAAAGGCTCAACCTATAGGAATAGAAACAATAACATGGACAAAATGTCAGCTCTTGTGGAAGGACTCCTTATATGTAAGAATATGGGGATTGAGAAATTGGCTATTGAAGGGGATTCAATAATTATAATTAATGCCCTTAGGAAATGATCTATGCTTAAATGGAAACTGAATGCAATTCTCTCAAGATCTCTCTACTTACTTTAGTCCTTTAGAAAGACCACCATTAATCACATCTATAGAGAAGGTAATAACCTAGCAAATGAATTGGCTAACAAAGGGACATATGAACTAACTATTGAGTAAAAGATTTTCAGGATAGACTAAGGATAGAGAATTAGGAATTCAGTCATTGATAAGACTACGTCACTCTACTAGAATGATATCCCTCCAACTAATAAATAAGAGGTTCCCTAATGGCTTCAATCTTCTTATGATCTACTAATAGTAATATATTTCTCTACAGATACATCAATATTTACAAGCGAATACATATAAAGCCTATAACATTTAGCCATTAGTTTATAAATAATTATTAATTGAACAAGACTAATATTAATGAATACATATAAAGCCTATAACATTTATCCATTAGTTTATAAATAATTATTAATTGAGCAAGACTAATATTAATAATTTTATTTGTTTATGGGAAATTAGAGGTTTAATAGGCCATGTTTATTAATTATGTGTCATATCTTCAATAAATCCAGTATCATCTCTTACTATTATGAAACGTCCGTGCGAGCTTGACTTCCAAATGACATCTAATTAAGAACTACAAAGTCATTAATCCTTATATAAGGTGAAAAGACCTTTTCTTTGCTTTGGATATGAAACTTCACATGTTTTAATGGATTTTAAATTTATTGAATCCAAATTAATCTCTCCCTCATGATAACATTAATTAATCTACATCAGATCATTATGATTCTTTCTAGCTTCTTCGGGAAAGACACTTTACAACCACTTATAACTACCTTAGGTCTCACATTTTATCACAAAACTTGAAATTATATTTCCAGCTCAGTCTTCTCTCCCTGCAAGTAGTAGTGACTAACATGGATGGATACTCTAGTGAAGCTTTATGGCAAGAAGTGACAAACAACAATCACTTATGTAATCACAAAGGACCACATGGAAGGTATTTTAAAATTTCCTCAAGAACTTGTCATTGGTGTCATAATGATGTTTGGTGAAGAATACATCCTCAATGTGGATAGAACTAGGGTCAATTTTGACATTTCTTTAATGTTTTTAGATCTAGCAATGTCCTTTGAAAAGGAAAGAGAAGCAATAAAGGGATTATTCAAGAGTCTCTTTATCAATGACATTTTGGTGAATTTAGATAAAGTTCTAGTAAATATTGATGAGAAGATAATGATACTGAAGCAAAGGCATTATGATAGGTGCAACATACTAGTTCCAAGATATCCCATTTTATGCGTGGAAGATTGGGAAAATTTTGATGAAAGGGTACTGAAAATTTATCAGAATTTGAACTTCCTCATGTGGTTTTTCAACATCAAGAGTCCAAGAAATAGAATTTGGTTTTCTCAATATCTCATGGATGAAGAAATAGAAGGATATGAGGAGGTCTTAGAAGTTGCTAACATGTGTTTCCTTGAAGAAGACGAAGAGAGGTGCGAGATTGCAGAAGGCTCCCAAAAGGGTGACAAGTGAGGACATAAGAGGTTGATGAACACTATGAACAATGAGGACCCAAGAGAGGCCAACTTTGATAGAAAGGGCAAGGGTATCAAGTTGGGCTAGAATTGTCATACTTAGCTAGGGGGGAGGGAGATAGATCATTTTTTGGTTTTAAAGAAATACTGAAACTTAGCTTTTCTCCTTTTTGATCTAGATAACTAGACTTTATCATCATTCCTTGGCTATAACTTTGAAACTCTCTAAGGTTCGTGATATATCTAAAACTTTGCTTAATATATGAATCTGGTACATATTCACAATGGTTTTGTTGATTATCTTAGAATAGAGATGACTAGTATTTATGGATTTTTGGTTTTGAGCACTAACATCTTTATTTTCTATGATATGGCTTTGAGTCTAGGATGAATTTTGGAAATACATAGGTTCTGAGATTTTATGGTAGGGTCCTTTTGGTAGGAATGGAGGAGGAATTATCTATGGTTTTATTGTTTATCTGGCATCTTTGCATAAGGGTTTCATGGAAGTGTATAGTCTGACTTAATTTTCCTAATGAGGAGTTGTAGTATGATTAAGACACATAAATGATATCAGAGGAGAGAGTAAGATGGCCTTAATAATTTTGTCTATTTTCATAACTAACCTTAATTTTCTTTTCTAGGAGGTGCATTAATGTTGATTTTTATTCTTTGGTATACTCACGGGCTAGTATCTTGCTTAATTGTAGCTTTCTTGATATTTTGTCCTTTCACTTTTTATTAATGATAATTTTCTTGTGTTAATCTTAAGGCTCTATGAATAGCTTTTGGTAATTTATGCTTTGGGATTCTATTGTTTTCTTGGATTTTTAGTTTCTTCTCTATAATTAATTATGATTGAAGGAGAACTCTTTATTGTGTTCTATAAATAGGATGCATGTCTTCATTTTAATTTCTATTTTCTTACGTTCTCTTGACAAAAACTTATGTGTGAAAGCCCTATTCAAATCTAGATAGGAAGATAAGCTCTAAGATTTGATATTGTCTCTCCTTCTGAGAAAATGGTGGAACTCTTATTCAAAAGTATTGAAAGATGACCTGCTAGAAACATCTCGATGTATATTGGGTTCTACTTATCTAGCCCAATTTTTGCAGACACTATGTAATCATGGGTTACTTTCGGTTTATATTATGATCCATTATACTCTTGAACATGTGTAACATCTTAATTTTATTTTCTCTAATTATTTGCTCTTTGGTCCCTAGTATTGCATTGCTCTTAGTATGAAGGTGTCAGAATAGGTATTGTGAGTATTATGTTCTTTGGCACTCTAAGAGCTTCCTTTCTATGTGACTAGTTATCCTCTTTTGATTACTTTTTGGGTACTACCTAACATCGTGAGCTTTCCCAGGTGGTAGTTTTGTTCAGGACCTTTGGTTTCAATATTTCTTCATATGTGTGTGTGTGTGTGTGTGTGTGACACACACACACATTTTCATTTTCATTTTCAGCCATTTTTCATCTTATACAGGGATATATATTTGTTGTCTATTGATTCTACTATACTGGCTTAAGACCTTTACAACCACATTCTGTTTTCATTAAGTTACACAATATTCTTAAAGTGGATGGATGTTTTCATTATCTTTTCATTTATAGTTTTGTGATTCTTATGTTTTCAATATTAATCTTCAATTGAATTTTCTACGAGATTCATATCTTGATTGGTATATGATGTTGGTTTCGCTTGACCAAAAATATGATCCACCCATTTTGGAAAATATAGATGGTTCTATGGGTAGCGAGTTTTCATTTGCTAGCATTTTGAGAACCTTGACGTTGTCTCTATCTTATTTTCATCAGTTCTCTTATTCACACACACACACACACACACACACACACACACACACACACATATACATATATATGTATATACATATATACATATATACATATATATACATATATATATGTATGTATGTATACACACACACACACACACACTTAAAAATGTTCTAGCAAACCCAAAGCCCCTAATTTCAATTAATTGGCCTAAAAATCCCAAATCAAAAGGCAATAATTAACTAGACCAAATTGTGTAAGTATTTAATCAAACTTTCTTGCATAATTAAATCAATTCCCTAATCAGGTCATCAAATCTTCAATTAAAGGCATAAAGGTAATTTAATTTCTACAACTATATGTTTGATTAAAAGTCCTAAACTCTTTAAATTAAAACAACCCATTTGCACATCCTCACATGTGTGAGCACATAAAATTCAAATAAAATAATAAAAAGAAAAGAAAATACCTATTTTGTCTCATCTCCAACCAAACAAGCACAAGTTTGACCAATTTTGTATTCTTTACATGGATTGACTCACATGGATTGAGGGAGGAATAATCTTGGCCTTTCCTCACCCTTGAATCTTGACTATCCATTTTGACGAAAATCCTATAAAAAGAAGCTCTTCCTAGCTCAAAGAGATCTAAATTTTCATTGAAAAGAAACTTTGCTATTTTAGTTACCCAATTTGGATCACTTTCTAATATCATCTTAGTTTAGCATGCATTTTGTTCTTATTAGATTAATCTTAGTTTAATTTCAAACCATGATCCTCCTAGTTTAATCTTGCACGGTTAATCTCATTTTTAGTGTAGAATTTCATTTCTAGATTAGCTTCTTGCATGAGGTTCATTAAGAGATCTTGGAGCAAAGAATGCAATCATTGCATCATACTCACTTGAATCTTTCATTTTAGGGAAGTCAAGTCACTAGTCCTATGCTTAATCTGATAATCAATATTCAAAGGAATACACTCACCCTAATTAGGAAGCAATAAATTAATTTTAGTGGGAGTTACATTTATTTTGCTTAATTTGGATTATTTTTTATACTAACCCACTAATGCAATGATTTATTGAAGTTTTGGTGTTTGCAGGTTAAGACCACAAATTACACACACATTTTTGGTGCCCACAGTCTCTCCCCTCCTCTATGGTTGTCTAACTAATGGTCAAATCATGCTCAGACCAGCTTGTCTTATGGGTGCTCTACCAGGTGCCCCGTCCTGCCCTCTACCATGTCCCCTAGCTAGTACCTCCTCCTCTCCCTCATCTAATTGAGATATCCTCTCACCAGCATCTGTAAATCTAGGGAACTCGCGAGCCACAAAATCTTGCCTATATGCGTTAGTTACCCCCAAATTTGTAATATCTAGGAGGTACTCCCAATGTGCAACTTGTAACCCCGTGACCTCCTGCATTGCTAGGGAGTAAGATAGGTGTGCCCCCATCCCCGTGTCTCCTCATCCATGTATTGGGCATATGTAGTAAAATCTTGTGATACACCCTATCGCCAGACTCATAAAATGGAAAACACTCGACAATGGGAGAAGACCTACCAATCAAAGGTCTGCTACAAAACATGTATGAAAGTTCTCTATGAGAATCAGACCACCACATAGTCCCAACATAAGGTCTCCATACAATAGTGGAAAGGTCATCGATTTATTTGTGTCAGTAATTCATCTTTCCCAAATTGGTTTGGTGCACATATCTCATATATCTAAAAATATGTGGTTGAATTGTGCCATGGAAAACCTCGGTGACTAGACGAGCTATGGGAAGATGCCCCCAAGCCCAAAATTGTGAAAGTAGAACCCCGTCTGCCATACTTCAACCTTAGTGGAATACTACCTCATGAAGCTCCTTATACATATGGCACAATAAGCAGTCTCCCCATGAAAATCTCCTCGGCTTGGTGATCATGTCTAGCAAAATCCAACCCTAGCCACACAAAAATATTTATTGACTATGATATGGAATTAGAACACAACCAATCAATCCTGCCAACACACATGTTAAGGGATACTCCTCCCCATACTATGATAACATATAATCCCATGTGATATGTTAGTCCAAAATGGTGTCATCTGTCATAGAGCTGTAATACCCTATGTTGCATCCTGATCATAATAAACTAAGTCTCCAGAGAAGGGGATGCACAAAATATGATATACATCCTTTGGTGTCATAGTGATCTCACTAGTTGAAAGGTGAAAGGTGTTGTACTTAGAGTGGAACCTCTCAACAAGGACAATAAGTAGTCTGTAATTAACATTGATATCTAGTAAGGTGGTGAGATTCCCTAGCCCACACTAGTCAATGATGGCTCTACCCTGATCTGACAAGTGACACACTAATCTCAATGCATAAGGGCACACACATTTGAACTATGGATCTGCCAATCGCTTTTGCATCACAAAAGCAGTATACACATCAATACTTGATCAAAATATCATAAAACATGCCAAAATTAGATAAGTAAAGCATCTACATAGGTACAAGATCAAGTAAAGCAGCCAAAAGGACAAGCTACATAATCACAAAATTTCAAAAAAACCTTGAAAAACTAGCACTATTTTTTATACGATGAAACACAGTTCACCATATTATCATACAATAAAACTCAACAAAGGGTGTGATATAGATTCTGATATGATAAATATTCATGGGTCATACGACAAATGGGTCAAGTTTGAATGTTTCGTATGACTAAAAGAGACTTCTAGTACGATGAAGTTTTTTAAAGGACCATATTATTATACAATAATTCCTATAGATTGGTACACTAGGAGATTTCTATTGTATGATAATCCAACATTTCCTATCTAAACCATGGAGAAAATCTACAAATTTGCATCAAAAATCACAAAACAAGAACAAGGATCGAAGACTTATTGGTGCACCATAGTTCTAAGGCCGGTTGTGCTGCGTCTGAAGCTCAAATCGATGCTTATGCACTGAAACTGGCATTTTCTGTCTCTGAAGGCTCAAAAATCTCAAAAGTCAACTATTCAAATGAATTGAAAATGACCCCTTGGACCCCATTTTATACCCATTTGACCTAGTTTTCAAAGTCCTTCGATTGACTTGAAACTGACCCCCCTACCTAATTTGGATGTCCTGAATCCACTTTTGGGATCAAAATCAAAATATGAGATCAAATCCCTACTCAAAAAGCTCAGTCAAAATTTTGGTTAAACGTAGTTAACCATAGGGGCAATCAAGCTCATTAACGCAAATCGGTCATGAGTCTACACAATAACCACACTAAATCAAGCTGACAATGTCAATCTCCCATGATCTAACCATAGTCAAAGTGACTCAAAATCTAGTCAAACCTTGGTCAAACTTGTTCAAAATGACCTAAATCAAGCCCAAAACCCATTTCAAAATCATCTAAAATCTCATTGAAACCAAATCGAATCAATGCAACATCATTTCTGATCAAAATCAATGCCTTATATCAATCAAATCAGTTGAAATCATTATGGTACCTTGGCCAAATTTTGACTTCACTCCCAAGGGGGCAACATCATTATATCTTTAAGCTAATAATTAAACTGTAAAAATCAAATCAAGTAAAACCTCATCACTATAGGCATCTCAACTTCACCAAAATCCACATAAAGTTTTTCAATCTCCCTACATGAGTGATTTCATTACTCCGCATCAAATTACTCAGGGCACACATCTAATTAGGTTTCAACAGAACTGAAGCTCTAGGGGAAAATTATATTCATTTCACCACATCAATTTGATAGTGTTTTCCCTAATAAGGTAATTGGCTTCATTAGGATTCATATAAAATCAATTGATCCAATCAATGTCTTAACGATAATCGATTTCATCACACTTCATCAAGCTGGTTATTTGTTTGAACCTCATGGTTTAAGAGTCTTTTCAAAATTGATCAATTTCATCGCCTCACATCAAATTAGTTAGTTGTTGTCATCATCAAACATGTGTTTAGTTTCATCACTTCACATCAAGCTGAGAATCTTGTGCTTCATCTATCAATCTCCATTCAATCAAGCTCAAAGTCAATACTCTTGGTTTTTTATCAATCAAGTTCAGAACCGATACCTTTGAATCACATATCGATCTTCGTCCAATCAAGCACAGAGTCAGTATGATCAGTCTTCGCCCTATCAAGTCTGGAGCTGATATCTTTAATCTTTAATCAATTTATGTCCGATCAAGTTCATAATTAGTTCCTAACCAGGGATAGTTTCATCGCTTCACATCAAGCTATCTCCTGGTCCAACATCAATTGTTCTTTAAAACATGTTGCATGCACATTGATTCAAAGAGGGGCAAATGTAATCACCTAAAAATGGTCTAACAAACCCAGAGACCCTAATTTCGATTAATTGGCCTAAAAATCCCAAATCAAAGGCATCAATTAACTACAACAAATTATGTAAGTATTTAATCAAACTTGGTTGTATAATTAAATCAATTCCCTAATTAGGTCATCAAATCTTCAATTAAAGACATAAAGGTAATTTAATTGCTACAACTATATGTTTGATTAAAAGTCCTAAACTCTTTTAATTAAAACAACCCATTCACACATCCTAACACGTGTGAGCACATAAAATCCAAATAAAATAATAAAAATAAAAGAAATTACCTATTTTACCTAATCTCCAACCAAACAAGCACAAGTTTGACCAATTATGTGTTCTCCACACAGATCGACTCACACGGATTGAGTGAGGAAGAATCTTGGCCTTTCCTCACCCTTGAATCTTGATTGTCCATTTTGATGGAAATCCTATAAAAGGAAGTTCTTCCTAGCTCAAAGAGATCTAGATTTTCATTGCAAAGAAGCTCTGCCATTTTAGTTACTCAATTTGGATCACTTGCTAATATCATCTTACTTTAGCATGCATTTTGTTCTTAGCTTAGATTAATCTTAGTTTGCTTTCAAGTCATGATCTTCTTAGTTTAATCTTGCATGGTTAATCTCATTTTTAGTTTAGAATCTCATTTCTAGCTTAGCTTCTTGCATGAGGTTCATTAGGAGATTTGGAGGAAAGAATGCAATTATTACATCATGCTCACTTGAATATTTCATTTTAGGGTAGTCAAGTCTCTAGTCCTATGCTTAATCTGATGACCAATATTCAAAGGACTACATTCACCCTAATTAGGAAGCAATAAATTGATTTAGTGGGAGATATGTTCATATTTCTTAATTTGGAATATTTTTGTTACTAATCCACTAATGCAATGATTTATTGAAGTGTTGGTGTTTGCAGGTTAAGACCACACACACACACACACATTTTTTTTGGCTTGTCAAGAGTAACTCATTTTCTAAGGGGGATTAGCTTATAATCCAATTAGATTACTTCTATTTTTAGATTTTTGGGTATGCCATGTTGATTAGAGACTCTATCTGCAATCCAAGTATAATTTTAACAAGGAAAATGGCTACTTAAATTCAATTTTACTTCAGTAAGTGTTTTTTCTAATAATCTCAACTATGGTAGGTATGAAAGAGTTATGTATGGCGTCTCAAGATGGTTTTTATGACCTCTCTTAGCTCCTCTTGGATTACTTTGGTTGTGTAGTAGGGCAATAAATTCATAGTTCCAAAAGTGACACTTGATTTAATATCTCTGATTACTTATGGTTAGAACTTGTATTTTGTGGTAGTAAATTACGTTCTATGAAGCTCATATTGTAAAATCTAAGACACAATACTACTAACCCTGGTGCTACAAGATTTTGGGTAAGATAACCACTATTTTTAGCAGTTAGAATCTAGATGGTTGCTTTATGTATGCAGGAACATGAAGGACCATCTAGTATAATGAGGGTGGTTGCATAATTCTAAAGGAAAATCTAGTGAGAGGGATCTACTAAAGAGTCAAGTTGGAGAATAATACAATGAAGAAATAAAAACAATGGCTTTTATGACTAGCCTCCATGTAACTGATGTATTCAGTTGTAAACTTGTAGCTCTCCAAAGATGAATGCAAGATTGTAGAGGATCTCAAAGATATATGTTTGAATATGAGGGGTCTGTCCCTCTTTAGATTATGACCCGCAAAGATCAACATGATATGTAAGTATTTATGAATGAGACTTCCAACGTGCTAGGCTACACAAAAGATTTTTCTTTCCCTCATTCTTTTACTCCGGTGCCTGCATTGAATGGAGGTTTTACAAAAATATTAATTTTTTAAATAAAATTTAATAAAAGGCTTCGACCAATTACTTATAAAAAACAAACAAATATATAGAAGCCAAAAAGAAATAGAGAGGAAATAATGTATGATAATCTCACCTTCCATTTGTAGTTATATAAAGGAGTGAAGTGAAGAAATTATTGTGCCTTTAAAGATTACAATAATGACAAAGGACCAATATAAACTAGACCTATAGTAGATGATATATATATATATATATATATATATATATATAAACACCAAAAGAAAATAGGAGAAAGTAATGCATAAAGACTTTGCCTTCCATATACAACCATGCAACTGAGTTAAGTGAAGAACCATTTTAATAATTGAAATAGGCTTTCTACGAACCATTATTTTACTTTTAAGGATCATAACAATCTGTATCGTTAGAAAATGGAAGCACTTCCTTTTAGGACTGGTTTAGCCCTCCGAGTAGGTGGTTTGGGGTCATGTCAGATGCTTTGATGGGGTCTTTGGCTTGGATCTTGTTTTTCCTCCCATTCTACCTCTCTTTCCACCTATTTCCAGACTATTTTTGGCATCCTGACCTGAAACCTTGAGATTCTTGACCTCAGGGTCAAGGTCGACCTCGAACCTGACCCTGGGTCCAAATTTCAAAATCCAAAAGTTTTCAGATGTCGAGTTTCAAAAAGTCAACCATGACCTAGGTTAGGGTTGACCTTGACTCTGACCCTGGGTCTAGATTTCAAATCCAAAAGTTTCCGGATGTCGGGTTTCAGAAAGTTTTATTTCCCACTTCCAAGTCAGCTGTTTCAGGCTTCAAAATGGTAAAATCTTAAATTATATTTAATTTAGGTCCATTTCTAGGAGTAAAGGCTTAAATGAGAATTTAATTCTCCTATGTAGGGCTCTCTAGAAGTTTGTGCCCTAGACTTGTATAAAAGGAAGCCTTTCTCTCTCATTTTAATAATCATTTCATATCATTTTCAAGCTCTCCATCTTTCAAGAAAACATTCTCATTTAAGGAAACATTCAAGCCATCATCTACATTCAAGCATTCAAGTTCTCCATTGAAGATCAAGGATTCAAGCATTCAAGCCTTTGGAGGGATTTAGTTCAAGCATTCAAGATTCATCATTCAAAACCCTAGATCTATCCATCATGATGGTGTGATCTTCCTTCAAGATCCTTTGTTCATATTCAAGATCTATTCATTCTCCCTTCAAGGTGGATTCCAAGCATACAATCATGGAGGTTTTGATTTACATTTGTTAGTGTTGAGTCTAAGCTTTCATATCAACATACTTGTTTACATTCCAAATTCCATTACATATCTATTGAATATCATAGCTTCATTGTTAGATCTACTTCTACTACTTGCTAGCATTCTCTATTTCAATTCCATTTTTAAGGTTGATTCCAAACCAGGGTTTGATTAAGGCAAACCCCTCATCCAAACAACAAAACCCTTTTTCATGCAGGTATAGGTGCGGGATAGTGAATTGTAGTGTAGATCTGGATACCCTTTTCAACAAACTTCTAGAATCCACGAACATTTTTTTCGTTGGAATAGTGCAGGTCAAGGTTGACATAAAGGGGTAAGATTGTGCCCTAGGGTAAGATCTTACCCCTGTTTTGGGTCAAGGTCGACCTTTCTCAGAAAAGTAGAAGGTTTCTGGGTTTTCTCTATTTCTATGTTTCTAGGCTAGATTTAGTTGCAGAATTTCCTGAAACTAAGTACAGACACTAGAAAATAGTGATTTTTGAATCTGCCTCTTTCTAAGATAAGTATTTAGGTTTTATTAAGTTTTATATGTCCACAACATTTTCCACACTTTTCCATCACACACATATACACACAAACATAGATATAAAAATATATTCATATATTTTTATATCTTACACAATCACAAAGAACTATAATAAACGAAGCCTATACTAGATGAATAAGAAATATATAAACCAAAAAATGGAAATAAAATAATGTATGGTGACCTCTCCTATTTACAATTATACAATGGAGCGAAGTGAATAAATACCTTAAGAATTGAGCTAGACATTGTATGAACCATTACTATACTTTGGAAGATAATCATAAATGACAATGACCAAAATAAACTAAGCCTACAGTAGATAAATAAAAAATACACAAAACACAAAAAAATAGAGACTAAGTAATGTATGATAACCATTCCTTCCATTTACAATCATGCAAAGGAGTGAAGTGAAGAAGTGTCTTAAGCACTAAATTAAAAATTCTATGAAACATTATTGTGGCTATGAAGAGTATAATAATCACAAAGAACCAAAATAAATCGAGCCTACATTAGATGAATAACAAATCTATAGAAGCCAAAAAATATAAAGACAAGTCAATGCATGACTTGCTCACCTATCATTTACATTCATACAAATGAGTAAATTGAAGAACTCCCTTAAGCATTGAGCTGACCCTTCTACCAACCATGATTTTGTCTTTGAAGATTATAATAATCATGAAACTAAAATAAAAAAGGTCTATAGTAGATGGATAACAACTATACAAAAGCCAAAAAGACAATTATGAAGTTATACTTGATGACCTCACCTTCTAGTTACAACCATACAAAGAAGTGAAGTGAATAATGCCTTTTTAAAAAAAAGATACAAATCTAAAAAAATATTGGTTCATTGCCCTAGTGATGTTTAAAAAACTCACTTCGAAATACAAACCCATTTCCTTCATGTTGATGTTGAGAAATCCCCTAGGAGCCATGATCGAAGGAGAGCACAAGTGAATAGCTTTTGATGTCAAACCAAATAATCTTTTTGGAAGAAAAGAGTTAGTAGTGAAGTGACAATGGAAGATTACATTGAAGATTGCATTATTTCAAGACTTGAGGCCATCTTGAACATTGCAATGTGGAAAAGTTACTGAAATGGGTTGGCCATGGATTGTGAGGTCGCAAGACAAATGTTACCATATTCAAATAATACATATCTATCTTTTTTTTTGATTTTGTGACATTGCATACACATATGAGGGTGATTGAGAATTGCCATTGGGGATCCTAGTCAACATTTAAAATCACAATAAAATCTACACTCTCATCTTCTCATCCTCTTCCACATGGCAACTGACTTGGACATCCTTGAAAACATTTTTATTTTAACTTTACACCTCACTTCATACACGACGAGACAATTTTTTTTTCATTCACAAGGAAAATTGGTAAGAAATGACTTGCATTTCTTGTAGCAAAGGGATGGTTGAAACTAAATGACAATTCATCATGTAGTGTGCAACTTGTGCTCAATCTAAAAACAACTTAAAGGTAGATAGTTTGATTGTAACAATTTGAAAAGACAAAACTTCACAAAACTACTCGTTTCTTGATTAATTCAAAATAAAAAATTGACATTATTTCTTTTTGAAAATATATAATTTTGTAACTCTTGATACCTTAAACCGCTTGATCTCCTACTCATCATCAAAATTCATTTCCAGAACTCTTCACACGAATCATATAAGATAAGATACCCCTTTGATGAACTTCTATCTTAACGTCCTTTAACCTTGAAAGGAACTCTATGGTTAAATACACTTGAACTAGAACAATACTTAAAATAAACGGCCTCTTAAAAAGTTTCAATACTTCACCTCTATAAACATTACCTAAATACAATCTAAGTGTTCCATTCAATCTCATAAAATCACTATTCAATTTATGAAACATGAATCACTGAATTTAACTCAAAAACTACTTATTTGAATCCTAATAACAATATTACACAATCATTTAAAATTATCATTTCATTCATTCAAGCGAATAGCAATTACGAATTAATAACAAGGTTTAGTCGATTTGAAAGCAGCGGAGTGTCTAACCCCGAATAACGATTGCAGTCCCCTGAGTATCGCTGCCATTTCTCATGGCCCGAAAGTATTAAGGGCATATAACCAGAAGAAGGAAACATTCTGTGAAGGGCGGATTGGTGCTCTGCATGCAAATATAAAACGACATATAAAGCATTGACGAGTCTTGTCCGCAGTAGCTATCTCTCCTACAAGGCAAGGGTGAACTCAACTGCCCACATTACAATTCGTTTTCTTCCACAATTCAATAAATAAAGCCTTAAAAAATTGAATGGGGGACGGCGCTGCCCTCAATCGGAAAATCCCAGCATTAGGTTGCACTGAAGAGGATCACTCTAGATGATCAGGAGTTTGTGAAACATAATTCTACCATTTCTCAATGCCTTTTCGATTTCTCGTCATTTCGGACGTCGAATTTTAAGATTTTGTTAGCCGAATTTATAAGAACCTACATAAACTATTATCCTACACTCACCACTCAGGTGACAAAAGGTTTAGGCCTTAGCTTTCATTTTCTTAGTTGATGTAAATTTGATTTGAGTTAGCTGGTGGCGATCAATGTGTTCCCAGCAATCCCCTGCTGTATTGTAGTCCCATTTTCACCACTTCAATGTCGCCTTTCAGAAAAAATTTGCATCTTCTGATCTTTCTCTGCTTCTATTTAGTTCTTCCTTGCTCCAATTTTCTGTGTTTTGGGTAGTTAAGAGAGTAACCATTCTTTATATTAACGTTTCTTTAATAATGTTGAACTATGTCGCCCAACTGCACTGATTATTTCAATTTTTGGTATCCTAATAATAAAGAGATTTTTGTGAACACACTCACCCATTATAACCCCTTGGTACTACTGTAGTTAGACATCTGGGCGTAATTCTGTAAAACCTAAGTTGTTATGCTGAGTTTTTAAAAGGATTCCAAAGGACTATATGTTGCAATCACACGCTGGTTTTCAAATACAGCTTTCTTTCTATGTCTTTTGCCTCTTTTCTTTAAACTCAAAGTACAACAAGGAATGCATTGCGCCTGGTTCCTGCTTGCTCATGGTGCGCATGGTAGGTCTAAGAGTTGAGAATGAAATTGAGGGAAATGAGTTTGTTTTATAGTAATTTTTAATTTTATAAAATTTGAAGAGCAATTAAATGATAGTAGACATGTTTCTTGTAAAAGAGGAAGTGGAAGGCTATAACTTTCCCGAAATAAGCATCAAGTGCATTTTAAGTACATATATCTTGGAAGAACAACATGCGGACCGCATTTGTATTTGCTCTTGTGCAGCTTATTGCTGGAGTCTAATTTAGTAATTAATGTACAAATCTGATTTGTAACCGCTCTTATGCTTTACCTATATTGCAAATCTTAAAGTTTTTTGTAAGATGTATACATTATGATATTTCTCATTTGGCCTCTACCAGTTCTTTTTGATGGTTACAAGTTGATAGAAAGGTGCCAACATCTGCTATTTTGTTATTAGTATGGCAGGATGTTATTAGGGATGATTGGAACCTCCCACATTATCTAAATTTCTGACACGTTTAATGATTTTTTTAGATAATTGGATCATTTAGGTATTCAATTATAATTTGTGTAGTGAAAGGATTTTTCTGATTAACAAGATTATGTTTCAGATTTAAGACATGGCGACCCCAGCTTCTCAATTGCCTTCTACAATAAATCGAATATTGGACCTATTCACTAATTTTTCTGAAGTAAGGACAAGCATGAGTACAAGTCTGTCGTGAAGTGACATTTTTTTCTATTATTTAGATTGAGAAATTTCACCCTGAATATTATTTTGTGATCAGACCATTGTTTTTCAGATTTTAGAATAATATCTCAACTAATGATAATTGACAGGGCTTGACAGATAAAATTATGGAGGAGAATCTTAGAGGTGTTGAACTGGGGGTCAGAGTTCAGGCAATCAACGCGCTACTTCAAAAAGTGGGTATTTGCTAATTGTTGCATATTCTATGCATACTAGCTTATGAAATTTCAATTTGTCTAATTTTTTCTCCACTGGTGAATAGCGTCAAATCCAAATGTTCAAGCAGGGTGATTTCATAGTATATAAGAGACAAGCAAAAGATGAATCTGGAAGGTCAGTTTGCTATCATATGAAAAGTCATAATTGTAAAATTTAAAAATTTTAATAGCATTTTTTGACTTATAACTCATTTTCAGCTCTTTTCCTTGGTTTCTTTGTCCCATATGATGCAATGTTTAGATTTTGATATTAATGTTTTAATAAAGGTAAATGTATTTTTTTTGGTCACTGCCAAGAGTGGTACCAATTTGATGTGTAAGACTCACTTGTGTTAGCCCACAATAGATTTACCTTATATATTTTTGTATGGATTACACAGCCCTTCACTCTTCGGCCCATTCAAGATTTGGATATAAAATGATTTAATCAGATGTGCACATTATGTCATGGTTCCCATTTTCCCTACACATAACCTTGAAAGTCTTGACTTCCCCAAAAGAATTCAAGCTTTAGTTTAATGAAAGCTGGACACTTTTCCAGCAAGCTGAAAACTTATTTCCTCATTGCTGAAATATTTTTTTTCTATTAAAATAGTTTATCAACAGAACTACATGAGTAGTATCAGGATCAAAAGATAACAACAGCCAAATCATTGCTGAAATATTGCCCCATTTCAGCAAATGTTGAATACTCTTTGGTTGGAGTTGGAAACTGCTGGAGACGTTTTACTTGAAATCCGAGATGTTTTTTTAAACCAGAAACATTTCTGGCATAGCAACAGCATTTCCACCCATCTCTTGCACTTTCTATTCTTTTCTAGTTGTTTAAAATGGTAAAACTAGTGTAAATTTGAAGTGCTTAACCTGATGTGCCATTTAGAATCCCAACTACCTATCCTAATTCTGTTTTCATGTGTCAAATAACATTTCCTGTCACTTCTTCATCTTGTTGAGAAATATTTTTTTTTGAAGTAACTCTGTTTCCTGATCCCAGTTGTCTCACTCTCGACTTTTTGTGTGTTACCCCAATCCGGAGTTTCAAAGCACCCATTTTTTTTTTGCTCGGTAAATGTTGTTGTTTTTTATTAAAATATTTGAAATTTACATATATAATATCAGTCAAAATATCCTCTACCCAAAGACAGTTACCACCCCTGTACCCCGACATATTCACTGTGTCAAAAATTCTACAGTTGTCCCTACATCTATACATCTGTGCATATATCTATCATTGAATTACACATATATCGCATGGTTTATGATCTCAACAGAAAACTACAATCCCTTTCGACTCAAAATTACAATAACTAGGGCATCCACCTGTATGCCACACCAAAAAGATTGTCTGTATCACAATGAGAAGGAAAAAAAAGCCACATAAACATGGATGAGAAATTTTAAACCGAGGCCCAGCCATCATCTGCATCAGACCCGCCTCTCCTCTTGTGCTCTTCCCTGTCCTCAAGCACCATTGCCTCTCCCACGGACGCAACCTCGTCCAGTGTTGTTTCTCGCTCCTCGACCCCTTCCATACCCTCGGTCTCGAGCCCTTCTTGTTCCTCCGCTTTCGCCATTTCCTTGCCCATCAGGTACCTGGTTCACTGCGTTGGCTATACCTTCACCCCTCCAATAGTCGGCCAATTTGAATTTGAGGTTTGTCTTGTCAAACTCCTCCGTCCTCAGCCTAGACTGAATGACCAGCTCCCAATTTTTAGTGTAATCGCACATAACCTGCCACATTCTCCTTGCTTGCACCCTTCTCTCTTCTTTGGTTTCTCTTGCCCACCACACAATGAAAGGGTGGATGTGGCTAGGGTTACCTGGAACATGAACCCAGTCACCAATTTCTGTGATGAAGCCCCTTCCTGGCTCAACGTATTGAAGAAGAGCATCCAAACCTACACTCCATTCCGGTTTTACGCACCTATACACAACTCTTCTGACCTCCTCCACACCACCCACTTCCAACCCCTATGCACAAAATATTGAAGAGATCTCAATTTTTGTTGCGGTATTTGTATTCTGCAAGTAGATACTCAGTTCCTAGTAACCCTCTCACCATGACCAGGAAGAAGGTATCATCTGTTGTAAAGACAATCTTCAACGATTCATTTGCAGTCCTTCCCCAAAATGACATTTGCTGATTCGTTGCCTTCAAACTGAAGTTTGCTTCCATTTCCACTTGAACCTTCTCACTTCTTGATCACCTCCACAAAAATGAATGTGAAAATGCCATTCAATTCTCCTCTGTATGTAATGCCAAGTTGTGGGCAGTGTGTGCATTCAATGCTTGTACTTCGCATTGTACCATATCTGCTGTACTCGAGCCTTCATAAATGCACTCATCTCAAATTGCTGTCCCTGCCGCCACCCCAAGGTATGTCAAAAAATCCACCAACTTGGGTGATAGGTCAGCACACAAGATGTCTACATGTCATAATGACATAGTCACCGCCAACTTGGATAGTGAATCTGCAAAGGAGTTGCCTTCTCTATATACATGCGATATTTTGAAATTGCAAAATGTCATCAGCTTTTTTTTCGAATAATTGTAATAATTTTATCTATTTCCAAACTTGTGATTGTCCATTGGCAATGGCATTCACAATAATATGTGAATGACCTTCAAGATGCAATTGATCCACTTTGAGTCGATTAGCCATCTCCACCACCAGGAGGGCCACCTGGGCCTCCGCCTCATTGTTTGTGCCATTCACAAGGTTTTTAGACTTAGCTGCCATTATGTTGCCTGTCGCATCTCTAGCTACACACCCAGCCCCTGATGGCCCTGGATTACCTTGGGATGCCCCATCAAAGTTGATCTTGATCCAACCATCTTTAGGCTTCTCCTATTCCACTCCATCCCTTTGATTGCTGATAGGATTAACCTATAAAGTCCATTACCGGGCCTCAAAGCACCCATTTTACTTCTGGGCGTAACATAGGTTCACAACTCTTCCTACAGCTATGCACTCATTTGAGTGCTGTTTTAGATACAATTGCTTTGGATTACAACCATAGGTCGATATATAACACAAACACATGTTAAAGAAAGAGTTAAAGAAATCCCATCACACAGTACTGACCAGGATATACCATCAATGCAGACTACATGGGAAGTCTGTAGGGATACTTTCATTCTGGATTAGAAATTCATGTTAGAACAAAAATGTTCAAATATGTGACAGACACATTTAACTAGGGCATAAATCAAGCATGCTACTTTGAGGGATTTTATTAACTTAAACCCCTTCACAGTCCATGTAACAGATAGGAGCTTGCTTGTCTACCTGCTTATTTTAAAGAGAACATGTGCAGACATTCCAGTCAGGAGGCTAAACTGAATTCAATGTGTATTCATCATAGTGGATAGGGAAAAGCAACATTTCTTACATTGGCTTCCAACACTTTCACATATGTACACATTATACATTATCATAATGCTGATAGGTTGACAAATGCACAAACTCAGTATTTTGCCCGTTGCATAACTGTCTGTCGAATTGGCAAGTAGGTTGTGCTTGCTCACGAGGACTTCAACATACTAGCAATTGACAACCCTGTTCAACTATACGTATCGATGGCAAACACATCTAGGATCAGTGACATCTCCATATGCTCAAGTTCTTGTTTAGTCAAAGATACCAGGGAAGCAGTAAAAAATTGCCATATAAAAATAATTGGGAAATTCAAATATATTCCTAGTTGGTTGTTAGTGGCAGATCCTTGGTGGAAGACTGTTAATGAACATGGAAACTATAAAATGATAATGAGGGATAGATTGCAGTGTCGTTGCTCAGACTAGCTCATGAAGCATAATGTTTATTTTGTGATGAGTGAAGGTACATTCCACAACTTTATTTTCCAACTTAGTGGATACATCAAAATATTGAAACAATGTTGATATGATTTGAGTCACCCTTGCCATTTTTGCGTGGTACTTCCAAGCAGTGATCTTTACTCCAATTTAGGATATCCTGTTTCTCCAAATAGTAGTTAAATTGGATGAATGATCAACATAAATCTTCTTTGTCAGTTCTAGTTAACGGCAATGGCATCAAATATAAAATTCATTGCATTCTTAGTGGGTTTGGAAAAGTATTTCAGTTCTACATGATCTTGGATACCCTTGTAAAATTTCTATCTCTATAAACAAGATCAAGGAATCGTATAACTTTTTCAATTCTACTTGATCTTGGACATCCTTTGATTTATATGGCCTTGAAAGATCCCTATAAAACAATTTCAAATATGTCAAGTAAATCAAAACATTTAGACAGATAAACCTTGTTTCAATCTATATGATAGGTAGTAATTAGTAAAGGAAAGGGAAATATGCATCTCATTTGTTAGATTGTCTTCTACCACTATTTGCATTGGACGTGATTGTCCTTACAAGTGCTTGTTAACAAAGTCTAGTCTAAGAGTTTGCTTCTTACTTAACTGTCCCTTGGTAGCAACATCTAGAACAAATGCTTGTCAACAAGGTCTCCATCAATGAGCTGACTATTGAAAACCTATTCATGCACATATTGATAAACATGGTTTAATGTATATACATACGCAGGCATCACCCTTTACCCAAAAGCTCTTTCTTATTCCAAGAGATTGGTGGATTTAGGAAAAATTAACCTACTATAATAAGAAAATTTACAAAAACTATAGCTTACCTGGAATCCTTAGCAAGAAACAACTACACAATTTGAATAAAGATGCTGACAATTGTTGAAGATGTGTAGCTACAGGAGATATCTCACATACCTGAAATTGTTATCTCTGTTTGAAAGAGCCATTTCATTTGCACAGGTTGCTGTTCTACATTGTATGTACTGCATTTGATATTAAATTGAACTGAGCTGATCGTCATTCACTCTGCGAGCAACTATTCTTTATTTCCTACCGTTGGCTATAGGCTTCGAACAGTCTGGGCGTTTCATATTCTCTTGTAATAAAGGATTCGTCAGTTATGAAATGAAAGTGTCACTGTCTTGTATAACGGCAATACACTCATTTGGCACGACAGACTAATTTTGTGTTGTCCGTCTCTTGAGTTGGCGTCATATGTATTCCGGTTGAAATTGGTAGCTTTGTCTATGATGCTTTTTGCAGAAAGTCGAAAGCGATGGTTTTTGTTGTTTTCTGAAAAGTCATTGTTACTATGTGATTATTGTGAATGATCACAGTGTATGTCTATTTTTTGAGTTTTTCTTGAATGTCAAAGTGTCTTTAGCAGATGAAAGGTCATTTACAGTTGGGCATCGAAGAGTCTTCTTGTGTGGCCTTTGAGTCACCAACTTACATTGACGTGGCTGTTGAAGACTATGAAGGATCACCGTCTAGTAACCAGCGAGTCTTCCCGTTTGATCGTGCTTTTTGGATCTCAGAGACTGGTTATTCTGGTGTTACGTTTTGGTTGCACTGTTTTTGTTATTGTCTATGCTGTTGCAGAGTATTGGTATTGAAGATTGTATTCATTCATTTTATGGTCAAAGATTTCTGTATAGCATCTGTAGGGTGTTGTGATCAGAGTTCATTTTTAGCAGAAGTATTGAATATTTCTGTGTGTTCTCTATTCAGTATATGGTTGCTTTCTATTGGTGATTATTGATTCGGTTATCAACATTCTTCAACAGAGACTTATTATTATTGTTAAGTGAGTTTTGGTCATTATTCTTAGAGTGTGAAGTCTCAAGTATTGGTGAGCATTGTATCTAGACTTTGTTATTATTCAATAAAGGACTCTTTTTGTGTGGCTGGCTTTTTCACCCTCAAGTGGAGGGTTTTCCCAGGGTAAATCCTTGTGTCTATCTGATTTTGTATCTGTTTTAAGTTATCTGCTCTCTGTTTATGTTATTCTGGTTCAAATTTCAACATGGTATCAGAGCGGGTTTAAGGAAAGATCCAGAACCAGATTTATTCGAGCATCAAAGTATTCTTTTCTTCTCTTTTAGTTTGATTGTTTCAGTTTTCAAAATGGTGAATGGGCTCAAAGTTGAAGATAAGCTGGATGGTGCATCGAATTTCACATCATGGAAATTCAGAGTCCTTATTGCACTAGAAGAGAATGATCTTTTAAAATATGTGAAGAGGATGTGCCTTAGGAAACCGATAATGCTAAGAAAGCTCAATGGAAGAAGAATAACATTATGGCAAGGAAGATATTGATTGATTCTATAAAGGATCATCTTGTGCCTATTATATCCAAATTGAATTTAGCTAAAGAAATGTTTGGGAGTCTTCGAAGCTTGTATGAATTCAATAATACCAGCAGAGCTCTGGCTTTGAGACGTCAGCTCCTCCATATGAAAATGGCTAAAGAAGAATCAATTATCTCCTTCTTGAAGATTACAGAAATGAAAAATCAACTTAATGCCATTGGAGATTCAATTGAAGACAAAGACTTGGTTATGTTGGCCATGAATGGTCTCCCTCATTCTTGTGAATCTTTTATTAAGGGCATTAGTGAAAGAGATGAATTACCCAAGTTTGATCGTTTGAGAGCTGATTGTATTCAAGAGGAATTCATATTAGAAGCAAGAGGGGATGGACAAAAATTTCATCATTAAGATCATGTTCTTGCTGCTCATACGTCTAAATGGAAAGGAAGAGGAGAGAAAAGAAAATTTCAAGAGGAGTAGAGATAGGAATTCAGATTCACCTTCTGAATCGAAGAAGAAGAAGAATATCTCTAGAATTCAATGTTTTAGATGTGACAAGCATAGTCACTTTGCCAGAGATTGTTTAAGAAGACCAAAACATCAAGCTGCTGTTGCAAATGTTTATAGTGCTTCACCTCATAAAGAATCTTGTGACAATGCAGAGGGATTTTAATTTTATGTGCAAAGATCAGGAAAAAACAATTGATGGATTGTAAGGAAGATTAAACAATCATTGAGATAATTATTTTATTAGCATGATATTCAAGTTATTGCATATTAAAAGATTTACTCTTTATTGCTGAATAGTCAAAGATTAACATTAGTTTATGATATATTCAGTTTTATATGAATATTTAATGTAGTCTTTCTTCTATGATTTTGTTACAGACATTAGAGTAGTTGTATTTTATTATTTTGTAAATGAAATTGGTATTTTGTTTTATCGTATATGATAACTGTATGATTTCCAGGTCGGGCTGTCTGAATTCTCCTTTGATCATTGTTTCATGTAGTTTGAACTTTGTATTGTTGTGAAAATGTAGTTGTATTGGAAAACTGAGACAGGAAAATCGTAATTTGGAAGAGTTATATAACTGTGATAGAGACAAACATATCCAAGACTTGCTTGTCTGATGTGAGGAATGGGTTGTTTTTCTGCAACTCTGAGTTACTAATCAGATTTGTTCTCTTCAAGTGTAGTACAAATCATATTTAAGCTGTTGCTTTTTTTCAAGTACAGAAATGTGGTACTTGGGCACTATTTTTCCAGCTGCAAAACAAAGGACATCCCTTGCTGAACAAATTTGTAGGCAGAGACACTACATTGGTAGCACAGAGGATAATTCGATAACACTTTGTGGCAGTCAAGCTTCAATGGCTGGTTCATATCTTTGATGAGGGATCTGAGTATTCTGAAAAGTACTACAGATTGAATTAAGAAAATAAAGAGTATTGTGCTGCATCTATAGAGCCTATCAAATTCAATGTTAAGAGCCCAATTGTAGGAGTCTATTGCTTGGGAAGAATCTATTCATTTTGCCTTGTGATCAATTTCTTCTATAAGGAGGAAATGACATTTAGAGGCAAGTTCACTTCCAGAGAATTTCTTTGCAATCTCTAAGGCAGGGATCAAGAGGGAGTTTTGTGATGAAGTGAAGATGTTAGCTAAGTGGGTTGCAGTGTTGCAGAGTCAATTTGGATTTGACATTGGTAGCTCCGCAAACTTTCAGTATAGGGTGATTTGGGATGAGGTCGAGGAGGACAATCCTGAACTTTAAAAGTTACAGAGGTGTGTGTTGAATACATTTCCTCTAAGGCAAGCATTGTAGACAATATTTGAACAAGGAGGTCAGGAGGTTGATGCAAGTGCTTGAAGATTTAGAGGGAGCTTGAGGGATAGATGGCGAGTGCCAAGTCCTTTGCAGAGGATCAACAAGCTCAAGAAGCAGTGTGGCTTCGAAAGCTCATTGTTTGGTCAAACATTGGAGCCAACTGTAATTTGTTGTGATAATCAAAGCTATGAGAATGTTACCCTTTCTGAGAGGGAGTCTCCATTGAGAGGGAGTCTCAACATCAGTTGCTCTTATTATGCGCTGTAATGCATTTTTATCTGAGATGGAGAAATTTGATGTGAAAGCCCTTGTAATGCATTTTCCTCTGAGACGAAGAAATTTGAGGTGAAAGCACTTTTATTTTTCTCCGAGACGGAGAAATTTAAGGTGAAAGCCCTTGTTGCTCTTTCCACTCATGGGAGTAGCCATAGTGGATGCCGTGTTGAGAGACTCCATGAAAACATCACGTTGAGTGACTCTGTGATGAGAGCTTGTCTATACATTTATTTTCATACATGGGAGTAGCCATGGTGAACATCATGTTGAGTGATTCCATGATGCTATCATGTTGAGAGACTCTATGATAAATTGTTTTTTTCTTCACTAATGGGTGAAGCCATTGTGAGTGTCATGTTGAGAGACTCCATGACTTTTGTATCTGGAAAAGATATCTCCTTTGCTAAGAGGGAGTGTTGAAGATATGTAGCTATAGGAGATATTCACATACTTGAAATTGTTATCTCTGTGTGAAAGAGCCATTTCATTTGCATAGGTTGTTGTTCTATGTTGTATGTACTGCATTTGATATTAAATTGAACTGAGCTGATCGTCATTCACTCTGCCAGCAACTATTCTTTATTTCCTACCGTTGGCTATAGGCTTCGAACAGTTTGGGCATTTCATAATCTCTTGCAATAAAGGATTCGTCAGTTATGAAATGAAAGTGTCATTGTCTTGTATAACGACAATACACTCATTTGACACAGCAGATTAATTTTGTCTTGTCGGTATCTTGAGTTGGCGTCATATGTATTCTGATTGAAATTGGTAGCTTCGTCTATGATGCTTTATGGAGAAAGTCGAAAGCAGTGGTTTTTGTTGTATTCTGAAAAGTCATTGTTACTACGTGATTATCGTGAATGGTCATGATGTATGTCTATTTTTTGAGTTTTTCATGAATGTCGAAGTGTCTTCAGCAGATGAAAGGTCATTTATAGTTGGGCATCGAAGAGTCTTCTTGCCTGGCCTTTGAGTCACTAACTTACGTTGACATGGCTGTTGAAGAATATGAAGGATCACCGTCTAGTAATCAATGAGTCTTCCCGTTTGATTGTGCTTTTTGGATCTCAGCGATTGGTTATTTTGGTGTCACGGTGTTTGTTATTGTCTATGCTATTGCAGAGTATTGGTATTGAATATTGTATTTGTTCATTTTGTGGTCAGAGATTTTTGTATAGCATTTGTAGGGTGTTGTCATCAGCGTTCATTTTTTGCAGAAGTATTGAACATTTCTATGTGTTCTCTATTCAATATATGGTTGCTTTTTATTGGTGATTATTGATTCGGTTATTAGCATTCTTCTACAAAGACTTATTATTATTGTTAAGTGAGTTTTGGTCATTATTCTTAGAGTGTGAAGTCTCAAGTATTGGTGAGCATTGTATCTAGACTTTGTTATTATTCAATAAAGGACTCTTTTTCGTGTGGCTGGGTTTTTCACCTTCAAGTGGAGGGTTTTCCTAGGGTAAATCCTCGTGTCTATCTGATTTTGTATTTGTTTTAAGTTATCTGCTCTCTGTTTATGTTATTCAGGTTCAAATTTCAATATGGTTTTAGAGCGGGTTTAAGGAAAGATCCAAAACCAGATTTATTCTAGCATCGAAGTATTCTTTTCTTCTCTTCTAGTGTGATTCTTTCAGGTTTCAAAATAGTGAATGAGCTCAAAGTTGAAGATAGGCTGGATGGTGCATCGAATTTCATATCATGGAAATTCAGAGTCCTTATTGCACTAGAAGAGAATTATCTTTTAAAATATGTGGAGGATGTGCCTGAGCCAACCGATAATGCTGAGAAAGCTCAATGGAAGAAGAATAACATTATGGCAAGGAAGATATTGATTGATTATGTAAGTGATCATATTGTGCCTATTATATCCGAACTGAATTCAGTTAAAGAAATGTTTGGGAGTCTTCAAAGCTTGTATGAACTCAATAATACCAGCAGAGCTCTGGCTTTGAGACGTCAACTCCTCCATATAAAAATGGCTAAAGAAGAATTAGTTATCTCCTTCTTCATGAAAATTACAAAATTGAAAGATTAACTTAATGCCATTGGAGATTCAATTAAGGATAAAGACCTAGTTATGTTGGCCATGAATGGTCTCCCTCATTCTTGGGAGTCTTTTATTCAAGGCATTAGTGGAAGAGATGAATTAGCCAAGTTTGATTGTCTTAGAGCTGATTGTATTCAAGTGGAATTCAGATTAGAAGCAAGAGGAAATGGATATAAATCTCATCATGAAGAGGATCATGTTCTTGCTGCTCATACGTCTAAATGGAAAGGAAGAGAAGATAGCAAAGAAAATTTCAAGAGTAGAGATAGGAATTTAGATTTAGCTCCTGAACCGAAGAAGAAGGATCTCTCTAGAATTCAATGTTTCAGATGTGACAAGTATGGTCACTTTGCCAGAGATTGTTTAACACGACCAAAACATCAAACTGCTGTTGCAAATGTTGATAGTGCTTCATCTCATAAAGAATCTTGTGACAATTCAAAGGGATTTTTATTTTAGGTGCAAAGATTAGGAAAGAACAATTGATGGATTGTAAGGAAGATTAAACAATCATGGAGATAAGTATTTTATTAGCATGATATTCAAGTTATTGCATATTAAAAGCTTTACTCTTTATTGTTGAATAGTTAAAGATTAGTATTAGTTTATCATATATTTAGTTTATATGAATGTTTAATGTACTCTTTCTTCTATGATTTTGTTACATACATTAGAGTAGTTGTATTTTATATTATTTTGTAAATGAAACTGGTATTTTGTTTTATCGTATATGATAACTGTATGATTTCCAGGTCGAGCTGTCTGAAGTCTCCTTTGATCATTGTTTCATGTAGTTTGAACTTTGTACTGTTGTGAAAATGTAGTTGTATTGGAAAACTGAGATAGGAAAATCGTAATTTGGAACAATTATATAACTGGGATAGAGACAAACATATCCAAGACTTTCTTGTCTGATATGAGGAATGGGTTGTTTTTCTACAACTCTGAGTTACTAATCAGATTTGTTCTCTTCAAGCGTAGTACAAATCATATTTAAGCTGTTGCTTTTTTTCAAGTAGAGAAACATGGTACTTGGGCACTATTTCCAATTGCAAAACAAAGGACATCCCTTGCTGAACAAATTTGTAGGTAGAGACACTACAATGGTAGCACAGAGGATAATTCGATAACACTTTGTGGTAGTTAAGCTTCAATGGCTGGTTCATATCTTTAATGAGGGATTTGAGTATTCTAAGAAGTACTACAGATTGGATTAAGAAAATAAAGAGTATTGTGCCACATCTGTAGAGCCTATCAAATTCAATGTTAACAACCCAATTGTAGGAGTCTATTGCATTGGAAGAATCTATTCAGTTTGTCTTGTGATCAGTTTCTTCTATAAGAAGGAAATGACATTGAGAGGATAGTTCACTTCCAGAGAATTTCTTTGCAATCCCTGAGGCAAGGATCAAGGGGGAGTTCTGTGAAGAAGTGAAGATGTTATCTAAGTGGGTTGCAGTGTTGCAAAGTCAATCTGGATTTGACATTTGTAGCTTCACAAACTTTTAGTATAGGGTGATCTGGGATGAGTTCAAGGAGGACAGTCCTGGACTTTAAAAGTTATGGAGGTGTGTGTTGAATACAACTCCTCTAAGGCAAGCATTGTAGGCAATCTTTGAACAAGGAGGTTAGGAGGTTGATGCTAGTGCTTGAAGATTCAAAGGGAGCTTAAACTGCAGATGGAGAGTGCCAAGTCCTTTGCAGAGGATCATCAAGCTCGAGAAGCAGTATGGCTTTGAAAGCTCATTAATTGGGAAAACATTGGTGTCAACTATAATTTGTTGTGATAATGAAAGTTGTGAGAATGCTGCCCTTTCTAAGAGGGAGTCTTTGTTGAGACGGAGTCTCAACATCAGTTGCTCTTATTATGTGCTATAATGCATTTTTCTTCGAGACAAAGAAATTTGAGGTGAAAGCCCTTGTAATTCATTTTTCTCAGGGACGAAGAAATTTGAGGTGAAAGCCCTTGTAATTCATTTTTCTCAAGGACGAAGAAATTTGAGGTGAAAGCCCTTGTAATGCATTTTTCTTTGAGATGGAGAAATTTGAGGTGAAAGCCTTTGTTTCTCTTTCTACTCATGGGAGTAGCCATAGTGGATGTCATGTTGAGAGACTCCATGACAACATCACATTGAGTGACTCTATGATGAGAGCTTGTGTTTACATTTATTTTCACACATGGGAGTAGCCATGGTGAACATCTTGTTGAGTGACTCCATGATGCTATTATGTTTAGAGACTCTATGATAAATTGCGTTTTTCCTCACTAATGGGTGAAGCCATTGTGAGTGTCATGTTGAGAGATTCCATGACTTGTGTATTTGAAAAAGATATGAGCTTGTGTTTAACTTTACATTTACTTTCACACATGGGAGTAGCCATGGTGAATATCATGTTGAGTGACTCCATGATGCTATCATGTTTAGAGACTCTGTGATAAATTGTATTTTTCCTCACTAATGGGTGAAGCCATTGTGAGTGTCATGTTGAGAGATTCCATGACTTGTGTATATGGAAAAGATATCTTCTTTGCTAAGAGGGAGTGTTGAAGATATGTAGCTACAAGAGATATCTCACATACCTGAAATTGTTATCTCTGTTTGAAAGAGCCATTTCATTTGCACAGGTTGTTGTTCTACATTGTATGTATTGCATTTGTTATTAAATTGAAGTGAGCTGATCATCATTCACTCTGCCAGCGGCTATTCTTTATTTCCTCTGCTATTCTTTATTTCCTACTGTTGGCTATATGCTTCGAACAGTCTGGGCGTTTCATACTCTCCCGCAATAAAGGATTCATTAGTTATGAAATGAAAGTGTCATTGTCTTGTATAATGACAATACACTCTTTTGAGATAGAAGACTAATTTTGTGTTGTATGTCTCTTGCGTTGGCGTCATATGTATTTCGGTTGAAATTGGTAGCTTCGTCTATGATGCTCTATGGAGAAAGTCCAAAGCGGTGCTTTTTGTTGTTTTCTGAAAAGTCATTGTTACTATGTGATTATCGTGAATGATCATGGTGGATGTCTATTTTTTGAGTTTTTCATGAATTTCGAAGTGTCTTTAGCAGATGAAAGGTCATTTATAGTTGGGCATCGAAGAATCTTCTTGCATGGCCTTTGAGTCACCAACTTACATTGACGTGGCTGTTGAAGACTAGAAAGGATCATCGTCTAGTAACCAGTGAGTCTTCCCGTTTGATCGTGCTTTTTGGATCTCAGCGATTGGTTATTCTGGTGTTACGTTTTGGTAGCACGGTTTTTGTTATTTTCTATGCTGTTGCAGAGTATTGATATTGATGATTGTATTCATTCATTTTGTGGTCAGAGATTTTTGTATAGCATCTATAGGGTGTGTTGATCAGCGGTCATTTTTAGCAGAAGTATTGAACATTTCTGTGTGTTCTCTATGTTAGCCGGAAAGACTACTTTATGTTATGTCATGTATTAGTTATGTGGTCCCGACGGGAATTAGTTATTACCGAAGGGCAGTTGGGTTGGGTGGTGACATTTGGTCACACCGCTTAGGGTAGATAAATATGTACCACCTATGGGTGAAGGGGGATTATGATGTGAATGTACTCATACACTGGAATGATTGATGAAAACATCTATTGTTCTTTGATATATTCTGTGTTTATTACATTTCTTGTACTATGTCTATGCAATATTAAGTTTACCCTAGCGGGCAAACATTTGGCGCCGTTGCCAAACGAATCTGGCAAGTGACGGAATGAGTGGATGAATGAGAATACCATTTGAGGAGAATATCAATGTGAGGACGAATGAGGATGGAATCACAAAATTTTTTGAAGGAGAGCATGCTTTGGCAATCGATGATTGAATAGAATTGATGCCCAATCTTTTAAATAAGGATAGGAATAAAAAGGAACAGTTGAATGTCTTGGAGTCTACGCATCAAGCCCTAATCTTTGCCCAACAAGTCGAACGTCGATGACGGTTCAGACTTCTCGCCGAGGGACAACCAACCGACGGGTTAACTGAAGGGGACCATGGAGATGGTACCGAAGGTAACTATGGGGGTGTCACAGGAGGTGTAACAACTGAAGGAGACAATTACTGTACAAGAGAACAATGACGGGTAAGAAGTGTTGCCCAGAAATTCCTTGTCTTTCATTTTCGGCCACAGCCCTGTTTTACCAAGTGAAACGCTCAAAGTGTCAAAAACGTAGTGTGTTTTCGACCTCTCGGCTCTGAAAGTTTGGTGTGTTTTTGGCCTTTTCTCGAAAACCCTTTGTGTTTTCGACACCCTCTGTGTTTTGACCCTAAGCGCGCAACTTCGACGGGCGGGTCCCAGTGCCTAAAACCGTGCCAGTGTAGCAAAAGATCCGACGGCTGTCGCATGATTGCATGGGATCTCCCAATCCCATGAGAACACGCGACAGCTGTTGATGCGGTATCTTCGATCAGCGGTCAATCGGTGTTTCGCGGTTCAGTGGATGGTACCGTTAGCGGTTCGGTGGCTGGCATCATGCAGTTAGTCGCATGATCGCATGGGCTCTTCCGAGCCCATGCGACCATGCGGCAAATCGTTAGTGTTTTCGGTGGGGGCGGCTCACGGTTCGACTGGCGGTTCGTGGGGCCCGGGATCTCTGTATTGGCGCAAGTGCGAGGAGATCCGACGGTGGTCGTATGATCTCATGGGATCTTCCAATCCCATGCGATCATGCGACAACTGTTAGATGGGAATCTTGCAGATGCGGTGGGTCCTGTGCCGAGGTGTTCGCTGAGGTGGCGGTTGGACCGAATGGGGGAGTGACACGTGGCTGCGCGATTGCGCAGTTGGAGGTGGGCCCAGTTCTATGTGTAGTCGGCGGAGGTTCTTGCGGGCCCGGTAACATGGGCCCCGTAGATTCAAAATCTACGGTGGTCGCATGTTCGCATAGGATCTCCCGATCCCATGTGATCACGCGACCACCGTCGGATCCTCTGCAATTTTTCGGTGGGGTTTTCGTGGGTTTGGTTGAAGTGGTCGGCCCCGGTTCGGCCGCGTGGCAAGGCGTGACGCGTGGCGGATCTTGTGGGTTCGAGCATTTTTGAGGAGCGGTGGCGTTTCCAAAGAGATGTCGCATAATCGCATGAAGGCCTTTCGGCCCATGCAATCATGCGACCGCTGATTTTTTCGGGCCGTGTGGTCAGCGCCTGTTGTGACATGTGGCGGGGTTTGGCAAGTTTGATATCTGGCGGGTCCCGAGCGATGCTTATGTGGCAGAGGCAAGGTTTAAAAGAGCTTGTTGCATGATCGCATGGGCCTTCCTAGCCGTATGCGATCATGCGACCAGTGACTTTTCCAAGGCAGCGCGGCCTGTTTTTGGTGGGTTTTCTTCTGAGGGCATTTTGCAACTGCAGGTAGCTGAAAATTGATGATTTTTGGAGGCGGTTGTAGTTAAGAATTTGCTGAAATCTTTTAGGCAACTGTTTCTCGATCTTTTCCAATATCTGATCGGATTTGAGCATTCATGGCAGTGGGTTTGCAGGGGGGTAGATGGATCAAAGTTGTTGATCTGCAGGCATGGGCACGCAAAGAAAAGATATCTGATCAGCCATGATGTTTACAGTGAGCATTTATGATCAGACACGACTGGTTTTAGGGTGGATTATTTTATGCATATCTGTATAACCCTGGTTAATTTTTTGACTCCTGCCGGGGTGCAGTTGAGGGATGTATATATTCTTTTTTGGAGCCTGTAGTGAGGAGAATTGGCAATTGTAAAAGAAAATTTTCTTTCTCAGCAAAGCGATTTGTGGCAATTTTTCTGCCCTTTGGCTTTTTGCAATTGTAATTTTCATTGATTGTTCAGATATTATAAAGCATTCTGTGACATTTTTCCTGTTCTCATGCCTTCTTATGTGAATTATCTCTTATTGGATCAAAGTTTATGAAAGCTTCTAGTGATACTTAGTTTTCCTGATCCCCTTTACTTTCAGCTTATTCGTGCACTATTGTGATTGATCTGATTGGATTGAGGTTGTGGGTATAGTTCAATCCCTGTCATTCTGTCTCATTCCTGTGCCCCTTTTGCTGAGGAGAATGTCTGCCTGCAGGTCATAATTTGTGTCTAGTTTTAGGCCCTCTTATGAAATACTTATGCAAGCCTATTCAGTAAACTGTGATCTCCCAGAACTAAGCCTCTCATTGGTTTCATCCCTCTGTGCTGAGATCCAAACCCAATTTCGGTGCATCACCTAGTAGGTAGATTTGCTTTCAGTCATTTCATTTCATGCACTCCTTCTATCCCTTTCCCCTCAAAGTTTACTTTCCTGTTAAGAGCAAATCAGGGTGATTATCCAAGAGGAACCAGCCTAGAATCTGGAGGTCTCATCTCGGTTAGCAAAAGGTCGCACAACCTTGAGATGATTCCCTTGTTATACTGAGTTATCAAGACTACGAGAGCTTGAACTAAGGGTGCAAATTCAGTGTATAACAAGTAGTGAAGAATTGTTGGAGGAAACACGTCAAAGGCTGAATCTAATTGAGGGAACACAAGAACAATTCCAAAACTTGTCCATCTCGCCACGAGTAGAGGGAGCAGGAAGCAGGAGTGACGAAGGATCCAACGTGGTTGGAGGTGCCGAAGGGGCACGAGCACCAGATAGCCAAGACACACTGTTTGATCCTCGTACGCCAAACGTAGGAAGACAATCTGGTAGTCAGAACGTGGTACCCACTGTATTGCAGTTTAACACGGGTGCGAAGACACAAACCCCACCTCTCCAACCCCAAGGGGCACAACTGGTACAACAAATGGTAGCCATGGCCTCGAATAAGTAGAAACTGCCCAAGTTCATGGGCCAGGCGAAGGAGGATCCTGTTCGCCATTACCGAATGTGTGAAACCATATGGACCGCAAATGGAGTCACAGATCAGGACAAGTGGGTTAGAGAGTTCCCTACCACATTGAGGGAAGGGGTCATCGACTGGTACTCCGATGTGGATAAACTGGTTTGACAACATGGGCCACAATGAAGAAGTCTTTCCAGATAGAATTTCAGTTGTTGAGAGATGACAATGAGATCCTTGCCGAAATTTACAATACAAAACAAACAAAGAACGAGTCGGTTCGGGCCTACAGGCGGAGACTAAAGAAACTCATTGGAAAAATGGAATTTGTCGGACAAACAAACTCAAGAAACGATGGTTCGTGGAAGGACTAAAAACTTCCCTCAAGAAAATGAGAATCGTACCATCGACATCGTACAACAATGCATATAACCGTGCAATGGATTTGGAAGTGAATGCAAGACCTCTAAGAAAACTAAGTCCTCCAATGATGAATCCGAGGCAGAAAGTAGCGAGGGAGAATCAAGTAAGAAAGTGCTTTCTTTACAGATTGACCTTGAGAGGATGATGAAAGAATTTAAGACATCCAAGGGAGGCTCAAGAAAAACAGAGGAAGATACTATGTGGTGTACGAACTGCAAAGAAGCGGGACACACCAAAGGTTCTTGTCCGAAGAAATCCTTTTGCGACATCTGCTAGATTGTGGGACATTCCACCAAAGAATGTCCCTACAATCTGAGGGCTAGGAATCAACAAGTGTTGTTTACGCAAGAGCAACCCTCCACATCCGGAACTGGCTGCCAACAAAATACTGCATCATCCGGCGGCTACAGAAATAATCGACAGGGAGGTAGAGGGAATGATGATAACAATAATAACCGCCCTCGGATCTTGTATAATGCGAAGGGGAGACCAATGGTACAATGCAAAAATTGCAACCAATGGGGACACTTTGCTCGGGATTGCCAGAAGGAGGCTCCTGCTTCACAAAAATTGTGTCGGTGGTGCGGACTGGGGAACCATGAAGAAGCCAACTACCTGAAGCCCGACTGCAACCTCCTCGACGTGGAGAGAGGGGGAGAAAAGGAGATCTTGGCAATTACGTGTGCACAAACGAAGAAGGCCACGGAGAAACAAAGAGTACTCGAGGTGAAGGCCGAGATTGAGAGGGAAATGCAAGACCGAAGGGACTCCACAAATACCTTCGACACTTCTACTTGAGCCATGGCAGAACAAAACATCCTGAGGCAAATGATGCAATTGGAGATACCGGTAAAGGTCAAGGACCTTCTTGAAACAATGCTGCATCTAAAAACAACCTTGTTTTTAGGACAAAACGTCCCAACAAGTACATTTGAACGGACGGAGGTTCCTGGCGGCGCATGTTTACCCGCTAGGTTAAACTTAGTATTGCACAGACATAGTACAGGAAATATAATAAACACATAATATATCATAGAATAATAAATACTTTCATTAATCATTCCAGACTGGCAAGTACATTTACATCGTAATGATCATACAATAATATCTCTCTTGTCCAACCTCCGAGAGGGTATATAAAGTACCCGAAGGGCCACGACCGAAACGTCGTGACGTAACTGTCTAACCTTTCGGTCACTAATGACCGAGAGTAACATAATACTTCACTAACATAATAACCCGTACATACAATTATCCCGACAACATCATCCCCCCCAAAAAACAGAGTCGTCTCTGGCGACTCACAACAAAAAGGGAGATGAAATACACTACATAGATTTTAGAAAATCACTGAGGAGCGGAGTGGCATCCCTGAAAAAGCTGAAGTGCCGCCCTCCCCAGCAATGCTGCGTTGTAGTTCTTTTGCCATTACATCACATTCCTCCCGTGCCTGCACCAAACTTGTCTCCAAAACATACTTTTTAGCTATAGCCTCTGCTAACTCTTGTTCAAACAACATTGTCTTCCGAGCCAATTTAACCTCGATAGGCACTTGTACCGCCTTCACTCTTGGGTATGCTGAGCTAAGTGTTGCTCTACTGCCTCCAACCAGGTGGTCAGCTCCTCTTGAGCTCTCTATGCATCCACCAAGACAGTCTCACGTCCAGCCAACGCCTACTCCTCTGAGTGCCTCAACGTGTAGTGCCCTTCTCGAAAGGCTTCCTCTAAGTGCTCTCTCCACCTCTGGCATACAGACACTCTGTGCCTACAGCAACTCCGGGTCTCATCAACTGGTCACACTCTCCAAGGGCTGATAACTAAACCAATTTAGCACTTTCAAAGTCTATGAAACACACCATTTTTTTGATTTTCGTCTGATCCCATGCTCTTTTCTACAAATCGCTTATGTTTTCCTTACTACCTGCTCATGCCCTTCCCTTCGGTACCATTCGTTCTTCATTGTGAACTATTTTGTTTTGTCATCGTTTTTTTTTAAACCTTCTCCTCTTTGCTGCTAGTCCTTCCTTGTTCCGAGATGCATCCTTGTTTGTATTTGCCGTACAGTTGTCTCTTTGCGTCTGCCGTGCTATCGTACGGAAACTAAACTCTTCTCCCCATGTGTTTGTACGGCTTCCTTATCCTGTGCCGTAACCGTATGGTGAAGTAAACTCTTCTAGCACTCCTTGCTTGTGGCCGTATGGTGATCTTGCCAACTTATGCCGTATGGTTTTATATCGTCTTTTTACCGTGCTTATGCTGTATGGTGTGCCATACGGTTCATTAATAGCTGTACGGTATGTATAAATTTTTTGCTTCCTTGCATTCATATGTTTCATTCTCACACCGTACAATGCCGTATGGTAACATGGCACGCATTTTCCCGTTGAACTTGACCGTACGACACCAACCGTACAGGTGCTAATAACTTGCTTATGTGCATCATACCTGTCATACGGTGTTTATAACATGTTTTTTTTCCTTTTCCTGTGTGTCCGTACGGCAGTACGGTGTTTTCTCGCTTTTTTTTTAATAAAAAAATTTAAATTTTTTTTTCTTTTCTTTTTTTAACTGTACGGTCATACATAGTCGTACAGGTATTTTTCAATTTCCTGTTCGGAGGCTTCTCTGGTCGCTCGTACGGACGGCTCTGCCTGCCAGACCGCTCGAGTCCTTCTCTGTTGCTCTGTCCCTCCTCTTGGATCCATCCTCTTCGGGGAAGGTTTCAATTTGGTCACGGTGCTGGCATCATGTATCCGTTCGTCGAGAGTCCACAGAGTGTGTCGTCATTCCCTCTCCCTGTCGCCGTGTCTATTTTCAATGGCGATCCAAAAGCTTGGAACCATAAATTCTATAGGGACAATGGTCTCCTTCCCGTACATAATAAGGAGAATAAAGATTTTGAAGGCTGTGGTCTTCCATACAAGATTCCAATCATCACGAACATGAATGAGCTTAGGTTCCTCTTCCTTGCCCAGATTCATTGGTTTGACAAACGACTCATTCTTCATGGGGTTTGCCTCATCAAATTTATGCATCGGGACTTTGCTTACTTTCGCATCCCCTTCGTTGTATTCACCGTACTCGGAGGGAAATGTTTCCGACACTTCCTCAATACTTAGTACATTGCATGTTGGTCGGAAGAGTTCGGAATCCTCTATTTGCCAGTGGAAGAGACCGTTCAGTGAATCTACATCATCCTCTGCGTATTCTCCCAATCTTAGCACACCTTCACTATGTGGTTCCATTCCGTTCCTTCCTTCGTCTCGTGGGTCATTTTCCCCTTCGGATTCGGATCATGAGGAAGAGGCGAGTTCCTCGCTCACCAACTGGGTCCAGAGATCAATAGTAAATTTCCTGCCTCCGCTCTCCATCGAGAGTGTATTCCGTTTCTAGTTGTGGTTTGCTTTCATTGCCACCAGCCATCCTCTTCCCAGGATGACGTCATACCCCTTCTGCTTAAGTGGGATGACCACGAAGTCAAGTACAAATGGTTGTGCACCCACCGTAACTGGTTGTGCCATCAATGTTCCGAGGGGTTTAATCTTGTGCTGATCGACACTTAATAGATTGAATGTTGGTGGCCACAAGGTAGGCTTCCCTAATTTTTTCCATGTGTCCTCAGGTAGGACATTTACTTTGGACCCGCCATCTATTATGGTGTCCGTTAGGATAGTGCCAAGAATGCCCATTTCCACCACGGCTGGGTGTCTGCCATTATTGACGGCTAGCAGCATTGGATCCATTGCGGAGCCTCCGGGTATGGAAGTGTCTGTGTGCTTCGTGTTGGTTTGGCCACACTACGTGCCCAGTAGGACTGTCCCCAAATGTGGCACGGTGTGTAAGAGGTCCTTGAGTTTCACTGGTACCTCCAGTTCGAGCATCTGTCGTACAATGTTTCGTTCGGCGTCTGTGTCGTAGGGTCCTGCCGGTTCTTGTGTCTCTTGTTGGGCTTTCATAGCCCTTTCTATTTCTTCTCGTGCTTCCAACATCCTTTGTTTCTCCGTACGGGGATGGGGGTATCTCGCTTCCTTGGCTTGCCCTCGGGTAAGAGCCAATATTACTTCTCTTATGTTTGTGTTTCCTTCAATATCCAACAGGTTGGTCCCTATGCCAGACTTAGGACAATTAGCATCTTCATGGTCCCCAGGGCCGCACCACCGACACAGCTGCTAAGGGGCGTCATTATTATTACACTCGCTTGCGTAATGACCCCATTGGTTGCATGCCCTACATTGGATCATTGGGCGTCCCTTCGCGTCATACTGGACCTTGTTACGGGTGGAATTATTATTGTTCCCTCCACCTCGCCGGTTGCCACGGTAACCTTCTGAAGATGCATTATTGTTTGGTTCTGTCCCCCCTGATGTGGATGGTTGTTCTTGTGTATAGAGCAGTTGTTGGTTTCGTGTCTTCATGTTATATGGGCATTCCTTTGTGGAATGCCCCATAATCTGACAAATGTCACAGAATGCCTTTTTGGGATAGGCACCCTTTGTGTGGCTGCTTTTCTTACACTTCGTGCACCAGAGTTCATCGTCCTTGCTTGCACTCCCCTTCATTGACTTAAATTCTTTTAGCATTCTTTCCATGTCTTTCTGGAGTGCCCTGACTTTTCCCTTCGACTCCCCATCACTACCACTGTCATCGTTCGAAGTGTCACCTTTGTCGGAAGAGGATTTGCTTCTTTTCTTCTTGGAGGTCTTCTGTTCACTCTCCAAGTCCATTGCCCGGTTACAGGCATCTACGTATGAGGTGGGAGGCACTATCTTCATTTTCCTCCGTAGGTTAGATTTCAGGCCCTCCACGAACCATCTTTTCTTCAGGCCGTCCGATGGTTGGCTATCCATTTTTCCGACTCACTCCTTCAGTCGACGACTGTAAGCCTGCACAGTCTCTTTCTTACCTTGTTTGGTACCGTATATCTTGGAAACAATTTCATTGTCATCCCTCAGGAGTCGAAACTCCTTCTGGAATTCTGTCTTGAGTTCGTCCCAAGTGGTCACCTTTGTTTTGTCCACGTCGGAGTACCAGTCGATGGCTACCCCTCTCAGTGTGGCCGGAAACCGTTTTACCCATTTTGCGTGGTCGGCGACACCATTCGCCGACCAGATTGTCTTGCACATACGGCAATGCCGTATTGGATCTTCCTTCCCATCGCCATTGAATTTTGGCAACTTTTCCTTATGTGCCGCCATGGTTGGTCGGGCTAGTTTTGGTTGTTGCGTGCGTGGTGGATTTTGTGCTCCTGCGCCGCCTATGCTAGAACCGGCGCCCACGTTTCCTTGGCCGATTACTAATGGTACTTGTATCTGTGTAGCGGGTGGAACCGTATTGTGTGGAGTTGTTGGCTCCAATGGCAGGTTCACCTGCGCGTCCCGTGTGCCTTCGGTCGTACTGTCACTGGCACCTCCGGCAATGCGCTCACCTTCGTAGTCTCTGTCCTCTGCACGCCACATGCGGTTCAGATCTTCAAACTGGTCTCGCTCTTCTTGAAGCAAGACTTGCCTAAGTCGCGTTTCTTTGAGTAGTTCTTCTCTACTCCACACTCTCCGATGCTCCGGCGAGATGAACGGTTCCCAGTTGGCCCTTGCACCTTCCGTACCACTTCCGGGGTTCCCTTTGGGCAACCCTTCGGCAAGTTGGTCTTTGGCAAGTTGCCTCAGCCTACATCGACGTTCACGCTATTGCGCGGAGATCAAAGCCTTCTGTGCGGCCTCACCTTCGTCATCTCGTGCCTTTTTATTTCTATCTTTATTTAAAACATTGGGCATAAATCCTTTCCTCACTTCTCTTCCCGAGTACGTCTATGCAACGGCGCCAGATGTTTACCCGCTGGGGTAAACTTAGTATTGCACAGACATAGTACAGGAAATATAATAAACACAGAATATATCATAGAATAATAAATACTTTCATTAATCATTCCAGACTGGCAAGTACATTTACATCGTAATGATCATACAATAATATCTCTCTTGTCCAACCTCCGAGAGGGTATATAAAGTACTTGAAGGGCCACGACCGAAACGTCGTGATGTAATTGTCTAACTTCTCGGTCACTAACGACTGAGAGTAACATAATACTTTACTAACATAATAACCTGTACATACAATTATCCCGACAACAGCGCAACGGACCCCATGACGCTGGCTATAAACAGTGGGTGAAATCTTGCAGTAGTAGAGATGGGTATCTTGGGTACCATTCTCACTAACACAATTGTCGATGGTGGATCAGGGGTGAATGTTCTACCCAAAGAAACTTGGAAGAGTTTGGGGAAACCGACACTGTGGCCGCCGACCTTCAACTTATTGGGGGTTGACCAACATGGCATCAAACCCCTCGGAACCTTGATGGCACAAGGAACCATTGGGACATAACCGTTCATCTTGGACTTCGTAGTAATTCTACTAAAGCAGAAAGGGTACGATGCCATCCTAGGGAGAGGGTGGCTGGTGGCTGCCAAAGCAAATCACAACTAGAAAATAAACATTTTATCATTCGAGAAAGGAGGCAAAAAGTTTGTCGTCAACCTCACCACGCAGATGGTAGGGGAGGAAATGGCATCCTCCTCAGACTCGGAATCGGATGACGGAGGAAACGAAGGGAAAGAGAGCATGGAACCCAACGAGGAAGGGGTACTAAAATTGGAGGATGATATAGACTTTGTGAATGGTCTCTTCCACTGGCAAATGGAGGACTACAAACTCTTCCGACCAGCATGCACTTTACGAAGTATTGAGGAAGAGCTGAAAACATTTCCCCCGGAGTACGGTGAATACAAGGAAGGGGATGAGAAAGTAAGCAAAGTCCCGATGCATAAATTTGATGAGCAAAACCCCATGAAGTATAAGGAGCTGTTTGTCAAACCAATGAATCTGGGCAAGGAAGAGGAACCTAAGATCATGCTTGTCGACAACGATTGGAATCCTGAGCGGAAGACCGTAGCCTTCAAAATCTTTATTCTCCTTCTTATGTATTGGCAAGAGATTGTGGTCCCTGCAGAATTTATGGTTCCAAGCCTTTGGATTGCCATTGAAAACAGACTCGGCGACAGGGAAATCTTGAGGGAGCGGCTGCACACTCTCAATAAATTAGATGAAAGAAGAATGATAGCACAATGGGCAACAGAGGTCGTACAACAGAAGAGAAAATATTGGCATGATAAGCACATATGAAAGATGCGTTCCTCCCTTGGCCGGCTGGTGCTGAAGTATAATGGAAAGAATGAGATTAAGCCAGGAAAATTTGAAGTAAAAAGGGTGGGACCATACAACGCTCGGGAAGTCAGCTACAATGGGGCCGTCAAGTTGTGGACTCTCGATGGACTGGAGATACATGAGGCCATCAACGGGTCCAATTGAGACCTTACCCGAAGAGAATGGCCCTGAGAAGAGGGATAGAGCACCCGAGAAGATGGAAAGGGACTCAAGAGGTTAGGTAGGCGACCCGAGAGCCATCCAGACGGGCGATCGGAGAAGCATCCGGAAGGTAATTAGATTAAGAATTTATTATTAAAAAAAAACCACACCGTACGGCTATTGTTCAAATGCCCGTAAGGTGGGGAAAAAAAAATTAAAAAAAAAAGAACAATCGGAAGTCACCAAATGGTGGCTGTCATCGAATGATGAAGTCACCGAACGGTGAAGTCCCCGAACGGTGGCTGTCACCGAATGGTGAAGTCACCAGATGGTGGTTGCCACCAAACGGTCGCTGTCACCGAACGGTCGCTGTCACTGAACAGTGAAGTCACTGGATGGTGGCTATCACCGAACGGTGGCTGTCACCGAATGATGAAGTCACGGGTGACAATTCACTGCCATAAGAACAAAGACCAGAGACCTCACATCCTCAACTAGACCATACGAGTCAATACGAAGGTGAGAGGAAGGCTAATCAAGGAGAAGTTCCACACGGACGACAAGGAGTGGTAGCAGCAAGGGATGGGATGGTTCATGGCACAGGTTTTACGTACACTCCACAGAGTGAAGGTTCTAAAAAAAAACGACAAATAAAAATAATTCACAGTGAATAACATATGGCACCGAAGGGAAGGACATAAGTAGGTAGTAAAGAAAACATAGTTATTGGCCATTTGCACAGGCACTGAAAGCGGTTGGCAAAAAGAGTATGGCATCGGAAGAAAATCACTAAAATGGTGTGCCCCATGGAAGGAAAGCATTGGAAGGAAAGCCCTAAGCCGTAGAGGGAGACGGATTTGGAGGTTGGGAACCAACAAAGTTTGAGGGAAGGCATTGCAGGAGCAATGGCCTTGCAAGAACAAGAAGTTGTACGACACGAGGAAATTATTCAGTTCAGTTATTAGCCTTTGGGGAGTGTGACCAGTTGATGAGAGTCGAAGCTGTTGCAGGCAAGGAGTGTTTGCACGCCAAAAGTGGAGAGAGCACTGGAGCAAGCCTTTTGAGAGGGGTATTATGCTTTGAGGCGCTCAGAGTAGGTTTTGGCTGGATGTGAGGTTGTCTTGGTGGATGCACAGAGAGCTCGGGAGGAGCTGACCACTCGATTGGAAGCAGTAGAGTGACACTTGGCTCAGCATACTCAGTAGTTGGAAGCGGAGAAGGCGACACGAGTGGCTATCGCGATCAGATTGGCTAGGGAGACAGTATCATTTGAACAAGGGTTAGTGGAGGCTATAGCTGAAAAGTGTGTTTTGGAGACAAGTTTGGTGTAGGCACGGGAGAAATGTGATGTGATGGAAAAAGAACTACTCGAAGCAACATTGATGGTGAAGGCGACACTTCAGCTTCTTCAGGGACGCCCCTCCGCCCCTTCTTAGTGATTTTCTTATTCTATGTAGTGTATTTCATCTCCCTTTTGTTGTGAGTCGCCGGAGATGACTTTCTTTTTTGGGGGGGATGCTGTTAGCTGGAAAGACTACTTTATGTTATGTCATGTATTAGTTATGTGGTCCCGACGAGAATTAGTTATTACCGAAGGGCAGTTGGGTTGGATGGTGACGTTTGGTCAAACCCCTTCGGTTAGATAAATATGTACCACCTACGGGTGAAGAGGGATTATGATGTGAATGTACTCACATGTTGGAATGATTAATGAAAACATCTATTGTTCTCTGATATATTCTGTGTTTATTACATTTCCTGTACTATGTCTATGCAATATTAAGTTTACCCTAGTGGGCAAACACTCTATTGAGTATATGGTTGCTTTCTATTGGTGATTATTGATTCGGTTATCAGCATTCTTCAACAGAGACTTATTATTATTGTTAAGTGAGTTTTGGTCATTATTCTTAGAGTGTGAAGTCTCAAGTATTGGTGAGCATTGTATCTGGAATTTGTTATTATTCAATAAAGGACTCTTTTCGTGTGGCTGGGTTTTTCACCCTCAAGTGGAGGGTTTTCCTAGGGTAAATCCTTGTGTCTGTCTGATTTTTTATTTGTTTTAATTTATCTTCTCTCTTTTTATGTTATTCTGGTTCAAATTTCATCAAAACTTGCATGCCAAAACTGATGGATTGTATGTGCAAAGCCTGTTGGTGCTATTTGATAAATTGAAAGGAGATTATGGGTAATCTCTGGAATGCAAAGAACTTTAAATATTAGCCCTGTACCCATGTCAACACCAGCCATAGCAGCAACATCAACATATTAGTTATTTGCAGTTAGGATCCTATCATAGTGTGATGGTCTAATAGACTTTGGAATAACCTGATCAAGTGAGTGAGCAATCTGTTTTGAAGCACCCGAATCAATGTTCCAACAAATATCTTTATCAGCATGAGTGCTGATTAATGCATGGTCCTTTTGTTTCAATTCCCCATTAGCAAAAGCTGCTGACCATTGTGTGCAGGAGAGGAATCATAATTGGAAGGATATGGTGAACTAGAAGTAATTAAGGGATGGAAATATTATGATCCTTAAGAGGCTATTTCAGCTCATGAATTTCCTTCTTAGAACAAACTTGTTCACTATGGCCTGTCTGTTTACAAAAGGTACACTTAAGTTTCTCCTTATATTGACCCTCTTTAGAAGAGGTGGTGGAAGTCTCACTAGATTCTGTCTTAGGCATATTCTTTTTCTTCCTTTTTCCCTGGAGTGATGTAGCTATCAATGCACGAGACTTAGGGGTGGCATCAAGTTGACTAAGCTTGGATTTTCCATAGTCCATTGTTCACAAAATGTCTCAAATGAAGTCATGAAAATGACACCTAATCCATCTATAGTAGAGTAAAAGGAAGTAGAGAAGCATGGCAAAAAATCTTTTAATTTAGTCAAACTCAGAAATATGTATTCCTTATAAGTTTTCTCTTTCCCACAACCTGCTAATTGAGATCTCAACAAATTGAACTTAACCAAATAATCCTCAATATTAGGAAACATATTAGTAGAAAGAGATGGCAATTCTGCTTCTAATTGCATAGACTTTACCTTGTTAAGGTTTTAGGATCATTGCAAATGTAATAGCACTATTTGATAGTATGTGTTTTCCAAATGCATCGATCTCTTTGTATTTATACATGACAAGGACAAGACGAGACATGTCCCTTCATGGGACATGTCTATTCATTAATTTATTTTATCAATTTAACTATTTAGTTTTTATGAGAATAATTATAATCTAACTTTATATATATATATATATATATATATATCAATGTATATAGTAATATCAATTATTATATATATTGATATATATGTATATATATAATAAATCATTTCTCATAATAATCATATAGTCAATATTATTTATCTAACCGATGCTACAAACATCAACACTCCCTCTTAGCCAGGGAGGATAAATCAATCCAATGTCAACACTTAAGACACTTGACAACATCAATTATATGATGTAAGCAATAAAGGCATCATCCTCATGATGTAATCAATAGAAACATAGTCTCAATGTGTGGATTGCCTCCATTGGCGATTCTATCCATTTGATATCTTGAGTATTGGCCTATCAGAATGTCAACACATGACATTCACCTAAGTACTCAAGAGTTTATAAAGATATCATCTCATGACATCGAGAGCATTGGCCTGCAGAATATCAACTCTCAGGATGTTCACCAAGTGCTTAGAGTAATGGCCTACCAACATCAATTCTCATGATGTCTACCAAGTACTCAAGAGTTCACAAAGATATCATCTCATGATATCGAGAGCATTGGCCTGCAGAATATCAAGTCTCATGATATTCACCAAGTGCTCAGAGTAATGGCCTGCAGAATATCAAGTCTCATGATATCCACCAAGTACTCAACAAATGTTCATAGGTAATGTGCACTTACCATAAGAACATTCACATCATTTATTATGATCTGTTTCAGCCATCACAAGATGTCTATCACAATAGAAGATGCCATCTATTATGATCTGTTTCAGCCATCACAAGATGTCTATCACAATAGAAGATGCCATCTATCATGATCTGTTTCAACCATCACAAGATGTCTATCACAATAGAAGATGCCATCTATTATGATTTGTTTCAGCCATCACAAGATGTCTATCACAATAGAAGATGCCATCTATCATGATCTGTTTCAGCCATCACAAGATGTCTATCACAATAGAAGATCAAGTTATTGTAAGATCATCACCTTCCAATAACTTTTGCAAATACAAGTGATAATCATTTGGAAGTCGTCACTTCCTCATGATTTACACAGGGGGCAGGCCCATTAAAAACATTTATGATTCATTAGTATAATAATCAATTATATCAAGTTTACCTCAGAAGTGTTTCACCTTAAATAGTGAACTCCCTCTCAATCAATATGATCAAGAGATCCTTGTACTAACTGAACCAAAGAGATCCTTGTACTTGTCACATAAATGTTTGGATGTAGTGCACTCAATGCAAAAGAATAAGCTATCTGAAACATGCATTGCAATGAAGCCCATAGCCTCATCACATTGGTTCATATGTGCAAATCTTTCATACTTAGTAATGGTAGGGTGTTCATTCAAAGTAGACCATAAACCCTTAGACCAAAGCAATCTTTGCATCCTAACCTTCCATGTATGATAGTTCTGAGAAGTTAGAATCTCAAATCCTAAGTCATCTATGAGAGCCACAAGAAAATATAGACAAATGTCTGATAGAAACTGACCTAAAACCTCCAAGATATGAAGCACAACTGAAAATGAAGCCCCCCAATAAACAAAACCTTTCTAGGAGGTAGTATGTCCAAGTAATCAAAGTAGATGCCAAAAGTGCAAAAAGTCAATAAATAATACTTGGGGCCGACTAGAAAAAGTGCACGGACTGGATGATAGAGCTCTTGATACCATTCAAATGCTGCTAGAATCACCCAAATTGGACAATTTGGTAAAACGTTACGAGCTTGGAGTTCAAAAGTGAACAGTCACTTCAAGCTACAATAAATGTTGCCAAACAACAAAATCCTAAGAAATAATCTGTACAATTGTGAAGTTGGCAAAACTAGCTCTCCGATGATATTTTGTTTGAAAAATTTCACCTCCGGGAGCAAAAGTTATCTTAGTTTGAAGAAAAGATCCAATTTGGGTTAGGGGGTCAAAACTCGACCCTTGGGGCTAGTTGTCAGTTCCCAATATGATCATGTAGAGTGTTGGCAATTTTGAAATACGCGCCGCTCTTGGTAGTGGCACCAGAGAGGTGGCAGGGGAGCATTTAGGCGGGGCTCTGTTGGCGGGTGTTCGCTCCACTGGAGAGGCAATGGCCACCAATTGTATCATGAATCTCGCTCTACGCTATGAGTGCTTGACCACAAAATTTAGGGCACAAATAAAATATTAATTTTTAAAACTGCCGAATTAATGTTAAAAAATGTACCCCAACATGTGGACCAAACATAAGTAATGAAATCGTACCAGTCCATAAAAGTACAAAATGACAGAAAGGGTGACCAAATGCTTGCACAGGGAGGAATATTTTGTGAATATTCTTGAAATTCTATTGACCCTCCTATAGATGTTGGTGCAAGCAGTGCATGGCCTGCATGAAATCCGTATGATTGTATGGATCTTTAAAATGACAAAAATAGGATGAAAAAACCTCTGATGCCTAGGGTGACAATCATTGATTTTGAGGATTTGGCAGGTGTTTGTGATGTCCCCTTTCTAAAACAGAATTTAATAAATAAATAATAATATTAAAATATAAAATTAAATAAATAAATAATAATAAAATATAATCTAATTACATATTATATATAAGATATGGCTTTGGCCAATAAACTAAAGAAAACTATGTTTGTTTCAATAAAGAAACAAATATTATATCACTTTTTGAGAGAGAATCAAATATTAAATCATAATGATAAAATAATATCATAATTATGGTATTATAAGCAATAAATCAAAGTTGTTATCGCTAAGGCAAATAGGAAAGAATAATAAAAGAATAGCGATTCATTAATGATAGAGTGACATATAGCGAATCCTTTTCATATTGCCGTACAAGGGAGAAATCAATAAGCTAATTGCATGGAATAATTAAGATAAGGAAATAATGCAAGTGCGTCGATCAGAATAAAGGGTTGTGATTACCAAGAGACTAACTATCATTTACTAACCAAGAGGTGCATTTTGGAGATAAGAGCAATTTAATTAGTGAAGAATTGCAACCATTAAGAGTCACAGCCTTAATGAAAAGGAACGTGAAAGATATAAAAAGATTGTGCAAACCATATTGAAAGATCATCATGGAATATTGGTTTTCTTATATACTTAGGGATATCTGCAGTGCTCATTTGAGCCAATTGTCAACCTAGTGCAAGGAGGGTTATAATCTGTTCTATTGCAAGGTTAAAGGGCACACACAAAGGAGATTATAACTGGAACCGTGTCAGGGTTTCATGGTTACAAGACTAAATCAGGAAAAGCAGCAGAAATTTCTAATCAGATCAGATTCACAACCAAGCCAAGGGCATGATCATAAAGACAGTAGGGACAGCGATCTTACTTGATAAAGTTCTGAAAATATATTTTAAATCACAAGAACTTGGATTCACTGCATAGTAAATATTATATTGAATAAGAAGATTTTATCCTTGTGTTTCCAATTCATATAAATATCCCGAATTAGTTCTCTAAGATTCTAGCAGTGCATAACAATAAATCTATTAGACTCTTCGATCAAAGCCCCCAAGTTCAGAAGTATAATTATTAGATTGTGAAGACATGAGAAATCTTAGAAGGGACATTACATCATAATTGTATATCAGACATTACAATTATCAGATAACTGTCATTGCGTATATATTTTCCATTGAATATACATCAAAGATAACATCGATATTCATTTATCTTCCATTACTTCCTTAATTCATTTTCATTTGACATAGTAAGAATGGGAGATTGGAGTAATAGTTCCAGCCAAAAAAGGGGCATTTCAGTGGCGTCAAAGCATAATCCTGCCATCCTGTGAGGATAGTTCACGCAAACCTATCAACGCAAGAAGGGCACAATTGCCATGGCAGAGTAGTTAGCCAATGAACTCAGAACCTTCATGAGACAAACTAACAAAATATTTGATAGGACCAATCAATTAATCTTCCAAGCTATTCAAAGCATGAACAATAGCCGTAATGAAACACCCGTTCCAAATTCAGGAAGAGACACTCATTCAAATCATTCTGAGGATGAACATTCAACCCAGAATTCCATCCTTAGGCCAACCGTTCCTCCATTCCCACCAAGAGAAGAACCTATCATGGAAGAAGAGGACCCAATGACGAGCAATGTAGAGGATCTTGCACAAATATATGCTAGATTAGACCCAAGAATAGAAAATCGTATACCCTTTAAAGAATATTATGAATTAACATGAAGAGATTTCCACAATCCACCATTTAGAGCGATACAACTTTTTTTGGATTTGATTGTGTGCAATATTTTTGCATGACAATCAAATCCAGAAAAAGCTTTATTGCTCTGAATATTATGAAGTCAAAACCCAAGCCAACCCAAGTAGAAGAAATAATCATTCTGACAAAGATCTCAAGTAAAAAATAAATAACATGAATCTACCATGTTTTGATGGTTCCGATAAAATCAGTATACAATTGTGGGTCCAAAAACTTGACACCTATCTATCCCTCAGCCCTATGACCGAGGAAAATGCTATTAATTTTGCCAACTCCACCTATCCGGGATAGCCCATGATTGGTGGCATCATGGCATCATCACTCAAGGCCATCAAAATATAACCACTTATACTGACTGAAAGCATCTTGAGTGGTACTTCAAGGAGCTAACACAACTAAGGCAACATGGAACCGTGGAAGAATTTGCCAAAAAATTCTAAAAAATCCCAAAAATTATCAGTCATGGTACCTGATGTCTCCCAAAGAAGGCTCATTTATTTATTTAAGGACTTGAGGAATCAACTAAAAATATGGTAAACCCCTTGGAACCACAAACTGTGGGAGAAGCAATACAAAAGGCTATGAAAGTTGAATCCAACTCTTCAAAGGAAAAATCCAAAAATCACTCAACCAAGGCACAACATGAGTATGAAGGGTCAAGAAAGGATAATAAAGGAAGAGCATGTTATTTCTGCATAGAATAGTGAAGTACAGGGCACCAATGCCAAGGTGAGGAATCCCTCAAGCAGAAAGAGGAAATAATGAAGAGAGGCTTATGTTTCAGATGCAAAGAACCATGGGAATAAGGACATAAGTGTGGGAAAAAGAATCATGTGCATAGAATAGAAGCAACACTCAACAAAGAAACAGAAGAAGCACCGCATAAGAAAACAAAACATGATAAAGGGGATCTCGACAACATCCAATCACTGAATGGAGTAGAAAATTAATGGAGTTTTTAGGAAATTCAGCCCTAGCTGTGACAACAACGAACAAACTTGGGAATTACATGAGCGTTACTCCAATTTTTGAAATTTTGGCCCTCTTCCTCTAAATTCAAGTTATGATTCTATTTTTGTCCTCAATTCAATAATCACTGATTGTGAGCTAAGTTATGCAAAGACTGGGAGATGCATTGCAGCCATAGTTTTAAATGATGGTTCAGGTATGTGCCGTTTTAAGACAACAAATTTCACTAGCGCTAACCAATTCACGACAATTCCAAATACTTCTTATATAAAAGTTTGTGGAGGACCACAATATCTGTCTTCTGCTACAATGCTTGTTACCCCTTCCTCATGTCAATCAAAATTTCTATTGCTTATATTATAGTTGCACTCGTGGTTGCTTTGTTCTACCTTGTAATCATTGAGACAACCATTCAGTGGTTCTTCTGAAGAAATAATTGTGTAGGATTATCAACTCAATGCACACTTCTAGATTACGCTTCTGAAGCTTCAATTCAATTTTCTTATGAGGAGGCTTAGTGTCAACACTCCACGCATCCAACTATAGGCATTAAGGAATGCCCAATAATTTCGGAATCTGAACCCAACACAAGTCTTTTCAAAGTTCGAGAATCACACCACACCCTCGATCCCTTATTTCAAATCGGCATGAAATCGGAGCTAGTTATATGGAAATTGTGGAAATGCCGACACATGTTTCAACCCAGACCAGATAAGTCTTACAAAATCCTTTGACAAATTTGAAAATCTGTTGTATAGTCGGTAGGTTGGGTTGCTTTTTGAACTCTTGAACCCAAGTGCATTAGTACAAAAGTTCTCCTTTACATGCGACTCCTCGACATGCTTGAAGCGATAGTTTGTTTGGTTCTCGAGCTCATCCAATAACCTGACTTCCCGACATGTCATGAGTTCCTATCGGGGCCAACATTGTTTTTCAAAATGTTTGAACCGCTGACATTTCATGTGCAGAGGAGGTGGTGTCTTCTTGGTACAAAGAATTATGCAGATAAAATCATAGGCCACATCCCATGGAATGTGCCGATTTTGAGTGTAACAAAAAATGTATTTGTTGAAAAGGCTTTAGAAACTTCAAACGAATGTAATCAACAGGAGTGAAGCTGATTCTATACGAAGTATGGGAGCTCGATACAAGTAGTGCTGTTTGGGTGATTCACATTCCTTACAGGTACTGTGTTAAGTATTCAAGATGAGTGGTCTCAACACTAGAACAAAGCTAAAGCATTGAAAGCTCTATTTGCAAAATTATTCAGACTGGAAAGATAGAGACTTCATGCGAGCCAATCTAAGCTTCTAACAGATCAAATTAGTATTGGAGACAGGTGTGAAAGGATTCCAACATATAATTTTCCTCAGAGCCACATGACAGGGCACCGAGCTGGGACAACTCATCATTCTATTGAAGGTCCGCATTGCAAACCATTCAATCTACTTTTGGAAGTTGGAAGATTTTGGGATATAGTAATTTAAAAGGAAAGTTTTGGAGCCGTTCAATCCAACTTGATCTTGTTGGAGTTCTTTCACTCAAAATTGATAGTGGAGAGTCTTTTTAGTGAAAAAGGACCTGTGCTGAAGTTTTGAAAAGCTCCACCAGCTGTAGCACTTCTTGAATTGAAGCCTCTTACATACAAATTTGATGCATTAGAAACACACATAAGTCTACAGACTTTGGAATTTCATTGGGGCAAACATTCATCGGGCTTATGTTGATACGTGTAATAATTTTATCAAGGATACAAAGTTGGAAATCTGTATGCTAGAGGAAATTGTCGAGAAAAGATATAACAAGGGTGATCCTCATCCAGCTTTCAATACTGCAGCTCAAGCTTGGAATCATGAGCTGTTTTGGGAATGCATGAAACCTTAAGGTGGGAAAAAGCCAAGGAGAGATCTTGGAATCCATTGAAAAGGATTTTGGTTCATATGATCAATTTTTGAAAGAGTTCAAGCTAACTGCAACTACACAATTTGGTTCTGGTTGGGTTTGGCTTGTTTTGAGAAATGATATACTTGTAATTAAGAAGACTGCAAATGCTCTTAACCCTCTAGTGTGGGGTCATGTCCCACTTTGTTATCGGTATATTTTGTATGTACGGGTGTTGTGTAATAAACTTATGTTAATCTCGGCAGTTAGTACCAAGAGTGTGAACCGTTACGACGTGACGTTTCGGTGGTGTCTCTTCGGAGGTTATATGTACACATTGCTCTGAGTATGAATGACACGATTTGGTTTTCTGAATACTTTATGTTTACCGAATTGCAATACTTTCCTGTGTTCATGTTTATCAGTTAATGTGTGTTTATGCAACTATTCTTGTTGACCCGAGAGGGAAAACATCTGGGGCCGTTGCCTAGACGTACTCGGATGGCGTATAACGACAATGGGCTTACCACTCGGAGAACTTAATTTGGAAGCCGACGATGCTCGGACGGAACTGTATGAGGGAGAAGACATCCAGACATGGGAATTTCGAATCTTACTGCAAGTAGCCATCGAAACTTACGTACGGAGAGAAGCTACAGACGAAGACGTTCCGACCAGCGCCGTGTGGGACGTGATCGGGGCCAACCCTTCAACGAATCGGTTGTTGAACCATCTTCCACGGCTCTTGGCACAGGCAGCACTAGCACGACGTGCTCATCAAGAGGAAATTGATCGAGAGGAACGCCGCCAGGAGATCCTCCATGAATTCCATGCCCGAGAGCATCTGCGTCACCGTCAAGAAGAGAGTGATGGCAACCGGAGGAATCCTTGAAGCATGATCGAAGAGGGTAAAAGAACACAAATAATTGTAATATGGTTGTAATGCAATTACAAATGTTGTAAAAGCAACGTGAATGAATAAAGAATAAGTGTTCTTGGGTTTGAAGGCAATGTCATTTGTTCAATTTTGATGCCAAATAATTTAAATAAAGATAAAAATAGAAAAGTGGGAAATGATGACGAAGAGGCCGCACACGCAGCTCTAATCTCCGCATAGCAGCGTGAACATCGCTATAGGCTAAGGCAACTTGCCAAAGACCAGCTTGCCGGAGGGTTGCCCGAAGGGGACCTCGGAAGTGGTACGGAGGGTGCAGAAGCCGAAGAAGAGTTCACTTCTCCGGAACGGAGAGTGCGGAGTCGGGAAGAGTTACTTGAGGAGACACGGGCGAGAAGAGCCTTTTTCCAAGAGGAGAGAGTACGGTTTGAGGTGGGTCTCCGTACACCAAGCGCGGAGAACCAAACCGGTGGAGAGGGTGATACTGCAGAGGGTGGCACGAGCACACCAGCAGACCCTCCGTTGGAACCGAGAACCCCGCACGGTACGGTGCCAGGAGAAGGGCAAGTACCACCAGCCCAGCAACTACTGCAAGGACAAGTACAACAAGTCCAAACTACCCATAGCACTCAGGGAGGTGTGGGCACGAGTGGTATCGGTGCACCGCCTCCACCGCGGCCAACCATGGCGGTGAATAAGCAGAAGTTACCGAAATTTACGGGGCAATCCAAGGAGGATCCAGTTCGGCACTGTCGAACGTGTGAAACGATATGGACTGCACACGGGGTAACTGACGAGAACGAATGGATCCGTTAGTTCCCTGCAACACTGCGGGAGGGTGCCATTGATTGGTACTCGGACGTTGACAAGACAAGGCTCACGACATGGGACGATGTCAAAAAGGCCTTCCAGACAGAGTTCCAATTGTTACGGGATGATAATGAAATATTGGCGGAGATCTACAACACGAAGCAAGCCAAGAATGAGTCTGTCCGTGCGTACGGCTGACAACTCAAAGAACTCATTGGAAAAATGGAGTCGGCCCCAGCGGATGAATTGAAAAAGAGATGGTTCGTGGAGGGACTCAAAACATCCCTCCGAAAGAAAATGAAGATAGTGCCGCCTACTTCGTATAGTAATGCATATAACCGAGCAATGGATCTCGAGAGCGAATGTAAGACCTCGAAGAAGACAAGGTCATCTTCTGATGATGATTCAGAGACGGAAAGTAGTGAGGATGGGTCGAGCAAGAAAGTGCTCGCATTGCAAAAAGACCTTGAGAGGATGATGCGAGAACTTAAAGCCACCAAAGGAAGTACTAGCAAAGCCGAAGAAGATACAGTGTGGTGTACGGACTGCAAGGAGGCAAGCCACACAAAAGGGTCTTGTCCGAAAAAGGCTATTTGTGATATCTGCCAAATCGCAGGACATCCCCTTAAAGAATGTCCCTATAACTTGAGGGCAAGAGGCCAACAAGTACTCTATGCACAGGAGCAACCTTCCACGTCTGGTACGGGTGGACAACAGAATGCTGCATCATCTGGCGGATATAAAAATGACCGCCGGGGAGGCCGAGGCAACAATGAGAATAAGCCCCGGATCCAATATGATGCCAAGGGAAGACCCATGATACAATGTCAGAGTTGTAATCAGTGGGGTCACTTTGCTCGTGATTGTCAGACGGAGGCCGCGACTCCGCAGAAGTTGTGTTGGTGGTGCGGACCGGGCGACCATGAGGATGCTAATTGTCCGAAGCCCGGCTGTAACATCCTGGAGTTGGAACGTAGAGGTACTGAGAAGGTCCTGACAGTCACCCGTGCCCAAGCCAAAAAGGCCACGTACCCACACCCTCCGACGAAGAAACAGAGGGTACTGCAAGCGAGGGCCGAGATCGAAAAAGAGATACAGGACCGGAAGGAACCTGCCGACGCCGGCACTTCTCACCGAGAATTGGCGGAGCAAAGTATACTACGGCAGATACTGCAAATGGAAATACCTGTGAAGGTCAAGGACCTGTTGGAGACCATGCCACACCTAAAAACAACTCTATTCCTAGGGCCTAACATGCCACCTACGACGGTGGAACGAACGGAGATCCCAGGCGGTTGTGCATCTGACCCGATGACGTTGTCAATAAACCATGGACGGAACCCGGTAGTAGTAGAAATGGGTATCCTAGGTAAAATCCTCACGAACACCATCATTGACGGAGGGTTGGGCGTCAATGTCCTTCCGGAGGAAACTTGGAAGAGTTTGGGGAAACCGACGTTGTAGCCACCAACCTTCAATCTGTTAGGGGCCGACCAGCACGGTATTAAACCACTCGGTACGCTGATGGCACAGCAGGTGACTATCGGAACCCAGCTTTTCACCTTAGACTTCGTCGTAATCCCTCTCAAGCAGAAGGGGTATGACGCTATATTGGGTAGAGGGTGGTTGGTGACAGCCTGAGCCAATCACAACTGGAAGAAGAACACCCTCGCATTCGAGAAAGGGGGGAGGAAATTTGTGGTAGACCTCGCCACACAAATGGTTGGAGAGGAAATGGCGTTCGACTCAGACTCCGATGGTGGCGGGATGGACGGAGAGGAAGAAACGATGGAACCGAATGATGAAGGGGTACTCGAGATAGAAGGAGATACGGATTCACTAGATGGTCTCTTTCACTAGCAAATGTGTGACTACGAGGTATTTCAGCCATCGTGCAATATACTGGAGATCGGGAATGAGTTCCCTACGGAAGAGAACACGAACGAGTTCCCTCCGGAGTACACAGAATATACAGAGGGGGAAGCCCGGATGAGAGTAAGTCCGGCTCACGTGTTCTCGGAGGGAGAACCTATCCAATACAAAGAGGCAAAACTTCAAACAATAAATCTCGGGGACGAGCAGAATCCCAAGACTATCCTGGTGGGAGATGACTGGGATCCCGTGTTAAAAACGACAGCCTTCAAAATATTCACAGAGTATAAGGACGTGTTTGCCTGGAATTATAAAGACTTGAAGGGCGTACCTCCGGAGCTCTGCGTGCACCGCATCCCTTTGGTTCCTGGAGCCCAACTTGTGTGGAAGAGGCCGTACAGGATGAACAAAAACTATACTGCAAGGGTGGAGACCGAGATTGCGCGGATGCTGGACGTGGGGATAATTTTCCGAGTAGACACAAGTGAGTGGGTGTCACCAATCGTGATATCTCAGAAGAAAGAGGCTAACCAAATCCGCATCTGCGTAGACTTTAGGTGTCTCAATGCGGTGACCATTAAGGATCCCTTCCCGATACCCTTCATAGACAGCATACTCGAGGTGGCAGGCCATGAGATCTATTCCTTCATGGACGGGTTTTCAAGATATAACCAGATATCCATTGCAGAGGAGGACAAACCACCTTTGTAGTAGAAGATGGTGTGTACGCCTACAACTGGATGCCCTTCGGCCTGTGTAATGCACCTGCAACTTTTCAGAGAATCATCCTGCACATCTTTGACAAGATGTCGAGAGGGAATTTTAAAGCATTTCTGGATGATTGGTCCATTTTCAGTAGCCAAGACAAACACGTAGCACTCGGAGAGTGCATGGAGCGGTGCCGGAAGGCACGTCTGGCACTCAACCCGAAGAAGTGTCGTTTCATGGTACCGCAGGGGAAGCTGCTCGGACACATCGTTTGTAAGGAAGGGTTGAAGACGGACCCTGACAAGGTCCGGGTGATAATTGAAATGGAGGCTCCCAGTGACGTAACCAGTGTCAAGTCATTCCTGGGCCATATCGGGTACTACCGACGGTTCATAAAGAATTTTTCCCGGATTTCATACCCGATGGATAAACTTATGAAGAAAGGGGAGCTGTTCGTCTGGGCGAAGGAGCAAGGGGAGGCATTCGATGACTTAAAAACGAGACTGTTGGCAACCCCCATCTTGGCATTTCCGGACTGGGACAGAGAGTTCCATGTTCATGTGGATGCGTCAAACTACGCCATTGGGGCCACCCTGGCACAAGAAGGCGAACATGGGCTGGATCACCCAATCTATTTTGCAAGTCGGTTACTCTCGAGGGCGGAGAGGAACTACAGCACTACAGAGCGAGAGGCTCTCGGAATGGTCTACTCGATTCAGAAGTTTCGGCACTACCTATTGGCGACGCCTTTTACTTTCTTCGTGGACCACCAGGCTTTGATGTACCTGGTTAACAAGCCCATCATTCAGGGAAGGGTCAGCAGGTGGTTGCTGCTCCTTCGAGAATTCACCTTCAGAATTGTTGTACGGCCAGGACGCAGTCATGTGATTGCGGACCAATTGTCCCGAATTAAGTCCGGCGAGCCTCCAATAGGAATAAACGATGACTTTCCAGATACTCACCTATTTCACATTGCCGTACTACCGAAGTGGTACACAAGTATCGGTGAGTACCTGTTCACGGCCTGATTTCCAGAAGGAATGCTCCCCGGAGAGCGTAGAAAATTGGTTCTGAGGAGCAGAACCTTCCAGCTTATCAACGAACTGCTGTACAAAATGGGTCCAGATCAAATATTGAGGTGTTGCGTAATGGAGGAAGAGGTTCCGAGAGTGTTGAAAGAAGCTCATGAGGGACCTGCCGGAGGGCATATGGGCCCTGACATCACCGCTAGAAAAGTCTTGTTGGCAGGCTTATGGTGGCCGACGGTGTACAACGATGCCAGGGAGTGGGTCGTCGGCTGTGACACATGCCAGCGGGCAGGGAGACCTCTCAAATGAGACTACATGCCACTTAACCCCTCTCATGCACAGGAATTGTTTGAATGGTGGGGACTGGATTTTGTGGGGCCTTTGAAGCCCAGCCGCGCTTGACGCTGTTGGTAGATTGTTGTGGCAACAGAGTATCTGACCAAGTGGGTGGAAGCACGAGCACTAATGGATAACTCTGCTCTAAGTATAGCGAAGTTTATTTATGAGCAGATAATAACGCGGTATGGCATTCCACTGCAGTTGACGAGTGATAGAGGTGGACATTTCGTCAACCATGTGATCAAGCTACTGACGACAGAGTTCAAAATTTTTCACACACTCTCGAGCCCGTACTACCCTCGAGTGAATGGTCAGGCAGAGGCGACTAATAAGATCCTGATTGGAGTCATTTACAAATCCTGCGGCGTTGAGGGCGAGGATTGGGAAGAAAGGCTACCCTCGGTACTATGGGCCTATCGAACATCTTACAAGGTGACCACCGGGCAGACACCGTTCCAACTCATGTACGGATAGGAGGCCATGGTAGCGGTAGAATTCATGGTTCCTAGCCTGCGGATTGCAATTGAGAATAAATTGGGAGATATGGAGAGTCTAAGGGAACGACTCTATCTCTTAAATAAGTTGGACGAAAAACGGGCTTTGCAACAATGTGCCACTGAAGCGACGCAGCAACGGAGGAAGGTTTGGCACGATAAGCATCTCCGACGAATGCAATTTACACCGGGCCAGTTGGTTCTAAAATACAACGGCCGAAATGAAATCAAGCCTGGGAAGTTTAAAGTAAAATGGATAGGCCCTTACAAAGTTCGGGAGGTGGCTACAAACGGGTCTGTAAAGCTGTGGACCCTCGATGGACGGGAAATACCGGACGCGGTGAACGGCTCGAAGCTGAAAGTATATCACGAACGGCCGACGATGTCACCGCAAGGGCCAGATACATACAAAAAAAAAACAAAAAAAAATGGTTAAGACCGTTATTGTTGGACATTGCACAGTAGTATGGGATCACGACAGCATAGTACTTGGAGACATAAATTACAGGTTTCAAAACCAGCCAGTAGCACCAGAGGACCGAGGGTTTCACAGTCTAGAGTCCGCATTGCTGGTAGCATGGATACTGCCAGAAAGCACCGTCCACGCGTACAACAGCCACAAGCACAAAAGGAAGAGATTACTTGGAAGACTGTGACATTCGAGGGTTTGAGCGGAGTGGAGTGCCGATCATGGTGGGATAACACTCCAGACGCACATTTTTTGAAGGGACAACTTCGAAGAGCAGGAGTACACTGGGCAATTCAGATGCCTTTGCCCTCCATTAGAGAGTACGAGGGACCTCTCCGAGGCATGATTGATACATTCGATCGGGATAGCCGGCGTAGCACTCTGAAGTATTGTGGCACTGAGATACAAATTTCATTTTCTGCCCAGGAGATATCGAGGGTTTTTGGCATACCTGGCACGCACGGGAAGAAAATAGATTTAAAGCCCAGGAAACTGTCCCGTGAAGAAAAGGAAAATTACATTAAGATGGTTTTTAGAAACCTGTCTCAGAGTGAGTTGGAGTCATTGGCTGGCGCTTCTTCAAAGAATCGGGGAATCAAGAAATCATTTGTGGCTCCCGGAGAGTGGCGGTGTCTGATGGACATTGTGAAGAGCAGGTTGACCGGGGCTAGTAGGGCCTCCGACATTGCCCTTACACATCTCATTTTCATGAACGAGATCCGTAATGGTACGGTGTACGATTGGGCTTCAGTTATGGCGGAGAGGCTGTATGAGTTCATGACTCTGCAGCATTGGACATTTTACATGCCCCATATTGCCATCGGGTTGTTCCTGAATGCTGCCCGAGAGTAGATTCCAGTAGAGAAGCTGAGGCCACAGCCAGTTGATATTGCTACGGGAGAGCCTCTTATCTTTCATTGGCGTCACTTGGATGCTGGCGGAGTACAGACAGGGTCAAAGAGGAAGCGCCAAGTCCTCTTAGAGTCGGAAGGGGAGAATGTGGACAGTGGCCGAGAGGAGTCGAGTGAGGACTTGGAGGAGGAGGAGGAAGGCAGCGAGAGTGTTGCAGTGGGAGACTTTGACACTCTCGATACAGAGGTACCATCTGAAAGTGCATTAGCTCCAACTCCACCGTCTGAGAGTGCACCACCTCTTGTACTATTCACGCCACCAGTACCCTCGGCGACTGTTGCAGCGGGGCCCTCTGTACCGTTCGGTACCACATTGGAGGCTGTACCCGTGCCATGGTTCGGAGAGCTCCGGCCCCCTGTTGTGCTACACCCGGCGGGTCAGGCTTCCGAGCCACCTACAGCTCAGCCAACCGACCTAGGACAGACTAGCAAAGATGGTGTTGGAGGTTTAGAGCAGGAGCAGACACAGCCGCGAGAGCAGGTTACATTGGATGTTGGTACTGAGGCCATTGTGCGAGTTGGGCCAGGGGTATTTGAGGAGCCGGCTCGAGCATTGCCGACGGGGGATGAGGACTCTTCAGTGCTGTCATGGTTGGAGCAGTTCACATTACCCCCGATAGCAGTGGCAGCTCCCATTTCACTTTCCCCTGCCAGAGTAGTGTTAGAGAGGCCTTCAGAAATTATTGACCTGGATGCAGTGATGTCGCCACCAAGAGAAGAGCCAGTAGCCCAGGAGAGAGAGATATCCGAGAGACCAGTTCCTATGGAGGGACAGAGACCGCAAGCTGAGGCTAGTGCAGAGCCACCAGCCTTGACAGGGTCACGGAGGGCGGTGCCAGCGAGGGAGTCCGCGCAGAAAGTGTTGGAGCAGTACTTGGCGGATGTAGCCGCAGTAGCTGCTGGAGCCCAGCGGGTCATAGCCTCAGTAGAGCTTCAGGCTCAGGAGGGGGTTGCTGAAGAGTTGGAGCGCCTCTTGACCTTTGTGCGGGTTGGCTGTCCATAGGCATTTGCAGAGTGCTTTGAGGCTAGGGGATGGCCTACTCAGGAGTCTCTTACGATGTTGGAGGATTGGGCTCTTAGTGCGACGGTGGGCGAGAGCCGGATTCACGGTCTTATTCGAGAGTTAGAACAGGCCTTTCGAGAGGAGTATTTCACTCTCAGGCGGTTAGAGCATGCTTCCTCAGTACATCAGGCTACGGGATTGGCAGCAGAGGCAGCTTGGGAGGAGGTAGCTTCCCGTCTTATAGCCTTGGAGACTGCAGCAGTGGTTCAGGAGACGGAGTCTTGGGCAGCTAAGCGGAGTATTATGGGGTCAGAGTTGGAGACTTTACGGGCTGCATTGGAGACTGAGCGTGCTGAGCGGGCTCTTCTTGAGACTCGCCTTGGTTCTGCTTTGGAGACTGTGGATGCGAAGGAGAAGGCAGTGCTCGAGGCAGCTAGCATGGTTCGGAAGGCTATAGAGCCTAAGATGAGGGCAGAACAGGCTTTACAGCTTCGGACAACTCAAGAGTACGAGTTGCGGGCTAAAGTCACTTCCGGCACAGCCATAGCCGCGCCATCATCATCAGGGACGCTTCCTACGCCCCCTCCTGAGTAGTTTGTAGTAGGCTCATTTTTGTCTATGTTATATTTTGTAAAAGTTGTCGGAGCCGACTTGTTTTTTTGGGGGGATGATGTTGTCGGTATATTTTGTATGTACGGGTGTTGTGTAATAAACTTATGTTAATCTCGGCAGTTAGTACCGAGAGTGTGAACCGTTACGACGTGACGTTTCGGTGGTGTCTCTTCAGAGGTTATATGTACACATTGCTCTGAGTATGAATGACATGATTTGGTTTTCTGAATACTTTATGTTTACCGAATTGCAATACTTTCTTGTGTTCATGTTTATCAGTTAATGTGTGTTTATGCAATTATTCTTGTTGACCCGAGAGGGAAAACACACTTCTGACCACAGATGTTCGAGGAACATGCATATTACCTTGACTATCAGAACTAAAGGCCATATTACATATTAGTGTTCATGGATGAACTTGTTTCATGGGATGCGGTGACAACTCATTTTCCAACCATGTGATGGAAAATATTCCTAGAATTCCAATCAATGATGTTCAAACTTATTAAAGTGTTGAATATTCTATGGGCGGGAAAGTTAAATTTTAATTATCCAAGAATCAGTTATTGAAATGGAGAAGGCTCTGAAGACAAGTCTTTTTAAGAGGAAATTAGTTATAAAAAAGAGGATCCTAATTTTCTAAAGCCTATGCTTAGGACGAGAGGAGATTTTCTGATTTTAGTATTGTAAAAGGGGAGATATCAGTGTAATTTTCTGGAGAGAAACATGATCTTTTGTATAGAAATAGAGTCTTTGAACTTTGATTTTGTCCAGGAAATAAACGGAACTTTTGAAACTTTGCTTTCATTTGTATTTTTTTATAATTGTCATTTGCCTATGTCAATTGCAATTAGTCCTAGATGATTTCATCTATTATAGTAGGTCATGATGTGATTATTTTATGAACTTTGAGTCTGGGATATTCACATAATCTGAAGAGAATTGCTGTTATTTTCTTGATCATTTCTTGTGGGTACTAGGTGGATGAACTTTGTGTCATTCATTTCTTTTTCCCTTTCATTTAAGGTCGATATTCGCATTTGTATCATGGTTATGTGTAGGTGTTAGCTTTCCCTTTCCCGCTTTCTGGTTAAAAGCACACGTAGAAAATACAAATTACAACATAAGAGGGAGCTATACCTCTAAAATTCAGAGGAAGATCATCTATTCAACGAAGACTGTTAGTTTCTATTTGTCTTCCATCTTGGGCATAATGAGTCATTTCTAAGGTTATTTTGGGAAGGCAAAATCTGCAATTGACAACCAACAAATATGACTTGAGAAGAAAAGCAAAAAATAGGAGTTGGAAATCAGAAACTCATTCATTATCATTTGGTTTGGGAAATCACCATTATCAAATAAGGCTTCATACCATAACCAGCAAGATTGGCGATGAAGGCCAACAAGTAAAGACTTGAGTACTAGATCAGGGAATGGGAGTTTGTAATGAAATAAAGCAACCACACAATGTATTGATACAAATATTATTTTGTCTAGGTTGCCGATTCGGGTGCGGATGTGGATGTGGGTGCGCAATTTTTTTTTTTTGGATTTTGGATGTGTTTCTATATATATATATATACATTTTAAATATATATATATATATATATATATATATATATATATATATATATATGTATGTATGTAAAGAAATGCAAGAAATATACAAAATTAAATCATTTGATAGTATGATACTTCACCATTGATCAAGATATCTGACAAATATTAAATAAGCCATATCATATATGTCTATGTTAACCATTCCAATGGTTATAAAAAAGAAGCGTACCCAGGGCACCCGGGTGATGTAGCATTTAATAATGATGCAAAAAATATCATAATTGTACTTATCATGCACTTCAAATCCCATGGTTATCAGAAAAAATAGCATACCTGCACTGGGGAAAAACAATGAAGAAACTCACACATAAATGCTACGAATGCTTGAAGAACTTGAATTTTTTGTCAAGAATATTTGTCCATGACTCCATAGGATAGCTTTTATAGAAATTATGCCCAAAATGTGATGCTTAATTTGTTTAAAATGACACCATTAATCAAGAAAGAAAGAGTCTCTAAACATTTATCCTTTTGGCACTAACATATATTGAAACACAACAAAACTTTCCAGAATTTCAAAAAGATAGTTAATGAAGAGGTTTGCTCTAAGCATCCATCCATTTAGCCTGAATCCATGCAAACAATAGCTTTGTTCCTGAAGATTTCTATGCACCCATATTGATGCAGTGCAAGGCAGGAGAATCCCCGATGGAGATGTCCTAGCCCCCAGCAAATAACCACACACAAAAATATAATAACAATACAGAGATATAGATCCACACAATGCCAATACTCATAATAGAATCATTATATTTTCATCCAACATGCCCGGCTGTAAGGCCTTCCGGGTTACGGCCAAATACAATGCAATTACAATAGAAACTCCACAAGATCCCACAAGATCTAAACCAAAACCCTAGCTAGCCCAGATCCACACACTGGTAGGAACCCCCAAGGAAGATCTAAACTTGTGCTCGCAAGCCCACCAAGCAATCTCCTTGTTTCCCAAGCCGCAGCTACTAGCTCTCCTCAAAACTCGCTCCACATCCACCTCCTCTTCTCCAAGATGGATGAATGAATGCCTCAAGACTTCCCCCACAACCCCTACTTATACCAATCTAAGCCACAGGTTGGCCCTGAAAATAAATTAAATACAAATACCGAAATTAAATGCCACAAGTCGGCCAACAACAACAATTAAATTCCCAAAATAGATGTCTTAGTAAAATTGCGATATCTCCTAGCTCCGAATGAATTAGAACTCGTGCTTCGAACCGTAGGTATAAATATAGGTCCTCTTCAATCCCTGAAATTTGTAGCCTCTAACTCTTTGTGGAAAATTACTTATATAGCCTGAAATAGGCACAAAATTCCTAAGCAAGACCAAGCTCCATCTAGGCCATGCTGAGCAACCAAGACCATGCCAAGTTCCATAACCAATTACCAAAGACCCAAGTAGGTCTATCCAACTCTACCAAACCCCTCACACATGAAAATAAGTCCACAAAACTCCATCAAATCTCCCAAACATGCAGGATAGCCAACTACCCTGGGATGCTCCTGCATCACATATAATAAAATCAGAATTTAGAATTCAGATTTTTTTCCTCTTTAGGATTGTCATCTAGAAAAGTTGGTTTTATGTGTATTTTCACTACCTCAAAATCATAAGAAAAAATAATAGATAAAATGAATTTAATGGATGAAATGAATTTAGAATTCAGATTTTTTTCCTCACGGAGGCTCTTGGATGCCCTATGGATGCTCACAGGAAGCGCATCCAGGGCACCCAGATGCTCTCTGAGCAACCACAGGGCATCCGAATCCGAATCAGCTTCTAGATGAATCCTCTTTTGCCTCCAGGCCTGGGAGCTGCGAATCGGTAACTAAGTATTTTGTACTTATTATTTACTTTTAGAACATTCTCAATCCCTTGCATGTAATCAAGGCAAAGATTGCACATCTTTGAAGATTAGTATATACTGTTAGAGTAATGACAAATGATATGAGAGAATGGATATGCCATGTGTATCCATAAGGCATGGGAAGAGATAAAGTCTCTCCCGAGATTATAAGAATGGATATGCCTTGTGCAGGCATCCATAAGGCTTGGGAAGAGATAAAGTCTCTCCCAAGGATTATAAGGATGGATACGCCTTGTGTGGTTATCCATAAGGCCTGGGAAGAGATAAAGTCTCTCCTGAAAATTATATGAATGGATAAGCCTTGTGTGGGTATCCATAAGGCCCGGGAAGAGATAAAGTCTTTCCCAAGGATTATAAGAATGAATATGCCTTGTGTGGGTATCCATAAGGCCTGGGAAGAGATAATGTCTCTCGCAAGGATTATAAGGATGGATACACCAAAGTATAGGGTATCCATAAGGCCTTGGAAGAGACAAAGTCCCTCAAGGATTATAAGGATGGATGCATCAAAGTATAGGGTATCCATAAGGCTTGGGGAAGAGATAAGGTATAATGAGATGGTGAAATAGCTTGAGGACCGTTTTATGTTGAACATAAATGCAACTAGAGCCACAAGAGGTCCTCCCAAAAGAGCATGGAACCTAATCATGAATTCTCCCTAGGAGTATGTGGGAAATAGAATGAGAGTTAGGTATTCTTTACTTTCATTTATGGCTATATATATATTTTGTATGGAATCTACTAACATGTGCAAGATCATCAATCAAGGATTATTGTAAAACTACACAATAATTGACAGGAAAGGTATCAAAGAGCATGATCACGTCATCCTGTAGGGTAAAAGATGAATTAAAGAATCATTCTAATTAATAAGGAGAAAACATATAATTGCTTGAGGATGAGCAATTTTGGGGAAGGGTGGACTGTGATGTTCCCTTTCTAAAACAAAATAAAATAATAATATTAAAATAAAAATTAAATAAATAAACAATAATAAAATATAATCTAATTACATATTATATATAAGATATGGGTTTGGCCAATAAATTAAAGAAAACTATGTTTGTTTCAATAAAGAAACAAATATTATAACACTTTCTGAGAGAGAATCAAATATCAAATAATAATAATAAATTAATATCATAATTATGGTATTATAAGCAATAAACCAAAGTTGTTATAGCTAAGGCAAACAGGAAACATTCATAAGAGAATAGTGATTCATTAACGACAAAGTGGCATATAGCGAATCCTTTTCATAATCGCCGTACAAGGGAGAAATCAATAAGTTAATTGCATGGAATAATTAAGATAAGGAAACAATGCAAGTGCATCGATTAGACTAAAGAGTTGTGATTACCAAGAGACTAACTATCATTTACTAACCAAGAGGTGCGTTTTGGAGATAAGAGCAATTTAATTAGCGAAGAATTGCAACCATTAAGAGTCACAGCCTTAATGAAAAGAACATGAAAGATATAAAAAGATTGGGCAAACCATATTGAAAGATCATCATGGAATATTGATTTTCTTATATACTTCGGGATATCTATAGTGCTCATTCGAGCCAATTGTCAACCTAGTGCGAGGATGGTTATAATCCGTTCTATTGCAAGGTTAAAGGGCACACACAAAGGAGATTATAACTGGAACCGTGTCAAGGTTGCATGGTTACAAGACTATATCAGGAAAAGCAGCAGAAATTCCAAATCAGATCAGATTCACTACCAAGCCAAGGGCATGATTATAAAGATAGAGCAGGGACAACGATCTCACTTGATAAAGTTCTGAAAATATGTTTTAAATCACAAGAACTTGGATTCGCTGCATGCAATCACCACCCCATCTAAAATTTGTCTTCCGGCCACAAAACCCCCTTGCTTTTCAGAAATCAGGGTAGGAAGCCAAGCCTTAAGCCTTTTAGTAATCAGTTTAGTAATAATTTTGTAGACTACATTACACGGAGCAATAGGCCGAAAGAAATCTAGCTGATCAACACCTTCCCCTTTTAGGAATAAGAACTAGGTAGAATTCAAAGCCCTGAGCATTTGCTTGTTGACAAAAGATTCATGGATGACCTCTAGCAAATCTACGTTGTCAATATCCTAGAATTCTTGAAAAAATTCAGCAGGAAACCCATTAGGGCCTGAATCTTTACCCTTTCGCATCCCAAAAACCTCCTCCAATTCAAACATAAATATCGTACGCATGAGGGAATCATTCATCACACTAGTAACCAGAGAAGGAATACAATCCAGGATCATGTTCTCCTCATCCTCAGCAGGAGGTGAATTGTCAGAAAATAAAGAAAATAATTACTGGGTTGCTTCCCGAGATAGAGCTTGCAGAGAGGACATGTGAAGACCTTCTAAATTAACCAAAGAGGAAATATAAGTCCTATTACGACAAGATTGCACAGACTTGTGGAAAAAAGCAGTATTCCCATCTCCTTCTTGAAGCCAATCAATCCTGACCTTTTGCTTCCAAAAAATCTCCTTCCTAAGTTCCCACTCCTTCAATTCTCTGACAACTTGGGATTCTGCCCTGCTCAAATCCTCTGTAAAAGCAAGATCCCGGATTTGACGAATGATAACATCAAGTCGTGCTTGAACCTCCCTCTTCCTAGCATGAAGATTACCAAAATAGAACTTGTTTCATTTCTTGAGCTGCCATTTAACAAATTTCAATTTCTTGACAAAAGAATACATAGCAGTACCATAAGAAGGCCACCATCTCTCAACCATTGGGCAATTAAATCATGGAGGGAAGAGTCCCAAAGCCACATTTTCTTGAACTTAAAAGGAGGATTTTTAGGAACTGCAACAAAAGTAGCTGAAAATTTAATAGGCCAATGATTAGAACCCCTCAATCAAGAATTTCGGAAGTAGTAGTCAGCCTACCTCCAACCCAAAAACAAGAAACCAAAAACCTATCCAACCGTTCAGAGATAGCATCAACTCCACCCCTTCTATTATTCCAAGTAAAGATCCCATTACCCAACTTGATATCAATTAAATTTAAGAGGTCCACATTCTCACGGAATAGCTTAGTAGGACCCAACCGAGCCAACACTCCGCTTTTCTCCTCCAAACTTAACACTAAGTCAAAATCATCCACTAAAATCCAAGGGTGGAAATGAGCACATGTGCGAACAAACCTTATATGTGACCAAAGAAAGTTTTTTCCATGAAAATCAATTGGAGCATACACATTAGTAACCAGAATCGTCTCCCCAGTCTCCAAACTAGAAGCAACCATAGAGAGAGTTGACTAACTAGAGATCCACCAGAGATGAACAATTTTCCTAGGATCCCAAAAAATGGCCAAACCTCCAAAGCAACCCAAAGAACCAATACTCTGACATTGACCATGACGCCAAATAGAAGAAGCACAACAAAACATAGAATCAATTGAAAGCTTAGTTTCCTGAATACAAAAGATAGTCGGAGAGTGAACTGCCACTAACCCATGAATAACCTTTTGTCGAGGGATGCTATTCAACCCCCTAACATTCCGCGAAAGAATAATCATGGGAGGGAGTGGGAGAAGTGAGCCTCAATGGGCTTGATAGACCCAAATTCCACTAGCAATTCCCCATCCAATTTAATCTTCTTCTGATCCTTCTTGTGACCCCCTTTCGAGGAAGTGTCAAAAGAGACTTTCTTGAGGGGTCTTTGCTGCAAACCCAAAGTCGGAGAAGGGCCTTTTCCTTTATGAGATGCTTGCACCTCCTTAGCCAAATCTGCTAAATCAATATCATCCTGTAAATCTGTAGGGACACTTGAAGCCCCTAGCTGAGGATCAGGAAGGGAAACTCCCTGCTGCTAATAGTAGTCTCTTGATGTATATACCCCACATCCATACTCATCGCACTTGAAGAGACATCCATAGGAATCCCTTCCTCGAAAACCATAGTATCCAACACTTCGAACTGATTGAAATCCTCATCAAGCTGCCTATCTCTGTAAGATCTCTTTTGTCCCCTTCCTTTAGCTTAGGGCTTAACACATATAGAGCCATCCTTATTAGGGCCATCTATTTTCTTCGGGGCTTTCCCTTTACCCAGAATATTCACCTTTAGAACTAAGGAAGACGGTGAGCCACTAGTACTACTAGCCGAACTACTAGAGCCCTTGGTAACCCTAGGGCACTGACGCTGAAGATGGCCATACTCATGACATATCCGACAGTGGAAGGGGAGAGATTCATAATCCAATGATTGCACCCATGTAGAAGAGCCTAAACAGATTTCCAAAGAATCCGGCAACGAATTATTCAAATCAATTTCAACACAAATACGGGCAAAAGAAATTACCTTTTTATCTTGGGTTTGTTGAGCTATTGCAGTAGGCTTCCCTAGCAGAGCAGCAATCTATCACAAAATATCTTCCCTCCAAAACTCTAGAGGAAGCTGTGGCAGACGAGCCCAAATAGGAACCCTTGATGGCAATTCCTTTGTTGAATTAAAACCCGCATGCCAAGGTTTAACAAACAAGCCCACATGATTGTAAAAATACGGTCCTCCCTAAAAAATCCGATTACGATTAGACATGTAGGAAAAAGCAACCATGAAATAGCTGTTCGCGGTGAGCATTATCTCCATATCCCCTTAAATCTGTCATGTGCGACAAATCCAAGCTTTCAATGCTGACAAAGAAATTCAAATGCCAAGGAATTTACAGATCAAAGCATGCTTGCTCCAATAAGCAACATCCTCCATCACCGATTCAGGTGGGTCGACAAGGACTGGCCGATCATGACTTCTCAGAAGACAACCATTAACTTTATTCAATTTAGAGCTTGCACCCTCATAAAAAGAATTTGAAGGCTTTGCATGCACCCTAGAAGAAGAGCCAAGAGTTGGCGACACAACCCCAACGACAACCGAGCTATTAGAAACTCTATGCTCCTCCATCGAAACAAAATAAAACCTCAACTGGATACACCAAATGGACGAACTGCACCACCGATGCAGAATAATAATAAAACCCCACAAAACAAAGTATACACAGCCCCAACAAACACTGAACTCCCACCCTACTCAAACACTGCAAACCCTCTGCTCATGACAACCCTACCACAGCCCTGCAAACAATGTCCTAACACCCACGCACAGTCGAAAAAGAGGCAGAAGCTAGGGCTCAGGAGCCCTAGCCCAGACAACAATCGCAATTGCTATCCATCTTCCACTGCACATCAACCGTATTACCCTCATCACAGTGTGAAGTATATTGAGAGAGGATCGAAAATAAATTGATTAGATATAATAATTTTTTGTCATATTTTCTGTTACTTTTTCTTGTGATTTGAGTTTATTTTATTTCTATTTTCTTGCTCCATAGCTGACAATAAACTCTTTTTTCAGTGGTGGTTATATAGTTTTCTGTCTCAGGATTGTAGGTTTCAACTTCAATATTTTCAAACATCATATCGTACATTCAAATAAAATTGTTCTGAGAATCTGAAATGAAAAAGGAAAGTAATATATGTTTAGTACTTGATTTGTAAAGATTAAGAATTTCTTGGGATGCAAGTAAAAGATGCCAACTTCAAAATTATATTGATAGACATTGAAAATTGAATTAAACAACTGAAAGACTATAATTTAGAAAAAAAATCGATATAAATTTGTTTTCAAATTTAAAAATTAATTCTCCTTTTAACAAAAATATTGTTTAAATAATAATTAATGTTTAGTACTTTGTTGTAACATTGAAATTGTATGATTAGAAATTCAAACTAGAAATAAAGAAATAAGCAAAAGTAAAATAGAAGCTTTAGTTGGGAATTTTTTGTAGCTTTATTCGCAGATTGACAAGGCATATGATTTGTTAGGCAGAATGCTTCAGAGATCTGTTATCATTGACTCCTATGCTTGCAGGGTATTTTCAAAATGGATTTGTTGAAACGGTTTTTGTAATTTTGAAGAAAATGCAATTGGCACATGGAAAACCAAATTCCACAGCCTTAAAAAATGCACTTTGGAATAGGGAAGACACATACATGAAAGCATAAAGGGAATATGATTTTGTACAAATGTTAAAATCACAGTTGACTTTGCAGACGTATGACAAGCTATGATGCAGGGTTCGTACCCATAGGCCCTGTACCAGGTGCGGGTGCGCACCTGGTTCAGGTATGTCAGTGGGTACGTGCTGGGTGTGCGCCCAGCACTGTGGGTGCGCACACTTGCGCACCCAGTGTGAACTTGGGTGCACCCGTGGGCCTACTTTATAAAAGTGGGCCCAAAACTTAAAAAAAGCGTTTATTTTTATTTTTTTTGGTTATCGGCTAGAGCAGAATCAGAAAGAAAGTGTTGAGAAGATGTTATTTTCTTGGCACGATAAGCAAGTAGTCTTTATCAATATCAGTGGTGACAAATTTAATAATGCTTTGTCTGGTTCTTTTCAGTTACATATTTGTTATATCTTTAAGTATTTATATGATTATAATATCTGATGGAAATGATTTGACACTATCAGTTTAGGAGTTACAAACTTATTTGTAGCTTCTTTATAACCACGCAATGGGAGAAACTTCTATAAAAGGAGGCCCGATAAACTTGAAAAAGAGAGAAGCATGTGTGGGTTAATAATGTTTTTGCAGAAAAAGAATAATCTATACCTGCGTTATCAGAGTGAAATTATCACAAGATTGATATGTGTAATTAATTTCTTAGAAAATTGTGGGTGGTATGAAGACTGAAAGTTCTGATTGGAATGCATTAAAGATCCAAAGCATTTTTATTCAGTTACATATATGCTGAATAGAGAATTTATCTTGGATACATAAAGCAACAGAAGTAAATCTAGTTTTACAATTCTGTATATTTCTCTTATTTTTTTGTATATATAATACACACACACACACGTACCCATACACACTGAAACCCCTATTTTTTTTTTCATGCACCCATTTACTGGGTTTGCATCCCCGCACCCAAACCGGTAACTTAGATGACAAGGCATTTTAACAGCATAGGTTTGCGAAAAATCATACGAAGAAACTTTCCAGCAGATGCTATTGGAAGGTGTAAAGGAAAATTCCGCAACCTTGGACTTTTGAAAGGGATATGGAAATCAGTACTACAAACTATATTAATGATAAAACTCCACCTAGCCATCAAGATGACCGATCAGTTGCAATAAATATTCTTTTACTTTTATGAAATTGATTTCATTTTGGGTATGCAGTAATATTGAATAGCACAATGATTTGATTTTAGTCATGGATTATATTGATTGAACTTGGAAGTATTTAATGCTTGCATAGATATACATGAAATCTATAATAAGTGGGTAAATTCTAATAGCCAATCAATTTTCCTCACTCGTAATTTCAATTATAAGAAAATTCAGTAGAATGATTGGTTAAGGCTTGAAAAAATAATAAGAAAAGTTGTGTATGGTACGCTAGAGTGTTTGTCTAGGCAAGTATTTATAAGATATGTATTGCTTTTGATTTTTGTCACTAATTTGATAGTTGAAATTATAATTGGAGAAGAGGTTCATAATTAGCATACATGTATTAAATAATAATATATATAAAATACACCAAGTGATATCCTTGTTGAGGCATCTATTGTATCTTAGAAATTGATGGAAATAGATGCTTCGAGAAGGATATCTCTTGGCATATTTTGTATATAAGTATTTAATATATGTTGCTAGTTGCATACCAGTCTCAAGTGAGAAGCCATTGCCACAAAGTTTGATGCCTTTTCTAGTGTATTAAGAATTTAGAGGTTTTATGGAATGATTATTTTAATACACAAAAACCATAACCAGAACCTTTTGTGAGTCCTCATGTTCAAGCGCCCAAGGATGAAAACCCATGGATCTGTTAGAGGTCAATGGATGAAAACCTAGAGATCTCATTCACCAAAGGAAAAAACCCTGCTTGGCTAAACAAATGATCTCACCCTGAGATTGTATTAGAGCTTTAGTGGCGGTGGAAGCCCCAGTGGCGCATCATATATTTGAGTTGCAGGTGTTTGTATTGTTATCATTGTATTTGCAATTAATGGTGGTTGCTATACAACATTTTGTGATGTATTATGGACCTGCATAATATGAGAAATGCTCTATGATTTATTTTTCTGCAAGTCTGATTATAATTTGGGTTTAGTAGATTAGAGTAAATTTATTTAAATGGACAGTCTATTGTCTCTCTGTAGACCGACCGGTAATATTGGGGTTTGCTGTTATGTGTGAACATAATGAGAACTACTTGTATTCGCTACAGTTGATGCAGAATTGAGTAGGGCTTGCCATTTACGATAAAATAAAGAAGTTTGAAGCATAAAATGAGTTGTTAATGCTACTGTGTTTACATTAGTATAGTATAGTCCTTATAAGGCTCTAATTATAATTATTTAAGAATGAAATTTAAATAAACAAAATATTTGCATAAATACCTGTTTGGGACATTACATTTTCTTAATGATGCTAAACTTTTCTAACCTTGTTAGTGTGCATATAAACCAGATAGCTAGAGACATATGTAGTACATTCTTTATTATGCATTATATAAATTATATTTTCCATCATCATATTTCTTAGTGACTTTTTATAAAAAATGATATTTCTTAGTTGTCGCTCTCTAGCGAGGTCTCACTTTGCATCATATTAAGGTAGAGATAAAAGTTTTGTTAAGTATGCGGTATGCCATAAGGCTTTGGATTGAAGTTTAAAAAGTTATGTTAGCTTTTCCTGAAATTGTGCAAGGCAATCATTTAAAATGCTTGCAAACTACTTATTGACCGTTATGTAATCTTTTATCTTGCTCTTATTTTAGTAGTTATGTGCATGATGAACTAATTGTTGAAAATTCACCAACCCACCCTTGCACAGAGATGTACTTGTATATATTGTATACACACACACACACACACACATGTTTTATATATTTATTTTACATATTTTTATGTGTCAAGTCTTTGGAACTCCAAAAATGGGGTGATAAATATTTTCCTAGTTTAGGATAATCGTTATCTAAAATGTGTGGGTAATCCTTACAAGAAAAAAAGACATTTACTTTAGACTTCAGTTTTGTATGTACGGAACCTTTTGCTAAATTTCTATCTTGAAATGTTTGCTGTGCAAGAAATAGTAGTTAAGAACTTAAAAGCATTCCTAATTGGATGAAGATCTTACACATTTTTAATGCATTTTTTGAAATCCAGGTTTAGGGGTCTCTCAACTGAAGACATGCTTGTATATCAAGCCATTCAAAAGGCTGGAAATATGGGTACTTATCTACAAAGTTTTTTAATGGTTATGTAGCATTCTTTCTTTCTATAATATTTATTGTACAATTTATCTAGAATAAAAACAGTTATGGAGACTGTAGGTGTCTAAGAGTGAAATTCATTAGCTTGACTTTTGTTTATGAAACTCTTTGCACTTCCACTGCCTAACATGTAAAGGACACAAATATGGACCACATAAACACAGTCTAAAATCAAGGTTTTGAGGTGTCTATCTTTTATAACAAAATACACTTTTGGGCTATCAAGATTAGATGCTTTTTGATTCTTTCTATTTTTTTTGAACTGCAATTTGACATGCTACTTCCTTAAACTTTGTAACTTTGAACAATCAACGTGACCAGCAAACCAATAGGGATTTTCTTGGTTTTCCAACTCCAAGTTCAGCTTTCCTGCACCTATTTTGAAGTAGGTAAGTTCTCATACCCCATATATCCTTTTTTCTCTGCAAGACTCCCAATTGAGCTTGTAGTGAATATCAATCCCAAGATACTTGTGTTCTTTCATTATTTCTCTTTGACTTGTTTTAACTTTCTTTTGTTGGTCAAAGGTCTCTCTATTTGGAACTCTCACACAACTTTAGTAGGTGCAAGTGTGAACAGTCTAGCATTTTGTTGTGGTAATTGTGCAAAGTTGTTGACATAAAGTTAGTTGTCATTGGCAAACATCAATCACACCGGAACACTGGTACATCAAACCGTTACTCATGATAGGTAATGATTGTGAACCAGTAGAATGAGCGAGCAGTGTACCTTAACCAGTCACGCTTATACCGGTCCAGGTTTTGTCCAACCGGTCTTGGCAAACACACAGGGTGCAGATGACTAACCGAATATATATCACACACCGGTTAAGTGCTTGATAATCCGGACCGGATTATGCGGAGCATTTTTCAGTGAAACTGGAGTTAGCTTTTTCAATTGAATTGGAGTTGGCTTTATTTTTTTTGCGAGCGTTTTGAGGTAAACTAAAGATCAGTTTGCAATCTTTTTAATCAAGAGTTTTGCATGTGTGATTTTTGGGAGAGTTTATAGCTTGGCGGAACTGTTAGATGTATTGTTAATAAGATAATTTCTTATAAATACAGGTCATAAGACATGAGAATGTTGTTGTTGAAAATCAAGAGCATAGAGCGAGAGAGAGAAGAAGAGCAGAATCTTCTGAGAGGAAACACAGTCACAGATGTTGTCGGGTAAATTGGGTTAGTTAGACAGTTGGAGTCCAGAGGCATTGCACGGATGCAACGGTTCGCCTCGCACCCCTTCAGAGATTATATGGATGAACTTATTCCTTTGATGAAGACACGCTTATGATGCATGGAAACTCTTATGATTATATGAATACAATAGTCTATTATATTATATGCTGAGTACTTGAGTATTTGACTGTGTCTATGCAATTGTCTGTTGCCCTACGAGGGTAAACATCTGGCGCCGCTGCCTAGACGCACTCGGATGGCAGGTGGATAGAATGGGCTTACCAGTTGGTGAGATAAATCCTGAAGCAGATGATGCCCGTACAGAGTTGTACGAAGGGGAAGACATCCAGACATGGGAATTTCGAATTTTATTCCAAGTAGCACTTGAAACCTACGTTAGAAGGGAAGCCACGAGAGAGGAAGTTCCGGTTGGTGCGGTGTGGGACGCGATTGGGGCTAACCCTGCAGCCAATCGACTGCTGAACCATCTTCCTCGGTTGCTAGCACAAGCGTTGCTTGCACAACGTGCTCGCCAGGAGGAAATTGCACGCGAGGAACACCGGCAAGAAATCCTGCGCGCATTCCATGCTCGGGAGCACCTCTGCCGCCGTCAGGAAGAAGGCGATGGCAAAGGTTGGGGTCTTTGAAGAATGAACGGAAGGGAAAAGAACACAAACAATTGTAATGCGATTGTAATGCAATTGGAAATGTTGTAAATCAACATGAATAAATAAAAAATAAGTGTTCTTTTGATTGAAAGGCAATGTTTTTTGTTCAGTCTTGATGCCCAATACATTAAATAAGGATAGAAATAAGAAAGTAACAGATGACGAAGGGGAGGTCGCACACATGGCTCTGATCTCCGCACAGAAACGTGAATGTCGGTATAGGCTAAGGCAACTTGCCAAAGACCAGCTTGCCAGAGGGTTGCTTGAAGGGAACCTCGAAAGCGGTACGGAGGGTGCACAGGCCGAGGAAGAGTTCACTTCGCCGGAACAGCGGAGTGTGGAGTAGGGAGGAATTACTTGAGGAGACACGGTTGAGAAGATTCTTCCTCCAGGGAGAGAGATCGGTTTGAGGAGGGTCTAACCCGTACACTAGGTGCAGAGAACCAAACCGGCGGGGAGGATGGTACTGTCGAAGGTGTCACGAACGCGGCAAACCCTCCGTTGGAACCAAGAACCCCACACAGTATGGTCCCATTAGTCACGCAACTGCCGCAAGGGCAAGTGCCACCAGTCCACAATACGCACAGTACCCAAGGAAGTGCGGGTACGAGTGCTGGCACAGGAGGTGCCGGAGCACCGAATCCACCGCGGACAACCATGGCGGCAAATAAACAAAAATTACCCAAGTTCATAGGCCAAGCAAAGGAGGATCCAGTACGGCATTGCCGAACCTGTGAGACCATATGGGCTGCCAACGGGGTTACCGACCAAGACGAATGGATACGCTAATTCCCTGCAACATTAAGGGAGGGAGCCATTGACTGGTATTCAGATGTTGACAAAACTGGTATGACGACTTGGGACATCGTGAAAAAAGCATTCCAGATGGAATTTCAGTTGTTAAGGGATGACAATGAGATTCTGGTGGAGATTTACAATACCAAGCAAACGAAGAGTGAGTTTGTCCATGCCTACGGACGGCGACTGAAGGAACTTATCGGGAAGATGGAGTCCGCCCCAGCAGACGAACTCAAGGAGAGGTGGTTCGTGGAGGGACTAAAAGCTTCCCTTCGAAAGAAAATAAAAATTGTCCCGCCTACGTCATACAGTAACGCGTACAACCGTGCGATGGACTTGGAAAGCGAGTGTAAGACCTCAAGGAAGACGAAGTCTTTGGATGATGAATCGGAGACGGAAAGCGGCAAGGGTGAATCTAGCAAGAAAGTGCTCGCCCTACAAAAAGATCTGGAAAGAATGATGAGAGAACTGAAGGCCACTAAGGGAAGCACAAGTAAGACAGAGGAAGACACCGTGTGGTGCACGGACTGCAAGGAAGCGGGCCACACAAAAGGTTCTTGTCCCAAGAAAGCCTTTTGCGATATTTGCCAAATCGCGGGACATTCCATTAAAGAATGTCCCTACAACCTAAGGGCAAGAAATCAACAAGTGCTCTACACCCAGGAGCAACCCTCCACGTCCGGGACCAGCGGACAACAAAATAGTGCATCATCCGGCAGGTACAAAAACAACCGCCGGGGAGGCCAAGGCAATAATGAGAACCAAGCCACGGGTCCAGTATGATGCGAAGGGGAGACCCATGATACAGTGCAGAAGCTGTAATCAATGGGGACATTATGCCCATGATTGTCAGAACGAGGCTACGGCTCCACAGAAACTGCGCCGGTGGTGCGGACGGGGAAATCACGAGGACACGAACTGTCCGAAGCCCGACTGCAATATCCTAGACATGGAACGAACGGCCACCGAGAAGGTCTTGACAATCACACGCGGACAGACCAAAAAGGCCATGTACCCTCACCCTCCGACTGAGAAACAAAGGGTGCTTGAAGCAAAGGCTGAGATCGAGAAGGGTATGCAGGACCGAAGGGACCCTACGGACTCCGACACTTCCCACCGAGCATTGGCCGAACAAAACATCTTAAGGCAAATAATGCAACTGGAGGTACCCATAAAGGTCAAGGACCTATTGGAGACTATGCCGCATCTCAAAACGACCCTATTCCTAGGCCATAATGTCCCAGCAAGCACGGTTGAACGAACGGAGATCCTCGGCGGCTCTGTAGCTGACCCCATGACGCTATCAATAAGTAATGGACGGAACCCTGCAGTGGTGGAGATGGGTATCTTGGGTACCATCCTCACGAACACGATTGTTGATGGTGGGTTTGGGGTGAATGTCCTACCAGAAGAAACCTGGTAGAGCTTGGGGAAACCAATGTTGTGGCCGCCGACATTCAATCTACTAGGGGCCGACCAGCACGACATCAAGCCCCTTGGCACGCTGATGGCACAACAGGTAACTATCGGGACCCAACTGTTCATCCTTGACTTTGTTGTAATTCCCCTCAAGCAGAAGGGGTATGATGCCATCCTAGGAAGGGGGTGGTTGCTGACTGCCAGAGCCAATCACAATTGGAAAAGAAACATCCTGGCATTTGAAAAGGGGGGAAGGAAGTTTGTGGTGGACCTCACCACGCAGATGGTCGGGGAGGAAATGGCATCTGATTCGAAGTCAGACAACGGGATAGACGAAGAGGAAGGAAACATGGAACCTAATGCCGAAGGGATACTGGAAATAGAGGATGATACAAATTCGATGGACGGTCTATTCCACTGGAAAATGCGTGATTATGAATTATTTCCGCCGTCCTGCAACATACTCGAGATCGAAGAAAACCGGACTGAGTTCCCTCCGGAATACATAGAATACAGAGAAGGGGAAGCTCGGATGAAAGAAAACCCCGCCCATGAATTTTCGAAGGAGGAACCAATCTAGTATAAGGAAGCAAAGTTGAAGGCAATAAACCTCGGGGATGAACAAAATCCCAAAACCATCCTCGTGGCAGACGACTGGAGCCCCGTATTGAAAACGACAGCTTTGAAAATTTTTACAGAATACAAGGATGTGTTTGCCTAGACCTACAAAGACTTGAAGGGCGTACCTCCGGAGCTATGCGTGCACCGCATTCCTCTGGTTCCTGGAGCCCAACCTGTGCGGAAGAGGCCGTACAGGATGAACAAAAATTATGCTACACGGGTAGAGACCGAAATCGAGCGGATGTTGGAAGCGGGGATCATCTTCCGGGTGGACACAAGTGAGTGGGTGTCACCAATTGTGATCTCCTAGAAGAAGGAAGCCAACTAGATCCGCATCTGTGTAGACTTCAAGTGCCTCAATGCAGTAACGATCAAGGACCCCTTTTCGATTCCTTTCACAGATAGCATACTCGAAGAGGTGGCGGGCCACGAAATTTATTCCTTTATGGACGGGTTCTCAGGATACAACCAGATATCCATTGTAGAGGAAGATAAGTTAAAAACAACCTTTGTAGTGGAGGATGGTGTGTACGCGTACAATCGGATGCCCTTCGGTCTGTGCAATGCACCCGCAACTTTCCAGAGGATTATCCTTCATATTTTTGATAAAATGTCCAAAGGGAATTTTAAAGCATTTTTGGATGACTGGTCCATCTTCAGTGGCCAGGACAAACACATTGCAGCATTGGGAGAATGTATGGAGCGGTGTTGGAAAGCTCGTCTAGCACTCAACCCGAAGAAGTGCCGATTTATGGTGCCACAAGGAAAACTGCTTGGACACAGTCTACAAAGAAGGGTTAAAGACGGACCCTGACAAGGTTCGGGCGATAGTTGAAATAGAGGCCCCCAATGACGTAACCGGCGTCAAATCCTTCCTAGGCCACATTGGGTACTACCGACGGTTTATAAAGAATTTTGCTCGGGTTTCATATCCCATGGATAAACTCATGAAGAAGTGGGAGCCGTACGTCTGGGCGAAGGAGCAAGGGGAAGCCTTCGATGATCTAAAAACAAGACTGCTGGCGGCTCCCATCCTGACATTTCCAAACTGGGACAGGGAGTTCCACGTCCACGTGGATGCATCGAACTATGCCATCGGAGCTACCCTAGCTCAGGAAGGCAAACATGGACTGGATCACCTGATCTACTTTGCAAGCCGGTTATTGTCAAACGCAGAGAAGAATTACAGTACCACTGAACGAGAGGCTCTGGGAATGATTTACTCAGTCCAAAAGTTTAGGCATTATCTACTGGCGACGCCGTTCACCTTCTTTGTGGACCACCAGGCCCTGAGGTACCTTGTCAACAAACCCATTATTCAAGGGAGGGTGAGTAGGTGGCTCCTCCTACTTCAAGAAATCACCTTCAAGATTGTAGTACGGCCAGGGCGTAGCCATGTGATTGCTGATCAGCTGTCTCAAATCAAGTCAGGCGAGCCACCCATGGGAGTAAATGATGATTTCCTAGATGCACACTTGTTCCATATCGCCGTACTCCCGAATTGGTACACGAGCATTGGCGAGTATTTGTCCACGGCCCGATTCCCGGAAGGCATGCCTCTAGGAGAACGGAGGAAGTTGGTTCTAAGGAGCAGGACCTTTCAACTCATCAATGGACTGTTGTACAAAATGGGTCCAGACCAAGTGCTGAGGCGATGCGTGATGGAAGAAGTGTCCAAAGTTCTGAGGGAAGCTCACGAAGGACTTGTCGGAGGCCACATGGGTCCAGATACCACAGCGAGGAAGGTGTTGTTGGCCGGCTTATGGTGGCCGACACTGTACAATGACGCCAAAGAATGGGTGGTCGGCTGTGACACTTATCAGCACGCCGGGAGACCCCTTAAACGAGATTTTATGCCACTCAACCCCTCCCACGCACAAGAATTATTTGAAAGGTGGGGATTGGATTTTGTTGGGCCTCTGAAGGCCAGTCGTGCCCGGCGCTGCCGATATATTGTGGTAGCAACAAAGTATTTAACCAAATGGGTGGAGGCGCATGCACTGACTGATAACTCCGCTATAAGCACGACAAAGTTCATTTACGAACAAATAATAACTAGATACGGCATCCCAATTCAGTTGACCAGCGATCAGGGTGGCCACTTCGTCAATCACGTAATTAAACTCCTAACCACGGAATTCAAGATCTTCCATACGCTGTCAAGTCCCTACTACCCTCGGGCGAATGGCCAGGCGGAGGCCACCAATAAAATTTTGGTCGGAGTCATTTATAAGTCATGCGGTGTTGAGGGTGAAGACTGGGAAGAAAGGTTACCCTTTGTGTTATGGGCCTACAGGACTTCCTACAAGGTGACCACTGGTCAGACACCATTCTAGCTGATATATGGGCAGGAGGCAGTGGTACCGGCTGAATTCATGGTGCCTAGTCTCCGGATAGCCATCGAAAACAAACTTGGGGACATGGAGAGTTTGAGGGAAAGACTTTACCTCTTGAATAAACTGGATGAAAAAAGAGCACTGGCATAGTGGGCCACGGAAGCAACCTAGCAACGGAGGAAACTGTGGCATGACAAGCACCTTCGCCGAATGCAATTTACACCAGGCTAGTTAGTATTAAAGTACAATGGGCGAAATGAGATTAAGCCTAGGAAATTCAAAGTTAAGTGGGTAGGTCCCTACAAGGTTCGAGAGGTGGTAGCGAATGGGTCGGTGAAGCTGTGGACCCTCGACGGATGAGAAATCCCTGATGCGGTGAACGGCTCGAAATTGAAGGTGTACCATCAGAGGCCGGAGGTGCACTGAAGGCACTCAGCCGATTGAAGAAAAAGAAAAAAAAGAAAGTGTGAAAAGTACCGTACGACCGTATGACAAAAGTGAAGCATATAATAGAAAGGTCGTACGGTCACCATCAAAGTCGGACAGAGGCTACTGTACGGCATGCATAAGGCATAAAAAGCCCAAGGTTTACACCGCACAGCCAAATACAAAAATTGAAAGATATATAAATATTATAACAAAGGGAACGGAATTAGAAGACCGTACGGTAAGGTAGCGAAGGCATCAGAAGTTTGATAGAGACAGGCGAAGGAAGGTGGAGTGGTTTGTTGGCACGTGCCTGTACGGCACACAAAACAAAGACACCGTACGGTAGAAGAGGTATAACAAAGAGGCGAAACGTGCATAGCAAGAAGCATTCCGTACGGTAGTACGAAAACATACACCCAAGCATTAAAGCGCCGTGCGGCAGTGCCATAATCACAGCAAATACATATGTACGACAGTCAATGCAAATAGCAGTGTTAGAGGTGCGTACAACAGCCAATAACAAAGCAACAAGCAGGACACCGTACGACAAAGATAGGTCGACAAAAGATACATGTGATGCAATCGTACGGTTGTACGGCCAGGTCACACATGGTAGGAGAGATGAAAACGGAAGAAAAGGATATATATCCGTACAGTCATTGCACATGATAAAGAAGCCGTACAAACACATAGGTGCGGCATAACTGGGAACATTGATCAGCATTATTTTGGTTATATTGGGGCATTCCGTACAGCGACGGCTGGATTAGGCGTAGGAAGAAGACAAAGACAGAAAGCAACTGTATGGTAGTTAATAACGGTTATATCCTCATCAGGAACAGGAAGCCACAAAGATGCAATCTGCAGGCAAACGTAGTTGGAGGAAGAAACTGGAAGAGGACCCTAGAAGTATGAGCCGGAATGCACTAAGAGTTGTAGGCGCAGGCACAGGGAAGAAGCTGAAAATTCACAAGCCCCAAATGGCAGCCGTAGGATCTCAGAAAGAGGAAGTCACAGCACAGAACATCGCATTTGAGGGATTGAATGGTTTAGACTGCTGCAGATGGTGGAAGGAGAACGATAATTGCCCAAACACTCGACTAATCAAGGACAGCTTGTCAAGGGCCCAGGCGCAATGGGTAATTGAAATGCCCATTTTCTACATTAAAGATTTTGAAGGTCCATTGTGGGCAATGATCGAGGCCTTCGATAGCTTTTCTAAGACAAGCACCATTCCATACCTAAATCACTCCGTAACAGTTTCTTTTACAGCATCGGAATTCCGCCGAGTCTTCGGGTTACCAGATAGAGGGGTACGGGTTGATCTGAGGCCACAAAAGATGGCTATAGAGAATAAAGACTTCTACATCAGGCTGATTTGCAGAGATAATCTTACACCAGCAGAGGAGTCTCTCCGGAAGGCATCCCATAATTGCGGCATCAAGAAAACGTTCGTCAAGGCCACTGGCGAGGCCTTATGGATTTGGTGAAGAGTCGGCTTATGAGGTCTAGCCGCGCCTCTGATATTTCATTTCAGCAGGTTACCCTGATGAAACACCTTCTTGGGGGCAGAATGTACGATTGGGCGACGGTGTTGGCAGAGCGGATGTATGTGTTCATGACCCTTCAGCACCGCACCTTCTATATGCCACATTATGCGATTGGACTTTTCTTGGATGCAGTGGAGCGACAGATTCCAGCAGACATTATCATTTGAGCTAAAGGTGGGACCCTTGGTGGAGGGTGAACCCCCAATCATGAGATGGCGTCATTTGGATACACCTGGAGGTCAGAAGGTGGGCCCTGGTTCGAAACGAACCAGGTAGAAATTGGAAGTTAGTGGGGAATGTGGGGATACAAATAGCGGCCGGGAAGCGACATCCGAGGAGGAAAGCAGTCCGGAGGATGATGAGGAGGAAGTACAGATAATCTCAGCTGCCCCGCTATTATTTCCACGTCCTGTACCCACTAGTGGGACCCCAGTTGTTTTGGTTCCCGGTCCTATGACCATTCCAGCATTTGGCCAAGCACGGGGCCTAGTTCAGCTGTCTTTACCTCTTGCCACATCAACAGGAGCTTCTATAGTAGAGCCAGAGGGAGTTGCCATAATGGATACACTTCCAGAGCTAGAGACTGGGGATAGCGAGAGTGTCCCTTCGGGCAGAGACATGGCCGAGATGATGGAGAAGTTTGTCGAGCAGGGTAGGACGGAAGCTAGTCAGGTACGGCTAGAAATGGTGGGATCAGAGCCGGTGGTGGGCCTTGGAGATTCCGTGTTGATTGAGTCTGACCATGCCAGCATGGATGGAGGAGTGCTTGTTGAGGAGTGCGTGACACCTATGTGTCAGACTGGACCACACGTGTTAGGCCGTGTGAGTGCTTTCTTGGCACAGAGATCCCTCACACCGGTGGCACGGGGATCCGCTATTCTGTCCCCTCAGTGAGAATACCCCCATTTGGAGGAAGGCGCAGTGGGTGATGCTGGAAGCGAAGGACAAAGTGTAGAGCCAGAGGCAGCTGAGGTGCCAGCAAGGAAAGGGAAACTGGTCGAGGTGATGATGGCAGAAGATCTGGGAGAGTATATGCACACTCTGGAATTGGTGATCGATAAGGGTCGGCGGTTGGTGCAGATAGTGATCACGGCACGGGAAACAGAAGGGGCTCGGGAGGCAGCAGAGAGATCTCGGGAGGAGATAGCCGCCGAGTTAGCAACAGAGTGACGTGCCTGGCAGGAGGAACATGCACAACTGTTGGCACAGCTCGAGGCAGCCAATACCGCCAGGAGTCTTGCAAACAGCTGATTTGCTTAGAAGGATACCGAGTTCCAGGAGGCTACCTTGATGCTCAAGGAAGTTGTTGAGGTCAATTCGCAGCTCCAGACAGATTTGAACATCTGTACACAGCAAGTCTATTAGTTGAGGCCGAGGGCCACTTCTTCAGTGTCCCAACCATCGGTTCCAGGGATGCCCCCTTCCACTTCTACTTAGCTGATTTCTATGTTTTTTGTACTGGACATTATCTCCATTTTGTTGTTAAGTTGCCAGAGACGACTTTTCTTTTGGGGGGGATGATGTTGTCGTGTAAATTGGGTTAGTTAGACGGTTGGAGTCCGGAGGCATTGCACGGATGCGACGGTTCACCTCGCACCCCTTCGGAGATTATATGTATGAACTTATTCCTTTGATGAAGACACGCTTATGATGTACGGAAACTCTTATGATTATATGAATACAATAGTCTGTTATATTATATGCTGAGTACTTGAGTATTTGACTGTGTCTATGCAATTGTCTGTTGCCCCATGAGGGTAAACATCAGAAGGTGAAAGGGAGAGAGAAAGATTTAGCAGCCAAGCAGAGGAAAGAGTAAACAAGTTGATTTGAATCAACAAATATAATGTCATCATCAGATCATTGCCTTTGTTGTGAAACATATTTAAATCCCTCAATCAGGGTGAACCCTAATAGGTTCCATTGTATAAATCCCTTTACCGGGTAACATCTTTGTTGGTGTTTTAAGTTCTCTGATAAGGCGACTCCTCACAGTGTCAAGATCCTAATAGGTCTTTTATTAAATCCCTTAACCGGGTAGCACTCTCACAAGTGCTTTGTAAGCCTCTAACATGACAACTTTATTACTGCAGTAGTGGAGTTTCATGGGTTCTATCCCACTGTGGTTTTTTCCTTCTAACCGAGGGTTTCCACGTATAAATTCTGTGTTGACTTGTGCATTTAATTTTTGTTTATGATTGTTAAAATATTCTTTTGATTTCAATATTAACAAGAATATCTAATTGAGAAAAGGAGGAATAGAAATTGAATTTATTGATTCAGCCCCCCCTCTCAGTAACTGGTTAGGAATAACAATTGGTATCAAAGCCTGAGGTTCTCAAAAGTAGCAAGCTTAACTGCTTGAGAAAAGATCATGGAGGGCTACAAGGTATCAGAAGCAGCTGGAAGTAGCCAATGAAATGATTACCTCTCTTGAGAATAGACTGAGAAGGTCTCTTGCCAAGAGAAAAGAGATGGCTCTACAACTGAGTGAAAGTCAAGAAACCATTGAGGAACTCTCTGGACAGAGTGGCTCTGATGAAGTTGAGGAAGCAGTCATTGATCTCATGGAGAAGAATTTGAACCTGACCGATCAAATCTCCAATTTGAAAAGAGAACAGGAAGGTCATGCCATGAGGATGATTGAACTCATTGAAGCTAAGAGAAAAGCTGAAGATGAGAAGAATACTGCCTTAAAAGCACACTTGACTTTTGAGAGAGCAAGAAATCTGGCTGAAGATGCATTAAGAGAGAGTGATGCTCTCATATTGTAATTGCATGCAGACATGCAGGGCATAAGTCAAGAAAATGCAATCATGCATGAGCACTTGCATGATAAAGATGAAGCATGCAGAAAGATGGTTGCTGAAATGGAACAACTAAAGGAATGGCTGAAAACTCTTGAGGAGAGGAATGAGAAACTCAGAAGGTATAATGAAAGTTCTGAGAAGCTGGATGAGCAACTGAGAGCTCAAAGGAAGCATAAAGATCCCACCAGACTTGGGTACATTAGTCAAAGCAACAATGAAACCGGTGAGTCCTCTGGAGTCAAGCAAGGCAAGAAGGAAAAGAAGAAATTAATTGAAGACAAAGGTAAAAAGCTCTTCAAACCCTCTTGCAAACATTGTGGCAAACAAGGTCATAAGTCTAATGACTGCAGGAATGCACCGGTGAAACCATTCACCACTAATAGTTACTGCAACAACTGTTATAAGTATGGTCATAGGACCTTTGAATGCAGGTCTTGTTCCAATAGTGTGTCCAATGGAAGCAGGGGAAGCTTTAAAGGATACTGCTATGCTTGCAATAAATTTGGACACAAGGCAGATGAATACAGGTCTAAAACCATGGCATTCAAATCTCCACCGAGACCGGTATTCCATAATAGGAATGTAAACCGGAGCACATCTAACTGTGCTACTTGTGGACCATCGGTGCATAGGAACACTGAATGTCACGAACCCATGGACAAGGAAAGAAGGGTCAATCCATGGAGAGGAACCGGTATGGCTTGTTACAACTGTAATAAGATTGGGCATCTGGCCTGCAGAAACCGGTCAATAAACAAAGGAAAAAGACCGGCTAAACAGGTCAAGAAGCATGTGTTCCCCAACTCAAAGGATAACATAACTAAAGAAACCAACAGGGAAGTCAAGAAGACTTGGTCGGAAAAGGGGACAAAGAGTTCTGCTGAGGAGAAATTTGAGGTAAGGTCATCACCGCCGATGGTGATATCTTTTTAGCAAATTAAGCTTGATGGCTTAAGAGGAACAGGTAGCGAAGCTATTGTTCCCGGAGGAACTGGTGAGTTATGTTCTCACTCAGTCAAGGATTGGAACGAGGAAGAAGTCACCGGTCTAACATCATAACCGGTTTGATAAAATTGTTGATGTAGCAAGGTGAATGTCTCAACTGAGGATTTGTAAACAGGTAAAGATTCGGTGAACCGACTATTGAAAGAAAGATTAGGTAAGGGTAATTAATACAGTAACCGTCAACAAATGTTACTGTTTGCTAATTACCGTTACGACCTATGTGTATAAAAGGAAAACCCAATTACTCATTCCACTTTACATTGCGTTTTGTGATTATTGTTTTGAATAGACTGAGTAATCTTTCTTGCTGTGATTTGCGATCTTTGCTTTGCGAATTCCGTAAATCTTGTCGAGAATTTTCTGTGTTTACCTGTCAAGTGAAATGGCATCTTCATCTTCCGTAGTGAGCCTCATTGATGCCAATAAACTCGACAAACCTGTATACAATATTATGGTGGTGCAGAACATAGCGAATGATATGGCTAGTGCCCTATCATCCATCCCCGATGGTGTTTTGCTGACTGAGGATGTAACTGCTTTCATCCACAGCAAACAAGAGGAATTGGGCGAAACTTATATTCAAAGTGAATACCTCGCATTCTGCGAAGACGGAAAGCTTTAGGCGAAATACGCGAAATTGGAAGTATTCGGTTTAATAAACGGAGTCAAATATCCAACCGTGTTTCGACTCAATTGGATTAGGCTGGTGCTCAGCAGGGCTTATGAACCAGGGATTTAGCTACCAAAAGGCGCCGTTACTCCTATTACAATAGAAGATTTGCACAGAGTAATCGGGTACAATGCCACAGGGGAAGCTCTAACCCTGAGGACAATAGCTAACGCCGAAGCCACACGGCTCACCAAGTCCAAATACGATAGTCAAATGATGACTGTGAATGACATTGTAGATGACGGTGTTCGATTTGCTTCTGCAGTCATCGGCTACAAAATGTACCAGTCAAGCAACCTTAATAGCATACCCAGTGGTGCGATTCATGCTGCACATAGGATAATGCACGATAATGCCCAGTATGACATTTGTGGTATGCTGAGAAACCAGATATTTGAAAATTTGAAGAAGCTTGGTATGGTCAAAAAGAAGTTTCTAAAATATGGGACTTTGCTGTTATGTCTCTCTTTCTATTATTAGAATTTCTTTCCTAGAATAGGTAAGGTTACCTGGTTGGCAGATAAACCGGTAATGGTTCAGATAGGAGAGATAGTTAATAACTTGGGGAACTGGTTCAATAAGGTAATGACTGATTATTTTGAGGCTTATTAGTTAAGAATGCATAACAGGGAAAGAATTCCCTCAACCATTGTAGAGGAATACAAGTAAGAAATGTGCTTTCTCGTGAGCACTGATCATTGCATCATCCAGGCTGTTGAGCCTAGGACCGAGTATGCACCGGAGCTTGGTTACGAGATCACAACAAAGACTCCCAAAGCTTATATAGATGCACTACAAGAAAGCAACTTAGATCTCTCTGCCAAACGGTTTGGCACTTATGAGGAGAATAAAGAAAATTTGAAAAAGAATGCACCTTCTAAGGCACCTAAGAAGGTTTATGTGAAACGGTCTCCCACTCCTAGGAAAAGGAAGCCAGTTGTAGAAGAACCAAAGGTTCAAAGAAGAAGGCACAACTAGCATCCACCGAACCTTCACAAGGTGAGGATTTGGAGGAAATAGAAACAAAAGAAACCACCACTTATCTGAGAAAAAGGAAGACCGGAAAACCGGTAAAGGAGGATGCACCTAAAGGAAGAAAACCAACCATAGATGAAATGGTTGGAGGAGTAAAGGAATCAGGTAGAATGGGTGCAGTTAGAAGAAGATACGAGCTTGCTAATGAAGAAGATAGGAGAAAGCTAGAAGAGGCTGTAGTATATTGTCTGCACAAGTTCAAATTAACACCCACTGAAATTCATAAAACCATACTTGAAGATCTACACGAGATAATTGAAGGTAGGTGGAAATCTTCCATAGTTAAGGAAAGAGAGCTGAGGATAAGGGCACTACTGGAAGTACAAAATCATCTTAGCCTGCCAGAGGCAACAAATCAAGCCGACCTGTACAAACAGAGTTTCAACATCAGGAAAAGGATTGGTCAAGTCCTGATAGAAGTGGACACAGTTCATGATGAAGGGGTCGCCATATGGTCAACTGTTTTGAAGCAGCAACATGAAGCCGAAGATGAATGTCAAAAGACCACAGTGCAACCAGACAAGGACACTGGAAAAGGAAAGGGCATTCTGCGAGTCAAGACACCAGTCCGAGCTAAGCCTGCAACAGAACCGGTCATTGTTGACATCACCGGAGACACAGGTGGTGATCTAACTCCTCCAACCATCCTTGCATCTCTTGAAAATGGTAAAGCTCAAACCTTAACTGTAGATGACACAGTTGATGAAATTCTGGATTTTAGTAAAGTGTCGAATGCTGCAAAGTGGTTTAGTGCTTTGGGCATTGATGATAAAGAGAAAATAGAAATTGCTCTGTTAGAGAGCTTTCTAGATTTCAACAGAGGTCCTAGAGACTGCAGGCCCCACTTCCCTGCAGAATTGAATAAGAGGCTAATGACCAAATGGAGAGCCGGTCTAGCACAAAATAGTAAAATCTTAAGGGAAACATTGGTGAAAGTAAAAGTAGATCTTGATGATGAGACAGTCAAGATTCTGTTGGAGGTTGAGTCACTCAACATGGATATAAGGCGCAGGGTGGCCAAAATTATAAATGGTCATGATAAAGAAGTGTATGAAGACACACTCAAACTTTGGAAGAACTATAACTTCAACACTCTTAAGGAAGAACAAGAGGTAATCACAGTAGAAAAAGTTTCTAAGGAAACACTTAAGCCTACAGGTCCTCAGGACATCTCACAAGCTGAACCAGAAAAAGAGATGGTACCACCTGAACAGTTCACAATTGGTGAACAAGTCTCAACAGGTGATCAAGGAATACTTGGTGAAGAGGTTGAAACAGGTGTACAAGATACACAAATGAGACCAACATAACAAGAACTGGGGTACTCATCAGCTAAGATGACTGAAGACAAAGAAACAGAGAAAGTTGAAAGTGTTTTAAGTGATCAACAAGTTGTTGAAGAACAATAAGAAAAAGAGCAACCACTAGAAGAAGAAGTGCATCCAGAAGAAGAGGAGCATCCAGAGGAGGTACAACAGCAAGAAAATCCTCAACAAGAAGAAGTGCTTGCTGTAGAGGAACATGAGAAGCTTGCCGAAGAAGAATCTGCAAGGGAAATTAGGCAGAAGGAACTGGTAGATGTTCCAAGTGCTTCATCATCAAAGAGAAAGCTATCTTTTTCTATAGATCCTGAATCAAAAAGAGGAAAAGTAAGCACATCTCCAACAAGTGACACTGTAGTTGACATAAGCAAAATGTCAACTAGGCAGTTGAAGTAGCTTACTAAGAGGAAATAGGACATGGTTCTCACAAGCATGAAGAATATCTTGTACAATTTTGTACCAGATGCTGATATAGATAAAGAACTTATGATTCATCAATTAGAGATACTGACACAAGCGATTGGGGAAGATATCATTGACCTAGAAACAGTTGCTATTGATCATTATGAGAAGAAAAGGATAAATATTCTTCATGGAAAGGTCAAAGAACTTAAAGCCACTATGGCTACCAACAGCGGTGAGCTACAACAAGTACAAGAAGTTGGAAGGTTAATCACAAGAACTGCTAACTTTGAAGATTTTGTGAAGGACATAACCGAGAGAACAAAAAGGACAACATAAGAGTTAAAGGAGACAACATCAAAATTTGATGGTAAGACCTCTTCTGCAACAAAGTATAGTCATGAATTGACAAGTTTAGCTCTCACATTGAGGAAGGCATCAGAAGAAAACACTAAAAGAATACAAGATCTCATTGGATTTCAGTTATTCATTGCGCCTACATTTGATCTGATGCAGAAAACAACCAGTGATGTAGAAAGACTTCTCAACGAGCCTGATTACAAGACAATAGAAGCTATGGAAAACCTCATTGTCTCACTGCAAGCTATAAAGAATACTTAAGATCATGTAACAAGTATTTGGAAACCATTCATAGACTATGCAAAGAAGATCTATAAAGATATCTTCAACACGTTATAAATATGAAGAGTAAACACCCTTTGTCCCTTGGAGGCAAAAAGGGGAAGATATAACTGCAGAGAGAAGAGAAGCAACAGGGAAAATGAACAGATATCAGGGAGAATTCATTTAGACAGGTTGAGCAAGTCAATAGGATACATGTAGAGGAGCAGATCTACAAGGGAAGTCTACAGGTGATGTGTTGATGTGTTTTGCTACCAATGTCAAAGGGGAAGATTGTTGACATAAAGTTAGTTGTCATTGGCAAAGTTATTGGCAAACATCAATCACACCGGTACATCACATCGGTACTCATGATATGTAATTATTGTGAACTGGTAGAATGAGCAAGTGAGTAGTGTACCTTAACCGGTCACGCTTATACCAGTCCAAGTTTTGTCCAACCGGTCTTGGCAAACACACAGGGTGCAGATGGCTAACCGGATATATATCACACACCGGTTAAGTGCTTGATAATCCAAACCGGATTATGCGGAGCGTTTTTGAGTGAAACTGGAGTTAGCTTTTTCAGTGAAACTGGATTTAGCTTTTTCAGTTGTACTGGAGTTAGCTTTGTTTTTTTTGCGAGCGTTTCAAGGTAAACTGAAGATCAGTTTGCAATCTTTTTGATCAAGAGTTTTGCATGCATGATTTTTGGGAGAGTTTACAACTTGGCGGAACTGTTAGATGTATTTTTAATAAGATAATTTCTTATAAATACAGGTCATAAGACATGAGAATGTTGTTGAAAATCAAGAGCATAGAGCGAGAGAGCAAAAGAGTAGAATTTTCTGAGAGGAAACATAGTCACAGAAGGTGAAAGGGAGAGAGAAAGATTCAATAGCTAAGTAGAGGAAAGAGTAAATAGGTATGATTTGAATTGACAGATATAGTGTCATCATAAGATCATTGCTTTTGTTGTGAAGCATATTTAAATCCCTCAATCAAGGTGAACCCTAATAGGTTCTATTGTATAAATCCCTTTACCGGGTAACATCTTTGTTGGTGTTTTAAGTCCTTTGATAAGGCGACTCCTCACAGGGTCAAGATCCTAATAGGTCTTTTATTAAATCCCTTAATCGGGTAGCACTCTCACCATTGCTTTGTAAGCCTCTAACAGGGCAACTTTATTACTGTAGTAGTGGAGTTTCGTGGGTTCTGTCCCACCATGGCTTTTTCCTTCTAACCGAGGGTTTCCACATATAAATTCTGTGTTGACCTGTGCATTTAATTTTTGTTTATGATTGTTAAAATATTCTTTTGATTTCAGTATTAACAAGAATATCTAATTGAGAAAAGGAGGAATAGAAATTAAATTTACTGATTCACCCCCCTCTCTCAGTAACTGGTTAGGAATAACAAAAGTGATATTTCAATTGGATGATGCCTTCACGCGTTTTCACCTTGCAATGTTTGCAAATGAACTCCTTTTCTTTGATCCAAGGATGGCATATTTCCAACAAGGATGCTTTTCAATTGGGGCCAATAGAAGAACAATATGTAAATGCAAAGCATAGCAAGAAATTTACAGGCAATTAAGGGTTTTAACTAAAAAATGAAAAATAAATTAACATATAGGGTTTCTAGTAAAATTAAGTTAAAAATCAGAAAAATGTATAACCAGCTGCAGTTTGTAGCTAAAAATACATAAAAGTGAGAAAAACAACTTGGATTTGTTCATTAAAAGAGAAAAGAAAAAAACTAGGGTTCATTCTATGAATCTATGATTAAAAAGATGTAGAAAAGTGAAAAGAAAAACAAAAAAAAGGGATTCCGATATAGGAGCATTTGGGTGTATGAGCTATCAACATCAACAAAACACATTTTAGGTTTTGCTTTTAGCTTTGGTTCAGTTTTGTTTTATTTTAGTTGGTTTTTAATGATTTGCCTTTGGAGAATTTTCAAATTCAAATTGCCTAAGCTAAGGTATATCATCAAGTTGAAAAAGAACGTAACGAGTTTTACAATCTAAATTTGGTGAAGTTTGAAGTCTTTTGGAGAAAGAGGATCTCAACAAAATTAGAGGTTCAAGAACGACTTGGCTCGCCAAAAGCCAGGTTCATTGTAATGTTAATTCATTGAAATAGAATGGAGAAAGAAAGTTTGTGTCTTCAGCAAGAAGTTTTGTTTGTGAGCCTTTCATTTCGTTGAAAAACTCAATTTGCAAATTGCTCAATTTGTTGGAAGGGAAAATCCCTATAAACACGTAGTTTTAGTAGAATTCTTAGTTTGCGGACTGTTTGAGTCCTTGAAATGCAAAATCACTAGACAAAAGTTGATGATGGGCAAGAAGTGGTTTGTGGAAGAGTGAGTTTGTCAAAATGTCATATTTGTCAAAAGCAAATGTTTGTGAACCTTCCAATTTGTAATGTCCCCTTCTCCGTAATAGGCGATTATGGCGCTTGATTAGTCTATCTTCCCATCCGGATAGGCTAATGGCTTCTTTCAGAGGATGCCAGCTAGTCACGGGTTTCAGCAGGCAAATATTCATTTTTTTTGGGCTCCTTTTCTAAACTTAAATTACTTTATTTTATAAAGTGATATTATAAAGTCACTTTATAACTTAAAGTTACTTTATTTTATAAAAGTGACCAAAGTGAGCTCTTTTATCCCACATGGCCTAGTTTTCAGTGTTTTCCCTCACTTCGAGGTTATAAAAGAAAAAGCTATGCATTGGGAAAAACACCATGAAAATATTATAAACAAGATAAAAGAAATCTGGTCACTCACATGGCCGGTCTATTTCCAAGGACGCAAACCCTTCGGAAATTGTGAGAGGTTGGACATAGCCCCAGCACCTCATTTATGGTGAAATCACACAGGTTTTACATTTGAGCTCAAACTCATTGGTGAGAGTGGAATATTTCATTCACAGGGAAAAATCAGTTATCCATGGAGGTCCGTTTTGAATCAAATTTGGTGTCATAGAGGTAAGGGAGAGGTTCCTCATTTACAGCTTCATTTCCAGATTAAAAATAGATGCTACAAACTCAGCTCGAACTAGTATAGGCGTCTCAGTAAATAAGGGGGAAATCGAAGAGTGGTGACTGCAGTGTTTGGTTATTTATTACGAGCGTCTGGTGCTGGGTACGAATGTGAGCCAACATTCATTGGAAGCAGCGTGTGAGGAATCCACTGAAGGTGAACTAGACAGTTCCCTACCGGCCGCAAGTCTACATTGGCGCACACATTCTCAAACTTGGCGACGTGACTAAGAGTCTCCAGTTTAGGTAGTGCGGGGGGCTGTATGTGCATTCTGGGCAAGCGCGGTTAGTGTTGTGGGACACCACTGCAACCAGGGGGTAAGAAATAGAGTCGCGTGCTGTGAGCAGCGAACGAGCAGTGTGGAGGAAGATAGGTGGTGAACAAGAAGCCACTGCTGTGATTACGGGTGGGCTGCGCGACAGGGAATTTACATAAGCTGTGAGGTGCCAGTCATCTCACGTTACAGCAGGGCTGTTCTTGGTTGTATGCAGTGCGGGGGAAGCTGGTGTGTTTGGTCGACAGTAGCAGTGGTTCCATCTCAGCCGATAGTGCGCCCCGACTGCATGACGGGGCTAGTATTCATATCGGAGGTGACCGACATTTGCACGTGCTGAATGGGGTGCATCCTAACAGGTGCAAGATAGTTCTTAATCTTCCTAAACACTTAGTTTTATGAAATATATCTGGACTATATATGTACAGTTTTAAAAGTTGAGATTATACTGTTATCAGTGTCAATAAATGCAGTCCATTTAAATGCTTTGAATCTCTGTTACTATTTGTGAGTGAATGTAAGTGTTTGGATGTGCCTAGTATTTGAGGGTGAAGTAAATCTCTGCAAGTGAATGTTTCCTCTAGTTAGGACACCTGAAACAACAATCAAAACATATTCACTTACCTACGAATCAGACTTCTCTCAATCTCCAAATATCAGAAAAATCTTGCAGACTCCTATCGTTATATCAGAATAGAATATTACAGTGGTGATAGGACTTGTTTATATGTTGAACAAGAAGGGACATGTTCGTTGTGAAAATGAGCAAGATAGCACAGTAAACTGTTTTGAATTCCTTTAGCCAGAACAAGCCAGAAATTTACAGCTGAGACTCACTTAGGATATTACACAATCCATCGAAAAAAGATTGTTTCAATGCTTTCTCTATTTGGTGAACTCGTATGGATGTCGAAAGAAGTTGGTGAAAGTTAAATTTTGTCGAAAATGATGCAGAAGACTTGGTTGGAAGATAGCTTTTTGTAATAATGTCGATCAATTTATTATTGTGAAAGGCGACAATGTATTCTTTGTATGGCAATTCAATTTCTTGACAGTAATTTGCAGAAATAAGAACTGACTCAGTTTCCTTAACCATCCATTCTTGATGACAATTCTTTGGATAAGCAGTATGTATGGGAATCCATAACCTCGGTGACGAAGCAAGAGAATGATTTGGGGATAGTTTGGAGATAAATTGTTTTTGAAGACTATTGATATGAATTATATTGTATTCCTGAGCAATTTGATAAAGCATACGAATAAAGATTTTGAATTTTACTGTTTGTGTAGAAATTTTTTGTTGTAACTGTTTGATTGGGCTATCAAAAAGATAGTTGAACTGATATGTGTCTCCAGTGATCTCGAAATAATTACAGGTGTACGAGGAGTCCTGCAACTGCAGAGGGCTTGGAAATTATGACAGAGATAGGTTTTTGTAAAAACCAGTAGAGGTAATATACAGGATTGTTGTGAAGAGATTGAAAACAAAATGCCCCCAAGAAGGAGAAATCCTAGAATGGAGGAAATGTTTGAGCAATTTCCTGTTGATATGAGACATGATTTAAGGAATTTAATTGCAGGTTTGAGGAGGAATCGTGAATCAAAAGATGAAAGTGATGATGGAGAAGTGGTAGATAACAAAGGAGGAAGAGAAAATGAACAACCAGTATATGAAGGGGAAAGAGCATTTTGTGAGAGCTCTTGCCAGTATTGGTAAGGTTAATTGAATGTAGGTCCTAAACTTTTTTGGAGTATTAATCCCTGAAGAATTGATAGAGTGGGTAGGTGAATCAGAAGAATATTTTGACTTGGAAGATATATGTGACACACAGAAGGTGAAGTTGGCACAAACAAAACTTAAGGTACCTGCTGTCCTTTGGTGGACAGAGTTTTGAAGAGAAAGAGTTGCTAATTGTGAGACAAAGATAACCCGATGGATGCAAGTGGTTGCTAGACTGATGGCCAAATTTATTCCTGGGTATTATGAATTGGAGTTATTCAAAAAGCTTTAGATTCCTAAATAGAAAGACATGAGCATAAAGGACTATACTGAAGAATTCTATAAATAAGACATTAGATATGCACCTAATGGAATGAAGATAGAAAATGTAGCTAGGTATGTAAATGGGCTGAGATTTAATCTTAAATTTGAAATGAGTATTTTGAGAATTACTACAATTGAAGAGGCTTACCAGTATGCTCTAAATGCTGAAGAGAGGATATCCAGGAGGCAATAAAGTAGTTCAAGAGGTAGAGGAAGATTGTCTACAGGAAGAGGACCTGTGAGTAGTAAGAAAGGAAAAAAGATTAGTGAAGAAGAAGTGCTAAATGGGAAAATGAGTCAAGCCGGGAAACAAGATGAAGAGAAAATTCAGTATTAATAAATTTCTTGGAAGGCTTTGGTTTAGTTTGTGGGATTTAGGTCTGTGTTTGGAAATCTACAATGGCTTTTGAGATCTCACCATTTCCCATTAGTATCCATATTCTCCCTTTTTTATTCTCTAGTGTCATTGAGCATTTCAAAGGGATTTCAAAATGGTACTTGGGTTGTTTGGGAGAGTGGGCCTGTATTCTTTCAAGCGTAGGCCTCTGAAAACCAATTATCTTCTGTATTTTCTGACTGTTGTTTTTATGGCTGATTTTGTTTCTGGTCCTGTCAATGTGCCTTTTGAAGATGAATTTGCTAGGGACGATTCTCTTGGCGCTTGTTTGCTTCTTTACTTTTGTCTTGTTTATGCAGATTTTGCCTGGCTATCTTGTGTTTAGTGTACACTGTACATCCCTGCTAGATGTCCATGTTTATGGCATTTCTTACACCTGTTTAGTATATTTTCAATGTTAATCAATTGTTGCCGTTCAGTGCCTTGTTTTCCAGAATAAGTTGTCCAGAATGAGTTTTTCTAGATCTATGTTCAGACTGCTCAAGGCATAATTTAGTATCCTTGTATTCGTTCTTATATTTGAGATTGTTATGTATTCCTCTATGACTTATTCTGTAAGGGATGTTTCTTCCAGTTCTTCACTCGGGAGTCAAGAAAGTCTCACCTAGACAGGTTACTTATGTGAGTGCATTGATTGGATAGAGGGACAGAGACCATTATTCCATAGAGGGACGGCTTCTTCATAAACTTGGGTCCATCTTGCATAATCAAGTTCTTATCTGCCTTTGACAAGAAAACAACCATGAAAGACCAATTGGGCATTAACAGAAGACCTACTAATCATGTCGGCTTCTATTTTTCATGTGCCATTCCTTTAGCATCTTGGGTTATGGGAAAGCTCCCTTAAAATGGCAGATCTGGGCCCTTCTTTGAGAAGCCAGAGCCTAACTTCAATTTCTTCCATGGAGAAGCTGATTTCAGGGTGCTCTCTGCCTTCAAATAGCATCCATTCTTTTAATTGGAAGGATAAATGGTTTTTGAGATTGGTCTCGAAGCATGATATTTAATGATTCCACATGGTTCCTTCTTGCAAATCTGTGTTGAATGAGGCATGTCAGATTGTTGAAGTTATGAGTTTGTGTAGGCATTCAGGGACTGTGACCATGGAAGGAGGCCATATGTTCATCCACTGTTGATGTTTAGTTCTGTCAGCAGAAGGCCTTGGTGAGCAGATCTTTGATCAACAAGAGTGTGGCTATGTAGTAGAGTTAGTATAGCCAGGGGTTCCAATCCCATATGAGAAAAAGATATAGTTGAATAATTTTCAATTGAGATTGACTGGTAACTCCGGGCAATGGTAAGAATCAAGATATTGTTTTACTACAAAGTCATTTACAAGAGAGCAGGCAGAAAGAGGGAAATGAAACTGATGGTCACAAACTGTTGAATTTTGGGATCACTGCAAATGTAATAGCACTGCCTATGATGTATGTGTTTTTCAAAGGCAGCGATTTCTTGTATTTATATTGAGAATGAGCCAAGGAGAGACATGTCCCATGATGGGACATGTCTATTCTTTACTATTGGATTAATATAATGACAATTATAGTTATGCGTATATATATACACACACACACACATAATATCTCTTGTCATTATTATATTAATTTCTCTAATATTTACACACACACACACACACACACATATATATATATATATATATATATATATTGAATGAGTTAAGTATATATATACATCTCATAAATACTAAATATATACATATCTTCACTAGTTTTGACTCAATATTTATCCAATCGAAGCTACAACACATCAAAACTCCCTCTTAGCAAGGGAGGATAAACACATGGTTAGATATTACCTCAATGTAATATCAAGTTGGCATGATTAAGGATATCTTTGATCAGAAGATACCCACCATTTAGATATCATCTCATGATATCAGGTGTAATGGCCTCAGAATATCAAGTCGCACGATATTCACCAAGTACTTTGAGTAATGGCCTCCTGAATATCAAGTTGCATGATATTCACCAAATACTCAAAATGTCCATAAGATATGTGCACATGTATCCTCAATAATACTTACCATAGGAACTTTATATTCATGGTGTGTTTAAGGAAATTAATCCACCATGCAAGATATAATCTATTATGATCTGCTTAGACATCATAAGATATCCATCATAATAGAAGATTAAGTTATTGTAAGATTGTCACCTTTCAATAACTTTTACAAATACAAGTGATAATCATTTGGAAGTCGTCACTTCCTCATGATGTACACAGGGGGCAGGCCCATTAAAATCATGCAGTCACACACATGACATCAAAAGTTTACATGAAGTCATTACGGATACTCTCATGTGGTGTTGTCATGACATCCACCATGAACCATATCAGCGAATAAGGGTTTTCACCTCAAACTTCTCTCTCATAGAGAAGAATGTATTACGACGGATTGCACTTTGAACTTCTCCTTCACGAAGAAACACTAACCTTTTGACCTCCTCGTCCAATGTTACTTCTAATGAAATGACAAAGTCCCTTTGAATCTGAAATCAACTTTTCTGACCTCCTCATACAAGGTTGCCTGTGATGGATTTTCAAACTCCCGCTGAATATCAATCTTCCTTTTTCTACAAGAACATCCCCAGAGGGAAAGGAAAAGATCAAGGCAGACAGCTCTTATTGTACATATAGAAATACAAATAAGAGAGAGACTACAGTGAGTAGATAAATGAAATACTTAAGGATAATAAATACTTATCTGTATAAGTTGCTCCAATTAAGGTCCATATGCATCAGATCAGAAAATGCCTCCATATAAGCATTTGTCAAACAATGGGAATGGAACATTGATTATTATTCCCCCCCATAATGTAAAATTCCCATTCTTATACCACTGTAATGACCCCTGTACCACTTAGCCTTTTTAAAAAAAAAAATTTGTAGATCCATCAATGTTTTGAAGCCCTTGCTACCAATATTAATCCCATTCCGTTCGATGACTTCTCATACCCTTTATTGATATCTGATAATCAGTAATGATTACAATCATACAGAAGACCAAAGTAATCACACAAACTGGCTTCTCATCCTTATTGCTCCCAGAGCTCCTGTAGCAGTCCAACAATTGCCGAATGCTTATCGTGGAAGGCTTCTGGTTCCACCGAGATGCATAGGTATCAAACATAGCACCATACTAAAGGGTTTTCAGACAGTCAAGCCTCCACGTTGGAAAATAGGGGGCCTGCACTTAAGGGAACTTATGCAGCGCACACAGTATATACGATAGCCAACAATGTTCCAGATGAATGAAGTCTGCTTATATTGTATTTCCTGTGGCATGAATGGAACTGACACTATTCTCTACTCTGCATGATGAATGATTCCAGATGACCACACACAGAGATGAATGTCCAGTGCCAAGTAACAGCCCGCAGCAATATTACCTTATAAACATGAGGTCTGCCATTATAATATGGATATGTAAAACACAGCTCGATGCCTGCCCTCATTTGGTGTGCTTTCTTTTCTATTTCATTCTATTCATTTGCAGCCTGGCTCTGATACCATGTTGAATTTTGGGATCACTGCAAATGTAATAGCACTGCCTATGATGTATGTGTTTTTCAAAGGCAGCGATCTCTTGTATTTATATTGAGAATGAGCCAAGGAGAGACATGTCCCTTCATGGGACATGTCTATTCATTATTATGTGATTAATATAATGACAATTATAATTATATATATATATATATATATAATATCTCTTGAGTCATTATTATATTAATTTCTCTAATATTTACATAATAATAATAGTTATATAATAATATAATAATATAATAATATATATATATATATATATATATATATCGAATGAGTTAAGTATATATATACATCTCATATATACTAAATATATACATATCTTCACTAGTTTTGACTCAGTATTTATCCGACTGAAGCTACAACACATCAACACAAACAAAGAAGCTGATCTTGCTATTGTGACCATTATTCGAGATTGACTAGTCAACTCTGCTTTGATCAGATTTGGCTTGCATAGTGTTTGAAATGGCACAAGGTACCATGAATCAGAACAATCAGGACATTATAATTAATAAAGCCCCATAAAAGTTGTAGAAGCATAAGAGAGTCTGCTAGCTCCTTTCAAGTACATAGAATTGCGGATAAAATTGTATAAAAGTTTCATGGAATGATGAGATATGCCTAGTGAAACATCAGGAACTCATTCTTGATATCCATTTTATTTTCTAGACTCTAATAGCAGAACATTATCCAATTAAAGAAAACCAACACAATTTTTAAAACGCAGTCCCATTTGCAACAATAAACTCCATTATGGGATGGAAGGGATCATTTTTTTTCTCATAATCAAAACATAGAATTCTAGTGCACACCAACAAGTTCCTTGATAGAAAGAGAGTCATATCAAATCATATGATATGATTAGGGTCTAGGTGCTTGATATAAAAACATTAACACAAAACCTTCGCTTATGAAACAAGGAAGATGTATAGGAAATCATTAAGCACTATGTAAGACAAAAATCTTATAAGTTAAAATACAAACAAATACAAAATTTGATGCTTTAATTAATCATTCCAAACGAATAACTAATACTTGCCAAACGAATCTGGCAAGCGACGGAATGAGTGACTAGAATTGATGCTTAATCTTTTAAATAAGGATAGGAATAAAAAGGAACAACCGAATGTCTTGGAGGCTACTCATCAAGCCCTAATCTTTGCCCAACAAGTCGAACGTCGAAGACGGTTCAGACATCTCGCCGAGGGACAACCAGCCGACGGGTTAACCAAAGGGAACCATGGAGATGGTACCGAAGGTAACTATGGGGGTGTCACGGGAGGTGTAACAACCGAAGGAGACAATTACTGTACAAGAGAACAACAATGGGTAAGAAGTGAAGAATTGTTGGAGGAAACACGACAAAGGCTGAATTTGATTGAGGAAACACGGGAACAATTTTGAAACTTGTCCATCTCGCCACGGGTAGAGGGAGAAGGAAGCAGGAGTGACGAAGGATCCAACGCGGCTTGAGGTGCCAAAAGGGCACGAGCGCCAGATAGACAAGACACACTGTTTGATCCTCGTACGCCGAACGTAGGAAGACAATCTGGTAGTCGGAATGTGGTACCCACTGTATTGCAGTTTAACCCGGGTGGGTAGACACAAACCCGACCTCTCCAACCCCAAGGGGCATAGCCAGTACAACAACCGGTAGCCATGGCCTCGAATAAGAAGAAACTGCCCAAGTTCATGGGCCAGGCGAAGAAGGATCCTGTTCGCCATTGCCAAACATGTGAAACCATATGGACCGCGAACGGAGTCACAGACCAGGATGAGTGGGTTAGACAGTTCCCTGCCACATTGAGGGAAGGGGCCATCGATTGGTACTTTGATGTGGATAAAACTGGTTTGACAACATGCGCTACAATGAAAAAAGGCTTTCCAGACATAATTTCAGTTGCTGAGAGATGACAATGAGATCCTTGTCGAAATTTACAATACAAAAAAAAAGAATGAGTCGGTTCAGGCCTACGGGTGGCGACTAAAGGAACTCATTGGAAAAATCGAATCTGCCCCGGCCGATGAACTCAAGAAATGATGGTTCGTCGAAGGACTAAAAACTTCTCTCCCCAAGAAGATGAAAATTGTACCCCCGACATCGTACAATAATGCATATAACCTTGCTATGGATCTGGAGAGTGAATGCAAGACCTCCAAGAAAACTAAGTCCTCCGATGATGAATCCGAGACAAAAAGTAGCGAGGGAGAATCAAGTAAGAAAGTGCTTGCTTTACAAAAAGACCTTGAGAGGATGATGAAAGAATTTAAAACATCCAAGGGAGGCTCAAGCAAAACTGAGGAAGATACTGTGTGGTGTATGGACTGCAAAGAAGTGGGACACACGAAAGGTTCTTGTTCGAAGAAATCCTTTTGCGACATCTGCCAGATTGCGGGACATTCCACCAAAAAATGTCCCTACAATCTGAGGGCTAGGAATCAACAAGTGTTGTTTACGCAAGAGCAACCCTCCACATCCGAAATCGGCTTCCAACAAAATACTGAATCATCCAACGGCTACAGAAATAATCGACGGGGAGGCAGAGGGAATGATGATAACAATAATAACCACCCTTGGATCCGGTATGATGCAAAGGGGAGACCAATGGTACAATGCAGAAATTGCAACCAATGGGGACACTTTGCCGGGGATTGCCAGCAGGCTTCCTCTCCACAAAAATTGTGTCGGTAATGTGGACTAGGGGATCACGAAGAAACCAATTGCTCGAAGCTTGGCTGCAACCTCTTTGACGTGGAGAGACGGGGAGAAAAGGAGATCTGGGCAATTACACGCGCACAAACGAAGAAGGCCACAAAGAAACAAAGAGTACTTTAGGCGAAGGCTAAGATTGAGAGGGAAATGCAAGATCGAAGGGACTCCACAGATACCTCCGGCACTTCTACTCGAGCCATGGTAGAACAAAACATCCTGAAGCAGATGATGCAATTGGAGATATCGGTAAAGGTCAAGGACCTGCTTGAAACAATGCCGCATTTAAAAACAACCTTGTTTTTAGGACAAAACGTCCCAACAAGTACATTTGAACGGACAAAGTTTCCTGGCTGCTTCGTAGCGGACCCCATGACACCAGCTACAAATAGTGGGTGAAATCCTATAGTAGTAGAGATGGGTATCTTGGGTACTATTCTCACTTACAGAATTGTCGATGGTGGATCAAGGGTGAACATTTTACCCGAGGAAACTTGGAAGAGTCTAGGGAAGCCGACACTGTGGACGGGGACCTTCACCTTACTGGGGGCTGACCAACATGGCATCAAACCCCTTAGAACCTTGATGGCACAACAAGTTACCATCGGGACACAGCCTTTCATCTTGGACTTCGTAGTAATTGCGCTGAAGTGGAAAGGGTACGACGCCATCCTAGGGAGACGGTGGCTAGTGGCTGGCAAAGCAAAGCACATTTGGAAAAGAAAAATTTTATCATTTGAGAAAGGAGGCAGAAAGTTTGTTGTTGACCTCACCATGCAGATGGTAGGGGAGGAAATGACATCCTCCTCAGACTCGGAATTGGACGATAGAGGAGACGAAGGGAAAGAGAGCATGGAACCCAATGAGGAAGGGGTACTAAAATTGGAGGATGATACAGACTCTAGGAATGGTCTCTTCCATTGGCAAATGGAGGACTACGAACTCTTCCGACCAGCATGCAATGTACTAAGTATTGAGGAAGATTCAGAAACATTTCCCTCGGAGTACGGTGAATACAATGAAGGGGATGCGAAAGTAAGGGAAGTCTTAATGCATAAATTTGATGAGCAAAACCCCATGTAGTATAAGTAGCCGTGTGTCAAATCAATGAATTTGGGCAAGGAAGAGGAACCTAAGATCATTCTTGTCGGCGACGATTGGAATCTTGAGTGGAAGACTGCAGCCTTCAAAATCTTTATTCTGCGTCTTCTTATGTACGGGCAAGAGACCGTGGTCCCTGTAGAATTTATGGCTCCAAGCCTTTGGATCGCCATTGAAAACAAACTCGGCGACAGGGAAAGCTTGAGGGAGCGGCTGGACACTCTCAATAAATTAGATGATAGAGGAATGATAGCACAATGGGCAACGAAGGTCGCACAATAGCAGAGAAAATGTTTGCACAATAAGAACCTCCGAAAGATGTGTTCCTCCCCTGGCCAGTTGGTGTTGAAGTACAATGGAAAGAATGAGATTAAGCTAGGAAAATTTCGGGAAGTCGGCTATGATGGGGCTGTCAAGTTGTGGACTCTCGATGGACTAGAGAAACATGAGGCCATCAATAGGTCCAAATTGAAACCTTACCCTGAGAGGATGGACCCAAGAGAAGGGACAAAGCACCCGAGAGGATGGAAAGTGACTCGAGAGGTCAGGTAAGCAACCCGAGAGCCGTCCATACAGTTGACCGGAGAAGCATCTGGAAGGTAATGAGGGAAAAAAAAAGAAAAAAAAGCCATCACTTAAATGAAACCCCACCGTACGGTGTTTGACTGCATGACACATAAAGTCCGTACGACCAAAGGAAGAAAAGCGTGGCCAAGTTACCACCATACGGTGTATGACCAGGGCATCGTATGACCAAAGGAAGAAAAGCAGCATCCCTTACACATGTCCATACGGCATAAAGGAGGACAGGAACAATACGACATAGAACCATACGACAGGGAAAAACGTGGGTGAAGGACAAATAGTCCATAGGGCCATTGGAGAGCTGGGTGTGAGGTTTAAAACGTACAACCATATGGCACTGGCCAAGCGACATTTTGTACGGACATTGAAAAGTGGAAAAAACAAGAAAAACAAGAAAAACAAGAAAAACAAGAAAAACAAGAAGCGTACGAAAAGAAAGAGCATTGGCGGACGCGGGAACAATTCGGCAAAGAACCAAGTCATTCACGATGCCATAACGCGGGTGAAAGGAGAAGTAAAACGCAAAGGGAAGGTACTCAGCAAAAAAAACAAACAAAGAAAAAAACGACGACAAATAAAGAACAAGGGAAGGACATAAGCAAGTAGCGAAGAAAATATAGTTATTGGCCATTTGCACAGGCACTGGAAGCGGTTGACAAAAAGAGTATGGCATTAGAAGCAAATCACGAAAATGGTGTGCCCCATGGACTTCTGTGTGGGTTTGAAGGTGCTAATTTGGTCTTGGCGGTGGGGGTGCTGTGTTAGTGCTTACCGGTTATTGAGAGGGGGGGGGGTGGATCAGTAAATACTCCTATTTTAGTGTAATTCTCTTCTTTTTACTGTCCTAATGGATAAACAGAATATAACAGTCATTCACAGACATAAACAGAATCACACAGATTAACACAGATATTTATACGTGGAAACCCTCAGTTAGAAGGAAAAAACCACGGTGAGACGGAGCTCACTTCACTAGTAACAAATGAAGTCGCCTTGTTAGGAGCTTACAAAGCACTAGTTAAGGTGCTACCCAATTAGGAGATTTTACAAAAGATCGGTTAAGATCTAAACCCTGTTAAGAGTTGCTTGGTTACAAGACTTTAAACATCAACAAAGATGTCACCCTGTTAGAGGATTTTTACAATGAACCGATTAGGTTCACCCTGATTGAGGGATTTCAATATGCTTTTAATACTTTATAAAAGCAGTGATCTATTATGACACTGATTGTCAGATTAGATCATACCTGTAGATCTCTTCCCCGGTTTACCTGGCTGTTGACCTTTCTTTCTTACTTCACCTCTGTGCTTGTAGCACTCCTCAGAAGATATCTCTTCTCTGCTCTGTGCAATCTCCAACTATCAACAACAACAACTTCATATCTTGCGTCCTATGACCTATATTTATACAAGAGTGAACCTCTTGATTCATAGAACCTCCAGGGAATAAACTTAACCATAAATAATGCAACACATAGAGGCTATGCATTGTGATCTGGAGTTTACCTTGAGATCATCCGTGGAATTTAAAGCTATCTTCAGTTAAAAAGCTAACTCCACCTCTGAACGATGGATGTCCCATATAATTAGGCTTTTTGACTCAAACTGTAACTCAAACTGATCCACAAAATCCGGATCGGATCTTTCTTGCAATTAGACCGGTATACCCTTATATCCGGTTTTTCCTTGTATGCTTCATAAGACCGATACTGAGTACTTGGTTTGGTCTACCAGTGTGTCTATCGAGATAGTCAACCGGTGCATACACTTTGTTCTTCATCTACCGGTGTCTTCAAAGTAATGTGAGCAACCGGTGACCCTTTATCGGTGTGAATGGGTTTTGTGAAATACACTAATGACAGCTCATATTGCTAACAATTTTCCCCTTTGTCATTGGTGGCAAAACGGTACACAAAACCATTCATACAAAGGCTGTGAGTTTGTACCTTGTTCTTTGTGGACTTTGTGTAGAACACTTCCCCTGTGTTGGTGCTCTGAAACTTCCCTTGTTTGCTTTTCTGCAGTTTCCTCTTCCCTCTATTCCTTTGTTCCTTCTGGTCTACTATACATTCCTTCCCCTTTTTGCCTCCATAAGACAAAGGGTTAAGCTATTCTAATAATCTTACATTTGTAGCTTTGTGAAGATGTCCTTATAGATGTTCTTTACTGAGTGGAGGAAGGATGCCCATTGACCGGTTACACTTTCAATGTTCTTTTGGGCCGCTTTTAGAGAAACAATAATGTTTTCCATATCTTCTACAATTTTGTAGTCCGGTTCTTTGATCAGAGCATCTGTAGAAATATCTGTTTGATGCATGATATCCAGTGTTGGGGCCAGAAGCATCTGAAATCCAGTGACATCTTGGATTCTCTTATTCTCTTCTTTAGTCGTCTTTCTCAGGACTAGAGTAAGACTAGTCATTTCTCTGCTAAAGGTTTTCGCAGTTTTATTTTTGATGTCAAATTGTGTTGACAAAGCTCGTAAGTCTTCTGAGGTCTTTGCTACTTTTTCAGTTAAATCTTGCAAGAATATCTCAAAATTTGATGTTCTGCTCATTAAACCTCCTGCAACTTTTATCTGCTGTTGAAGAACTTTGAGGTTGTCTGACAGAGTAGCCTTTATACTTGCAACCTGTTTATGAAGAATCTCTACTCTTTTCTTCTCATAGTGGTCAATTGCCACTGTTTCTGGATCAGTTAGATCTTCACCGATTGTTTGAGCTAACACTTCCAGTTGGTCAATGACCGGTTCGTCTTCATCTATATCGGCATCCGGTACGAAGTTGTATAGGATATCTTTTACTTTGATCAGAACCATATCCTGTTTTCTTTTAGTGAGCTCTTTCAGTTGTTTTGTTGACATTTTGCTGATGTCAACTATTGTACCAGTTGTCTTATTTCTTTTTGCTTCAAATTCTTCAGAGGATGAGAGCTTTCTTTTAGAGGAGCTAGGAAGAGTTTCCTATTCTTGTGCCTTTGGAGCTTGCTCAAGTTCTCTTTTATCCTGTTCGTCTGGCTTATTTCCCTCTTTCGATCTGTCTTCCGGTTGTTGTATTTGTATTTCAGACATAGCATCATCTTCTTGATGCGACAACTCTTCTGGTGGAACTTGTGCTTGTTGCTGCTCTTCTGCTTTATTAAGATCATCTGCAGTGATTCCTTCATCTCCTTTTATTGATCTGTCAGTAGGAATATTGACAAAAGTTTGTCCCAAGTTGACCGTTTCACCAGAAGTGAACATTTCTGTGAGAACTTCTTGTTCACCAGTTATTGGAGTCTCAGTTGCAGTAAACTGAACAGGCGGATCAATAATTGTTGTGTTGTGATCCTGAGGACCTGTTGCTTCAAGAGTATTGAAGTCATACTGCTACCAAAAATCTAAAGTCTCCTTGAAGACTTCAGTCTCATACCCATTGAGAATTTGGCAACTCTGTAATTTGTATCCAGATTCATAGAAGCTTCTTCTAATAGAAGTTTTGCGCTTTTGTCGCTTAGACCAAGTCTAGCTTTTTCTAGTGCTTCCTTATTAATCTTTGAATTTATTTCTAGACCGGTTCTCCATTTTGTTTGAAGCTTGTTGTTTAACTCAGGAGGAAACTTGTCTCTATAATCCCTAGGAGTCTTGATGAAATCTAGTAGACTTTCAACAAGAGCTTTTTCAATTTCTTGTTTGTCCTCCTCGGCTAATACACTATACCATTTGGCTGCATTATCTATTTCTCCAAAATTTGTAATTTCAACTACAATATCATTGACAGTCATAGAGTGAGCCTTACCTTTTTCTAGAGATACTAGGAGTGTTGGATTTGTCGGTTCATCGGTTATGTCAACAATGACCAGTTTGTCTACTCCGAGTACACCTTTTCCTTTCCCGGTGTCACGGACCAGTGGAGCTATTGCCTTTTGGCGTGCTTCCTTTGCTTGTTGCTAAGTTCGAAGAAGATTGGTCCAGATGGCTACTCCATCATGCACTTTCTCGGTTTCTCCAGTCAGCAAGAGACCTATCCTTTTCTTTGTCAGGAAATTTTGCTGATGTAGTTCAGCTTGTTGAGTAGCTTCTTCTAGTGTGAGATGATTTTGAACTTCTAATAGAGCTCGAATCCTTAACTCCTTTTCTCTGTTCATTGAGGCTTTCCACCTACCTTGAAGGATATCCAAAAGATCCTTAGGCAATACTTTTTGAAGTTCTATAGGACTCAGATTAAACTTATGTAGGCATTCAACTACAGCATCTTCAATTTTCCTTCGGTCTTCGTCGTTTGCCAGATTATATCTTCTTTCGACATCACCCATTCCGCCACGTTCTTTCAATCCTGACACAAATTCATCGATTGTTGGCTTACCTTTTCTTGGTGGAACCACCTTTGTCAGTTTACCAGTCCTCTTCTTTCTTTCGCTGAGTGGAACTGTGTCCTCAGAATTGGTTTCTTTAGCTTCCTCCTCTTGTGTGCTTGCCTTCGGTTGAGCTTTCTTCTTTTGTGCTTTTGGTGGTGCAGTTCCCAGTTTCTTCTTTGGTGCGGGCATTCTTTTCACATAAACATTCTTGATTGGCGCTTTCTTTAGATTTTTCTCTATCTCCTCGTAGGTTCCAAACCGTTGAGCACCGATATCCAGGTGTGCTTTCTCTAGGGCCTCTACATACGCTGTTGCAATCTTTGTGGTGATTTCGTAGCCAAGTTTTGGTGCATACTCGTCTCTTGGTTTTACTGCTTGAATGATGCAGAAGTTAGTTGATACTAGAAAACATACCTCTTCTTTGTACTTGTCAACGATAGTTGACGAAATTCTTTGTCTGGCATGCATTTTCAGCTGAAAGGCTTTAAAATGATTGGTCATTGCCTTGTCAAATTGGTCTCCCATTTGATTAGCCATGTCACTAATTTGCATCATGACCGGTCGATTTGTTGTCCATGTTACTTTTCCTATTCCAGGGAAGGAATTAGAATAGTAAAAGTAGAGACAAACTAGAAGTGTGTCAAACTTCAGTGATTTCTTTTTGACGATGCCTAGCTTTTTCATGTTCTCAAAGATTTGTCCTCTTAGCATTTCGCACATATCATATTGTGCATTGTCCTGTATAATTCTGTAAGTTGCATGTATGCCTCCACCTGGTATGCTATTTAGGTTATTGGATTGATATACTTTGTAACCTATTACAACAAATGCGAACCGAACGACTGGATTTTCAATATCAGTTACAGTCATCAATCGCTTGTCGAATTTTGACTTTGTCAGATTGACTACCACTGTATTTGATATAGTTTTCAGGGTTAGGGCTTCCCCTTGATTGCTGAACCTGGTTACCCTATGGAGATTGTTTTTCGTGATCGGAGTGCAGACTCCTTTCGTGACCCAAAATCCCGGTTCATGCACTTGACTAACCACCATTCGAATCCATTCTGGTCTGAATCTGGTTGGATAGGAGACTCCATTGATAATCCCAGATGATACCAGCTTTGCGTACCCATTGGGATAATTATCTTCTTTGCGTAGCGAGCGATACTCGCTTTGTATGTACGTTTCACCCAACTCTTCTTGCTTAGCATGGATGAACGCAGTTACATTTTCTGTCAGAAGCACTCCTTTAGGCACTGAGGAGAGCGCACCAGCCATGTCGATCTCCCTGTTCTGATTTGTCAAGATATCATACGGAGGACGATCGACTTGTTTTGTTGGAACCAGCTTAGCTTTGTATGATGAAGATGCCATTGCTCTTAATGGGTTACTCGGAGAGATGATTGATGGGTTTTCACAGACAATCTTGCTTGATGATTATTTCGCAAGAATATTGCTCAAGCATGAGAAAAATAAACATAAAATCGCAAGGTAAAATCAAAAGAGTAATCCTTCTTTGCTTTTATAGGATTAGGGCATAACGGTAATTACCAAACGGTAACTATTGTTAAACGGCCTCAGCATTAAATGCCTTACCTAACCTTTCTTGCTACTTTTGCTAACCAGTAGTTCGACTTTTTCGATTAGGCATGCCCCGTTTGATCACTGCATATCTTTCCGGTTTGACCTATAGACCAAGTGAGATTAGACTCACCAGTCCTACCGGGAACAGTAGTTGCACTACCGGTTCCCCCTAAGCCTTGAAGGCTCAGTTTGCTGAAGAAATATCACCATCTTGTGATGATGATCTTGCCTCTGTTTTCTGGTCGGCGGAGTTTTTTGATTCCTTAACACACCATATCTTCTTCACCTCTTTCTTGGTCTCCTTATCTCTGTTGTTCTTCTTATCAGAAGTCAAGGTCTTTATTATCGGTTTGTTCGATTCCTTGCCTTTGTTCCTAATCCGGTTCCAGCAGTCCTTAGCTAGGTGACCGACTCTGTTGCAGTAATTGCAGACCATACCGGTTGCTTTCCATGGGTTCATCCCTCTTGGATTAGAGGATTTGGTCCATGATTCATTGTTTCAATGCATCCCTTTGTTTGTATGAATAGTTGCGTTCTGGTTTTTTCTTTTCTTGGAGAATACTGGTCTTGGTGATCTGAATGCCATTGTCTTTGATCTGCATTCTTTAGCCTTGTGTCCAAACTTGTTGCAGGCATAACAGTATCCCTTGAAGCTTCCCCTGCTTCCGCTGGACACAGATAAAGGGCTGGACTAGCACTCATTGGTCTTGTGGCCATTTTTGCAACAGTTCTTACAGTAACTGCTGTTGGTTCTTACTGGTGCATTTCTGCAGTCATTGGTGTTATGACCCAGTTTTCCATAATGCTTAGAAGTGTTGAAGGTTTTCTTACCTTTTTGTGCTAGCGTCTTCCTCTTGTTCTTCTTTCTTGACTTTGCTCCAGCTGACTCACCGTTGTCTTTGGTGACTGCACCGGTGGATACAAGACCGGTGTGATTGTTGTGCTTTCTTTGAGCTTTGAGTTGCTCATCAAGCTTGACCGAGTTTTCATTGTAGTTTCTTAGCATTTCATTCCTTTTTTCAAGGACTTTCTTTTGTTCCTTGAGTTGATATATCTCGATCGCTAGCTTCTTGCATGCTTCATCCCTACCCTTCCATGCTTTGTGCAAGTTGGCATTTTCTTGGGTGACAATCAGCATGTCTTCTTGGAGTTGCATAATGAGGAGTTCATTTGCCCTTACAGCTTCCTCTACCCGGTTCATTGCTTTTTCAGAGGCTGTTGATGTCTTGACTGTTGTGTTTCTTTCACTTTTAGTTTTTCGTTTTTGCTCAATCAGTTCAGTCATCCTCAAAGCATTCACCTTTTGCTCCCTTTTGAGATCAGCAATCTGACCGGTTAGGATTTGATTCTTTTCTGTAAGTTCAGAGACTGCTTCCTCAGCCTCATTGGATCCACTCTGCCCAGAGAGTTCATCGATGGTTTCATTGCTCTCGTTTAATTGCAGAACCAACTCCTTTCTCTTTGCAAGTGATTTCCTCAGTCTATTCTGCAGTGAGGCAATAATGTCGTTGGCTTCGTCTAGCTGTTTCTGATACTGGTAACCCTCCATGATATTTTTCTCAAGCTGTTAAACTTTGTTGTATAGAGAAACTTAGCTCTGATACCAATTGTTAGTGCTTACTGGTTATTGAGAGGGGGGGTGAATCAATAAATACTCCTATTTTAGTGTAATTCTCTTCTTTTTACTGTCCTAATGGATAAACAGAATATAAAAGTCATTCACAGACAAACAGAATCGCACAAATTAACACAGGTATTTATACGTGGAAACCCTTGGTTAGAAGGAAAAAACTACGCTGAGATGGAGCTCACAACTTCACTAGTAACAAATGAAGTCGCCCTGTTAGGAGCTTACAAAGCACTGGTTAAGGTGCTACTCAATTAGGGGATTTTACAAAAGATCGGTTAAGATCTAAACCTTGTTGAGAGTTGCCTGGTTACAGGACTTTAAACATCAACAAAGATGTCACCTTGTTTGAGGATTTTTACAACGAACCGATTAGGTTCACCTTGATAAAAGGATTCAATATGCTTTTAATACTTTATAAAAGCAGTGATCTATTATGACACTGATTGTCAAATTAGATCATACCTGTAGATCTCTTCCCCGGTTTACCTGGCTGTTGACCTTTCTTTCTTACTTCACCTCTGTGCCTGTAGCACTCCTCAGAAGATATCTCTCCTCTGCTCTGTGCAATTTCCAACTATCAACAACAACAAACTCATATCTTGCATCCTATGACCTATATTTATACAAGAGTGAACCTCTGGACTCATAGAACCGCCAGGGAATAAACTTAACCATAAATCATGCAACAAATAGAGGCTATGCGTTGTGATTTGGAGTTTACCTTGAGATCATCCGTGGAATTTAAAGCTATCTTCAGTTAAAAAGCTAATTCCACCTCTGAGCGATGGATGTCCCGTATAATCAGACTTTTTGACTCAAACTGATCCACAAAATCCGGATCGGATCTTTCTTGCAATTAGACCGGTATACCCTTATATCCGGTTTGTCCTTGTATGCTTCATAAGACCGATACTGAGTACTTGGTTTGGTCTACCGGTGTGTCTATTGAGATAGTCAACGGTGCATACACTTTGTTCTTCATCTACCGGTGTCTTCAAAGTAATGTGAGCAACCAGTGACCCTTTACTGGTGTGAATGGGTTTTGTGAAATACACTAATGACAACTCATATTGCTAACACGCTACCCCTTGATCCCGTTGGGGGCGTTGTCCCTAGAACCCCATTTTATTTTTGAGGTACACTACAATTGTGAGTTGGGGCATCGGAGCAATCAACGTAAGCATTGCGTTTGTTTCCTACGGTGAGAGAGAAGCCTGAAGCCAAGCATTGGAAGGAAAGTCTTGAGCCGTAGAGGGAGATGGATTTGGAGGTTGTGAACCAACAGAGTTTGAGGGAAGCCATTGCAGGAGCAATGGCCTTGCAAGAACAGGAAGTCGTAGGGCACGAGGAAATTATTCAATTCAGTTATCAGCCTTTAGGGAGTGTGACCAGTTGATGAGACCCGAAGCTGTTGCAGACAGAGAGTGTCTGCACACTAGAGGTGGAGAGAGCACTAGAACAAGCCTTTTGAGAGGGGTACTATGCTTTGAGGTGCTCAGAGTAGGTTTTGGCTGGACGTGATTCTATCTTGGTGGATGCACAGAGAGCTCGGGAGGAGCTGACCACCCGGTTGGAGGCAGTAGAGCGACACTTGGCTTAACATACCCTGGAGTTGGAAGCAAAGAAGGTGACACAGGTGGCTATCGAGGTCAGATTGGCTAGGGAGACAGTATCGTTGGAACAAGAGTTAGTGGAGGCTACAACTAAAAAGCGTGTTTTGGAGACAAGTTTGGTGTAGGCATGGGAGGAATGTGATGTGATGGAAAAAGAACTACTTGAAGCCGCATTGTTGGTGAGGGCGGCACTTCACCTTCCTCAAGGACGCCCCTCGACCCCTTCTCAGTGATTTTCTTATTCTATGTAGTGTATTTCATCTCCCTTTTGTTGTGAGTTGGAAACGACTTTCTTTTTGGCGGGCGGATGATGTTAGCCGGAAAGACTACTTTATGTTATGTCATGTATTAGTTATGTGGTCATGACGGGAATTAGTTATTACCGAAGGGCAGTTGGGTTGGGTGGTGACGTTTGGTCACACCCCTTTGGGTATGTGAAGAGCCTGATTGGCTCCTTCTGAATTCACTTATTTTAATTTGAAATATTTGCACCTCTTGTTCAAAAACCTTTAATTGCAATTTAAATTAAACTTCCACCACATTCAAATATCGAAATATGAACAATTTAATATCTCTGAATGAACATCATTTATTCTTATTTCAAATCAAATAGCACAACAATAATTTATTACTAAAAATAATGGGCACTTGACAATTACGAAAATCCTTGTAATTGTGATAATCTCTTTAATGCCGTGACACAGCCCAAGATAAGGAGAACTGCCACCCTTGATGCAGTCACGTGGCAGCCTGCACAATAGTGTGGCTGGCTGTAGCTAACGCAGCCCCTGGAAATGTGAAAAATGGCTCCCAAAAGAAGCACGTGAGCATGAATATGAGGTGTCACAACCTTCTCAAACTCCACGCGTCTAGCTGGAAGTTGACACAGCACATAGTATGATACGCCTTTGCAATTAATCAATTCTCTTCCCCTCTATAAAAATGCAGCAATGTCTGATTCAATGTATCTTGTAATTAAAATAACTCCTACAGCCCAATACTTCCGAATTGTCAACAATGGAGATACAACAGCCTCCAATTTTGAAATTCCAACTTCCCAGTATGAAGAATTAATCAAACCCTATGTAAATTAAATCCTTTTCTTGCAAATGAAAGACTTCACACAATTCCAGTATACATCAGCACCGAATTATGATTCTAGTATTACAGCTGCAAAATTCACCATCGTGTAATGGCTCAAATTGCCAGAAGAGGAATCAGTCCTCAAAACCCTAGCCATTTCTCACAGCCAAGAGACTTCATAAATTTTATCAAATCAACAATTGAATAGTGAAAGTGCTTTTTCGGGTAGAATATATAGCGTTTTCGAAAAAAGCACAATTTCACTTTTTTCATTAAAAAGGCTTTTAAATGACCTCTTCACTTTATAACATTAAAGTTATAAAGTATTAAAGTTATTAAATTAAAATAATTTAATTTAATAACGATAACTTTAAAAACCAAAAGCGTCTAAATCCCGCCAACTGAAACAAACTTATTTCCAACACCAGAGCCTCAAATGCAAACTGCCCTGCCGGAAGTAACCCACTGCCAAAAATAGCCAACTGCTAAAAATAGACTTAATAAAAATAGTAAGTCTCACAAACTGGAGATTATCTGAAACTCGATCCTGAGATATTTGACACTCTGAGTAGACACCCTGCTAATCCTGGCCATACCCAAAATACCACTTACTAAAAATAGTAAGTTGACTAAAATGATCCGAACGAAGAGCAGACCTGATAATCTAAACCTTCAGAATGGAATCCCAATGCTGGCTCCACCATCTAACCCCCTCTGATCGCCTGATTAGCCTGTGAGGGTCGCCAAACCAAGCTAATCCCAAGAGTCTAAAAATGGGGACATTACAGTCCTCCCTCCCCAAGATTGCTTGTCCTCAAGCAATCAGGAAAAACAAGCAACATCATAAACCACCCGGATCCCAAGGATGGTCACAAGTAATGTCCCGATCCTCACCAAACTCCTGTGAAGAAAGAACCACCATCAACAAAACAGACATCACTGAAAACATCTGTAAACCAACTGTAGATGTCGATGTTGACAACAACCCAGCGGAACTCAACCCAACTGAAATAACAACTTTGTCAAAACCTGAGTCCCTGTCTATCCGGTACTCACACCCAACTGCACTGGGAAAACAACAGTGACCAAATGTGCTTGAAACACTATTATCAACTCTGTCGTTTGATAAACAGTCTTGAGCGTGTGGATACTGCAAGTAATCTAACTTGCAATTGCCAAATCCATCTGCAAACGATGGTTCTAATCCATCCCATAATGGATGGTAAGATACTAAAGCCGGTTTACCCTTGTGTGAGATCAAATCTTCCACCTGTGGGTCAAAAGAAAAATGACAAGCATACCCCACTGTATATTGCCGGTAAGAAGCCCAAATCTCTGTCAATGGCTCATCATCCCCAAACTGGGAATCAAGAGATGGCTCCAATCTCTGACTCTGCATAACTGTAGGCTGGGTATGTACCTGAGCAATCCTCTCAACAAACCCAACCTTGAAATCCCTATGGGGAAGCATAGTAGAAAGAGTCTCCACAATCTTCCCAGCCAACCTCCGAATAGCACAAGAGCCTCGGATGAGAGTACCCTCAGACACTCTATAAGAATCCTGTTGAACATCTGCACTCTCAAGTAAATACTCCATAAAAGACTCGGTGCAGTAGAAATTATACGTGGAAGTGTCAACATGCTCCCCCGCAATCCACAGCTGATCCCTTTGAAAATGTGGCATAGCCAATTGCCCCATGCTATCAGCAATGTGAGATGATGAAATGGATTCACTCCCAGCTAAGGGAAGCAAATCAACCTTAGAGCTCGACTCCACTGGTACTCCTATCTCAACCGTACCAAGTGCTCCCATCTCTTGAACAGATGTGTTAGCCACAACATCATGCTCCTCAACACCAACTGTAGGAGCAAACTCCCACCAACCACCTCAATGTGCAATCGAATTGGGTCTGGGGCTGGTGTGGACCGTAAATGCTCCAACTCCACGGTCACCTCCTCTAACTCGATCTGCGACTCCTGAAGGGCCCGTTGAGTGTCCTCTAAAACCTCAGTAGTCATTGTGAGCTCCTGGGTAAGCTCACTCACCTCCTCCTCTTTGTCCATTAGTGCCTCATAAGCTGTACTCCCCCACTCAACCAGGTGATCTCGGTCGGCTACCATCTGTAAGTAATTCTGTCTCAAAATCTTGATAGCCTCACGCAAAGAATGAATCTCTGTCAATGAAAGGTAACCACCACTGGGCTCATCTGTCATAGGAGCACCCCAACCATAAGCAACCAGCAACTGACGAGCAACATCAAAATGCTCAAGAGTAGAAGAAATATCCCTCTCATGAACTCGCAACTGGCTAGTCACATGATGACTCTGCACAACAGGCCTCCTATGAACAACCTCAGACGCACTGTCTACACTATGAGAGGAAGCTGTATCCAACAAACTCCCCTCAAGATCACTCTCTCTATGTGTGCTTACATCTGAGTATACCTCTACACTTTGAGTATAGGCATCAGACACGTCCTCAACTAACCCCAAGGAAGTTGCTGCTGAATTTGACTCAACACAATCTCCAGCTACCTCGTCCTCTGCAACCATTTGACAGTCCAGATCCTGAGACACATCCTCATGAGTTACCGAAGAAGTAACCCCATCCCTAAAAGTGGAAGCCCTGGTTGTAACAAACTTCTACCACTCATAAGCTTCCCTGTCCTCATTTGTGAGTCCTTGTAACACATAATCTTGGAACCCACTACCACCATATGACAACGCTGAATCTACACCCAAAGTCAGATATAGAAAGCCGGAAATACTACAACACTCATCATCCTCGCTCTCAACATCAAAGATATCTGCAATGCTAGTGTACACATCATCTATCAGCATCTCCTCTACTAACTCTGGCTGTATACACGACTCAATGTCGTCATGTGAATCAACTAAACAGTGGCATGAAACTACGTCGCCCAAATCAACTGCAACACTCCCATCCTGAGTGTCATCACTAGAAAGCTCCATGCTCACATCCTCAACACAGGAATAAACCACTGTCTCCTGTACTGATCCCACACTACGACTGCTATCATAAATCTGTGAGCTATCAGAGCTCATACACTCCTCACAGTCATCACCGAACATCTCATAGGGGGTGTCATCTCCAATGCAACTCACAGCATCCTCAAAAGTGTCATCAGATGTGTCTATACTATCAGCTCCCACATCTCCTGCTGAAATCTCATCTGCGGACACGTGTCTCTGCACACATGACTCAACGTCAAGCTGTGCACCAATAATGCTAGAGTACGAACTGTCATCAACTGACCCCACTGTAATGCCCAGATCTCCAACCTCACCATTGGGAGACTCCGTACATGCCTCGGTCCTATCTGAGGAAGCAACTGCCTCCTGAACTGGAGCAATACTACTACAGCTGACATAAACATCTCCAATAATAACTACCTCCATGAAAGAGTCTGAACACTCAGTGATATCTGCAACATTAGCTGCCCCTGTACAATCCGTAGTGACTGCTCTAGGAGCCTCAACCTGGTGATCCTCAGCGCTGCTGTCAACCAATGGCACTGAATCATCCATTGGCTCGGGTGCAATAAATCCATCATCAACACTGCGAATGGGAATAGCAGGTGTTGAACTAGATGTAGGGACATCAACATCATGGACTACTGTTGGAGAAAACTCCAGTCTTCTCCCTTGCAAACTAGATGTCGGCCTTCTAAAGGTAGAGACCATATATCTCGCTGCCCTATCTACTGTAACTGGATCCGACAAACTCTCTGCCAATCTCTGCTGATGTAGTCTAAGTCTCTCCATGCTTTCTACTAAAGCATTTAATTCCACTCTATTTCCCTTACTGCTATGACGACTCCCGAAACTGGATCTCCTGTATTTATCCATAGCTAGGGAAAATGGAAGTGCTGGTCACTTTTAAAATAACTTCATAAAATTAATGTATCCAGACCCCACAGGATGGCAGGAAGAAAGCTCTGATACCACTGTGAAGAGCCTGACTAGCTCCTTCTGAATTCACTTATTTTAATTTGAAATATTTGCACCTCTTGTTCAAAAATCTTTACTTGCAATTTAAATTAAACTTCCACCACATTCAAATATCAAAATATGAACAATTTAATATCTCTGAATGAACATCATTTATTCTTATTTCAAATCAAATAGCACAACAATAATTTATTACTAAAAATAATGGGCACCTGGCAATTACGAAAATCCTTGTAATTGTGATAATCTCTTTAATGCCGTGACACAGCCCAAGATAAGGAGAACTGCCACCCTTGATGTAGTCACGTGGCAGCCTGAGCAATAGTGTGGCTGGCTGTAGCTAACGCAGCCCTTGGAAATGTGAAAAACGGCTCCCAAAAGAAGCACGTGAGCATGAATATGAGGCGTCACAGCCTTCTAAAACTCCATGCGTCCAGCTGGAAGTTGACGCAGCACATAGTATGATACGCCTTTGCAATTAATCAATTCTCTTCCCCTCTATAAAAAACACAGCAATGTCTGATTCAATGTATCTTGTAATTAAAATAACTCCTACAGCCCAATACTTCCGAATTGTCAACAATGGAGATACAACAACCTCCAATTTTGAAATTCCAACTTCCCAGTATGAAGAATTAATCAAACCCTATGTAAATTAAATCCTTTTCGTGCAAATGAAAGACTTCACACAATTCCAGTATACATCAGCACCGAATTATGATTCCAGTATTACAGCTGCAAAATTCACCATCAACATGTAATGACTCAAATTGCCAGAAGAGGAATCAGTCCTCAAAACCCTAGCCATTTCTCACAGCCAAGAGACTTCATAAATTTTATCAAATCAACAATTGAATAGTGAAAGTGCTTTTTCGGGTAGAGAATATAGCTTTTTCGGAAAAAGCACAATTTCACTTTTTTCATTAAAAAGACTTTTAAATGACCTCTTCACTTTATAACATTAAAGTTATTAAATTAAAATAATTGAATTTAATAACAATAACTTTAAAAACCAAAAGCCTCTGAATCCTGCCAACTGAAACAAACTTATTTCTGACACCAGAGCCTCAAACGCAAACTGCCCCGCCGGAAATAACCCACTGCCAAAAATAGCCAACTGCTAAAAATAGACTTACTAAAAATAGTAAGTCTCATAAACTGGAGATTATCTGAAACTCGATCTTGAGATATCCGACACTTTGAGTAGACACCCTACTAATCATGGCCATACCCAAAATACCACTTACTAAAAATAGTAAGTTGACCAAAATGATCTGAACGAAGAGCAGATCTGATAATCTGAACCTCCAGAATGGAATCCCAATGCTGGCTCCACCATCTGAGCCCCTCTGATCGCTTGATTAGCCTGTGAGGGTCGCCAAACCAAGCTAATCCCAAGAGTCTAAAAATGGGGACATTACAGGGTAGATAAATATGTACCACCTACGGGTGAAGGAATTATTATTATGTGAATGTACTCATATGTTGGAATGATTAATGAAAGCATCTATTGTTCTTTGATATATTCTGTGTTTATTACATTTCCTGTACTATGTCTATGCAAGATTAAGTTTACCCCAACGGGCAAACAAGTGCATTTCCAGAATACTGATTTATTTGGTGATTAAGGAAATGTTCCAGACATGAGAAATTATGTGGTGTATAACAGTCTAAGTGTTTGGATTCAGATTTACTATACTTAGAAGCAAATTATAAACAAGATAGTAGAAATAAGAATGACATTCACTAGGAAACATAACGGAAACTCAAAATTATAACATAATTTTGTTGTTTTGAATGTTCAAATGACATTATTTCACAAGAGATTAATGATTCTCTCTTTATCAAACTTCATCTTTGTAGGTACATACATGTATCAAAGCCACATAAGCAAAGGAACTGTAATGGAAGATGTATCTATTTTCCACATATAACCAGGCATACTTGTGGATGCGTTTCTGGGGTGAAACCAGGTGTCCCGGTAATGGAAACACTTTGAGATGGGGGGATGGGTAGGTGATGTCCCCTTGCCGTCCCCAAAATCTTGAGAAAACGTGCAAACAGATTGGAAACGGGAGGATGGGTTGGAAGGGGAAGGGGACCGGCTGGCTGGCCACCCTAGGACAACCGGAGATGTCTTAGACGTCTCCCGACCGTCCTGTGGATGGCTGGCTATCCCTGGTTTTGTAAAGAAATTTAAAAGAAAAATGCAGTCAGAGACAACAAAACAAAATAAAATACTTCTGGAATTATGTGATTTTATTGGTATATTTCAGATATTTTTGAAACAAAATAAAATACAATAGCCACTTGAAAATGGAAAAAATAACTCCAAAATCTCAACAGTCTTTCAAACAACTTTTCTGAATTGATCTGAATCATATTACATCAAAGCAAGAATTGATTTACAAAACCTAGTATTCTGCAACATGTGTATGCAATCTGCTCTTACATAAATCAGCATATATGACAGTCCAAGACAATCTGTATGGTGCAATGGCAGCCTTCACCAGTGCTGAGCTGAATAAGTATTCCACAGTGAGATAATATGGCGGCTTGTGACAGGTCTGCGATCAGCACCCCATGTCACATGAACCTTGATTTTGAGTTATGAATTTAAGCTACACCATGTATATGAATATATGAACTCTCATTTGAACTCTCAACTCAACTCAATTGCTATGTATAATGTATATGATGAATGGTTTATTAATGTTATATGAATATTTGAAATTTCCTTATATATTTTAAACTTCCCCTATTGTTTATATAGCCATCCCCTCTGCTGTCTCCTTCTGCCCCCAAAAATGGCCAAAAGAAATTCTGTCCCAGAAATGCGTGCCCCCATCCCTCCGTCCCCCTGTCCCACCATCACGGAAACTTGGGTAAAGGAGCATATAACAAGTCATATTGAGACCTTTGTCTTCCAAGGAAAGTGAACTGAGTAAGCTGAGGTCAAGCATCTGAACCATCACATGCCAACAAAAATGTTGAGACTCAAGAGGCTTTGGTTGAATTAAATGCTGGTTTTTGTGCTGCCACTGAGCATAGGTTTTGGCACTCGAGCCAGTCATAAAACTAGAGCTGCTAGCTGGATCAGAAACTGTATATGTTACAATTTGAGCAGCCAATTAGGCCATTGTGCACCCAACTTATATTTGATTTCTATTTTGAAGCTGATGATGTGGACTTTTTCCAATGCATTAAATCTACTTAAGTGACAAAATTTAATACTGGTGATAATGGTATACTTTTTCTTAGTATCTTGTTTTGAATTTTGATTCTTTCAGGTATATGGACAAAGGATATGAAAAGAGAAACAAATTTGCAACAGCCACAGATTACAAAAGCAATAAAAAATCTTGAAACCCGTGGCTTAATAAAAGGAGTGAAGCCTGTTTCTGTAAGTATTGCATTTTAACTTCTATGTAATCTATACTGTTATGGTTTGATGCATAGTAATATTGCTCTGTTAGATGTCTGCATGGGAGGCAAGCACTGGTGGATGTGGATGGGCATAAGTGAGAAATCTGGTTAAGAGAACCAGAAATTCATCGTAACCCATAAATTTAGGCTTTAAGATTCCAAAAAGAAGTTGTTTATATGTAACTTTCACAGGTAAAGCCTTAAAGTAAACCATAATTTGTTATCATTACAAGAAGTGAAGCTTCTATCTGTAAATATTGCATTATAACTTCTTTGTAATCTATACTGTTAGATGTCTTCATTAGAGGCAAGGGCGAGTTTGTGTGGATGTGCATAGATGAGAGAAAAGTCTGGTTACAAGAACCTGAAATTCATTTTAACTGGTCAATTCAGGCTTTAGGATGTCCAAAAATAAGTTGGTCATATCATATGTAACTTTCATAGGTAAAGCCTTAAAGTGAATTAAAATTCACTATCATTATAAGTCTTGAATTTCTTTTTATTGAAATAATTATCCAGAAAACAACACTAAACATAGCTGTAAGAACAACAACAGCAGATGTCAAACACAGCTGAAAGGGCACAAGTCAAAGCTCAGCCATCTTTCAATCGAAGTCAACCATCTTGTAGATCTAACAATTTCAAATACATTTTTAACATATGAACATTTAGCTGATTCCAGATAAATCAAATTACTACTGTTTTAGATGAATTTATTTCACAAGAGACTGCCTACCACTGGTGAAATGAAACCTTCAATATTTAATGTACATGCTTCAATTCAATTAACACATGCTGAATACCCAATTTTATTTTATTTTAATTTGAGTGGGATATCAATGCTGTATTGATATGAGAAAGTCTACCGACAAATGAATTTTGAGTACACCAAAGGCTGGACTCAGGGATTGAACCAGAATCTTGCATCTATAGGCAAAACCACAAACTGGTTGCTTTCCAGTTTGAGGGAAGATTGATTTGGTAAGATGTAATCCTAACCCTAATTTGTTCCAATTGTGTTTTTAGGGCAAATTAGGAAGGGGACATCATAGTTTATGAATGATCATTAAATTAGGCTGTTGTTTTTCTAAGGAAAAGTTGCACTAATCAAATGCCACTGCTAACTGTGGTTTCTGAAAGCAGTGTTTATACAAATATGAATAATCATCGTAAAGATCTTAATGAAGTTTAACAATAGGTCGAAATATGTGTTCCAATTTATTTTTGTTTCTCTTAAAATTGAAGGATACCATCTACATTTTATGTTTAAAACATCATCATTAAACTGCAAGATTGATGTTTTAAACATAAAATGTAGATGGTATCCTTCAATTTTCCTATAATCACTTTATTATAAACGAAGTTATAATAAAATAAGCCCCTTTTCCTAGGCGTTTGAGACACAAAATATTGTAATAAAAATGGAAAAACATTATAATGATAATATATAATGCCTAAGGGGTCAATTTTAAATTAAAGACTTGTATTTTAGTAAAAATACTAAGGGGAAATCATGGAAACCCTAAAAGTGACGACCTAGGGTTTTGAGCCTTTTAAAAAAGGCATTTGGAGGTCATTTTACACGTTCTTGGTTATTTTTCTTCATTTACAAATGTGACGCAGAGCTCTGATTGAGAGTTGCAGCAGTATTTCTCTTCAAGAATGAAAGCTCTTGAAGAATTACAGGTTGGATGATCCCCCAGCCTGCCTGTGGAAGAGTTACATTGATTTATCAGTTTATTGGAGCAAATTGGTGTTTGAATTTGTTAAGATAATTCATATTGGTCAGAGAGGAGGAAGAAATTTCATCTTAGAAATACAGATCAGACTTGTTGCAATTGGATTGGGGTTTCATAGATAATTCATGCTAGCTGTACATCATCAAGAGAGGTTGACGTCATCTTTTAGGGAGGAATTTGGCAAGTTTCAGGCAGGGTTTGATCAGATTTGGTATTTTTTTCTTCAGATCGGTGATTGCGAGTATATATTTGCAGATTGTTTGTTGTTTTCAGCTAGCCACATCATCTAAATCAAGCCCATAATCTCCTTGCTGGCCGTACAACCTACAGAAGCTGCTGGTGTTAGCATTTCCAGTGAAAATTGTAGCAGATCTCTTGTAATTTGCAATCAGAATTGTAAGTCTCGGTCATCAAGTGAATTTCGGGAATTAAAATAAAAGTAAAATCAGAGAGGGACATCAGCATTGTTTTAAACATCAAGCAAAATCAAGAAAATGGTGTGCGTCGTGGAGGAACAAGCACCAAACCCACACCCTACACTACCAGCTGAGGGTGCAATAGTAGGGGAACAAACACCGCCAGTGGACGACCAGGAAGACATACACGCTTCCATAGATAATGGCCTATAGCTACTTGAAGTACCAGTGGAGCCACCTGTAGAGGCACTTGAGCCAGTGCAAGAGGGGGGAGGTATGGTAACAGAAACATAGACCACCAATGGGAGGCCAAAGGAGGCACAATAGTACCAAGTAGAAGTGATGGAAATCTCGAGAGCCCCAAAAGCACTCCCAAAAAGGGAGGAAGTGGGAGAGCAAGACATTGTGCTACGATGGGTTACACGAGATCCTCGGGACCCCATAAGCACTCTTCAAAAATTTGGCCGCTAGATGGACAAGATGGCTCGCTTCATGGCTAGGATGGGAGCAGCTACAAGGGAAATAGATGTTGGGCAAGACACATAGACCACCAATGGGAGGCCAAAGGAGGCACAATAGTACCAAGTAGAAGTGATGGAAATCTCGAGAGCCCCAAAAGCACTCCCAGAAAGGGAGGAAGTGGGAGAGCAAGACATTGTGCTACGATGGGTTACACGAGATCCTCGGGACCCCATAAGCACTCTTCAAAAATTTGGCCGCCAGATGGACAAGATGGCTCGCTTCATGGCTAGGATGGGAGCAGCTACAAGGGAAATAGATGTTGGGCAAGACACGGTAGTGGTATAGTTAGCAGAGAGGCTTCTGAGATTTATGAAGGAAGAATGTTACCAGGAATTCACGAGATGCTTTTCTGCAAAGGGATGGCCACAGATAGAAACTACAAAGATGTTCGAGGCATGGGGCAGGCCTCCCATTCCAGCAGGTTAGGCAGGGATGATGGGTGTTCTCTACAACATAGAGAGGACTTTCCAGGATATCTTCCTTCAACTGTAGTAGGTGACTTGGTCTACACAGAGGGTTGAAGGGGAGCATAAACTAGCACTAGGGCGTGAGATAGCCCAGGGGAAACTAGTTCGGGTTAGGAAGGAGGAACAACTCGTGGCCACAACAGTAAGATTGGTAAACACTGAAAAAGATTTGAAGGACGCATTGAGGCTGTTTAAGGTAGGCCGTGAGAAACAATTGATCATGGACCTTGATCTGAGGCTTCTTCGACAACAGTTGGCATGTCCTACGTCCTCTATCACTCCAGGGATGTCCTCTCATCTCTGTCTCCAGTAGATTTCTTGTGTGTCTAGATCACCCATTTTGTTTTTTAGTCGCCTGGAAGACGACTTCCTTTTTTGGAGGGGTTGATGTTAGCCGTAGTTTGTCAGTAATAATTATGTTATGCATTGTATCGACAGTGTAATGGCAGTAGGTTGTTGGGTAGTTGTAGGAGGTTGGCGACGGTTGATTCACTCAACCAACTGTCGACCACTTTATATGTAGCTTGTTGGCACCGAGAATGGATTATGGTTGTGATGACATTACATGGGAATAAAGCATATCTTTCTGCCATATGTTGTCTAAAGTTATCGTGTTATCCTTTTGAGTGCTTTGTCATGTTATTGGCGATATGTAATCTCGCACTGCTACATTACTGTTATATTGCGTACAATAATATATCCACAGTAAGACATCTAACACTTGCTTTCTCTATGAGCAAATCGTCACCCGATTTGGCATTACCCATATCCATTACAAGTGATCGAGGAGTGTATTTTGTAAACCAGGTGATTAGGAACATGACAGTTCAATTTTGAATATTCCACAACTGCTCTAGTCCGTACTACCCTCGGGCAATGGGAAAGCCGAATCCAAAAATAAAGTATTGGTAGTAGTGCTCTACAAGAAGTGCGAAGTGGAACAAGAAGATTGGGAACAGACACTTCTAGTCGTACTTTGGGCATACCGGACCTCTTATAAGGCAATGATGGGACATACACCCTTCCAACTCATGTACGGGCAAGAGGCAGTCGTACCTGCAGAGTACACTGTACCAAGTCTAAGGGTAGCAGTGGAGAATCGATGGGGAGATATAGAAAGCCTAAAAGAACGACTATTCAATTTGATGAAACTGGGCTAGTGAGGTGGCTCAATGGAGGAGGAATTCTGGCACGACAAACATCTCTTGTGAATGAACTTCCGACTAGGCCAGTTAGTTCTGAAGTATAACGGTCGCAACGAAATCAAGCCTAGTAAGTTCAAAATCTGTTGGCTCGGACCTTATAAAGTGAGAGAAGTGGGAAATAATGGGGCTGTAAAACTTGCAACTCTTGAAGGAAGACATATCAAGGAAAGTAAAGGGTTCCAAATTGAAAATCTACTAGGAGAGAAAGGTACACACTTGAGAGATCAACATGCTGGGGTATGCAACAAAAGGTGACTGGACTATTCACCGGGAGAAGGAGATTGAAGAGGATCCAGTAATCAAGGAAGAGCCATACAAGTGAGACTTGGATTGGGCGAAACCAATGATGGATCTAGAGGAATGATTGGCGAGAAAGAACGTGAAGGGTGTTGCAGTTCCAAGAGTACACAAGCATCTTACGAATGCAATATTCGGACCTTCGGCTCTCTGGGTGAGAATAAATGGGTATCGGAGGTGGAAGGCACCTTACGAAGGAAGAAGATAAGGTTTTATTGCTTATGACATTGATGAGGAAGCTAAAGAACAACGGAAAAGGGAGTGAGCAGCCAAGGGTGAGGAGTTGGAAGAAGACCTCGAGGAAGAAATTGATCTAGAGGAGTATGGTGCCACTTTGGGACCATGTCTTAAAATGGTGGTAAAAATGGATGATTTGTTCATTATGGACGAAGACGCGTAAATAGATCATCTCATTAAGCACGCCAGAGAAGGGCAAGAAGCACCATACAAACCCAAGCCAAATTCATTATGGCAAGTGATACCAAACCTAGTGGGACCTCCAACAGTGAATGGGGAAGAAGCCATTTGGTACCAGAAGTACGAAGGTATATATGTGGATGGAAGTTACAAAGGGGTGGGACTTGCTCCCCTGGTCGTCAAAATATTCGACTTGGAATATCTTAGAATGTGTTGCAAAAATGAATGCTATAAGACACCCCTAGGCATCTGCATGTGGCAATATGCTTTGGAGGTAAAGGTCCGATGTGATGAAGAAAAAGGGGTAAAGAGGAGGCAAAATGAAGATCAAAAGGGACCCACAAAGAAGCTCAAAGATGGAAGACCAGATAACTTGATGACGAAAATGAAGAAAAAACACCTTAAAATTTGGAAGTATGCAAAAGCCAAACATGAATGCCAAGGAGCACAAAAGCAAAGGCAATTAAAAGGTACCACCACTTTGAAATTTTTTTATTTAAGCAAAATTAAAAAAATTAAGGCTAGGAAGATGTGAATGAAAAGAAAAAGGGTTGGAAAAGTAAGGAAGGATAAAGTTATAATTAAAAGGCTTATATGGGAAGGAGTTATAAGGGAAATAATAAGAAAATGAAATGTAGAAAAGATTGGAAAAAATAAGGAGATCAAAATGTTAGTTTTCAAAATAAAAAGGAAGTGTTTTATTCAAACCCTAAGGAAGGAAAAGATTGATAAAGTGAGACCACGACAAAGGGATACAACCACATACGTAGGAATAAGGCAGAAGAAGCCAAAAGGGAGTGACGAAGGGAAGAAGTATGAAGGGAAGGAATCAGAAATTACCGGATGCAACCAAGGAGGAGGGGCTCACGTATGGGTCACATTCGCCACATTACTGTTGAGGGGCATACACCATATTGGGGCCCTGTTGAGGGCCGTACGCCATACGAAAGGAAGGGAGTTGAGGGTGGATAAAGTCACAAAAGTCACAAGTGGGACAAAGGCAGCTCACTATTTGTGTGAATGAGAAATATTTGTTCAGAATGTCACGATCTGGTCTGCAATCTTTTTTGAAAAGTGAAAGAGTCTAATCAAGCTCAGAATACTGCAAACATAAATAATCTGAGGTATACAGTTTATTTATATTCCATTTATTTATTTTGACAGTGTTTAAAAGCATATATTGTTGGTGAACAAGATCGAATAGTGCAGTGACTTATATTCTGTTTGATGAAGTTAACTAAGCAAGTGTGAACAGAACATGTAGAATGCAGATTGTTCAGAAGATTGAGATTTTTAGTGTTTCGTAATTCAGATCAAAATATCTGAAAGGATTGAGTAATTTAATTTGCAGTAATTTATTATTGTACATCATCATTTTGTAAAGATTGAAGTTGCAGATTTAAATTTTGTGAAAACTTGATTTGTAACATCCCATTGTTTGTGCGTCAAGGATGTTGGGTGGGTGCTCTGATAAAAAAAGTTGGTGCTCTTAAAGTAGGGGTTTGGTGCCCTTAAACATTGTAATCAAATTTATTCGTGAGGCTGGATTAGGATAGTGGATCCTGCCAGCATCTCTCATTGTGGTTTTTCCTATCTTGGGTTTCCACATGTTTCTTGTGCATTGTTCTTATTTTATGGTTGCATCTCTTTTTGGTTTCAGTTTCAATTCCTTTCAGTTTCCAGATTGAAGTTTGTTTAAGTTCATCAAAAGTTTAGCTTGATTAAGGCACAAAAGTTTATATCTTCTACTGATTCGCCCCCCCCTGAGTAGAATTGTGTTCTACAAAGGAAATTTCAAATATTCATATGATAACATCGATAAAGCATTCATTGTTGACATTATAATATCTTTATACATAGCATTAGACTTGAGTGTATATTTCACATGAGAAATGATGAACAAATTAATGAAATTTAATGCTTTTATTGTTAGTGTGCATATATATTGTATAAGAACTACAACAAATGCCCAAATGCTGCAAGGTTCAACTACAAAATGATAAAATCATAGAAAATATATAGCTGTCCCTAATCAACATATGTGTCTGGTAGGGTTGGTTCAAAATCAGAGTCTAATTTGGAGTCACAGACACTGAGGAGCTTCCTCAAGCAATGGAACTGTCATGCCAGTGCCAAGACAAGATTGCAGCCCTTTGAAATTGTAAAATAGGCAATTAAAATCAAATGAAGGTGATGCCAAAGAAATGCTAGCATGGACGGCAATTCTTAAAAGAAAGCATTTAGCTAAAATCAAATTTAGGCTAATCATGATTGACATTGTTTGAGGATGAAAGGTTGCAGTTCTTTCAAAGGCCATGGTGGTTAAAAGTTGTGACTCACTTAAACATAAGGTATAGAAGGGAGATCATTTTAATGAAGAAAGATCATTGAGCCATCAATCATTAATTGGGAATGGAGAAATCAACTCAGAAATATATTATTATTCTAGAAGGCAGCAATTAAGGACGGTGACTCCATCTAATTTATTATTATTTTAAAAGGCAGCAATGTTGGGTGGTGAGTCTATTCTTGTTGAAGGTGGCGATTCTTTCACAAATTAAGAATAAAAGAGAGATCGTTCCAAGGATTCATTCAAGGAATCAATTCATTAATTCAGAAAGTCAATTCAAGCATCAATCATTTATAAAAGTATTCAAGCATCATTCAAACATTGACCTGTCAATCCATGAAGAAGTATTAGTCAGCGAAGGCAATCAGAGATAACCTAGCAAATACAGTAAGCAATCAGTTTTGACTTTGACGAAATATTTTGCAAATAGGAAAGACGAAATCCCTTCCAAGCTCACAAGAATTGGAAGGAGGAAAACCCTTTCACGCTCTTATCAAGTTTGGACAAAAACTCTTTCATGCTCTTATCATGCAACATCTGCAAACAAATGCTATGTGCTCAAATATGCCAAAAGTTCAAATGAGTCGATGTGAAAAGTGACTGAATTTGAGTATCTTAATGGGCAGATTGGTCCTTTTTCTTCCAACCCAGTGAATGTTTTTGAGTGTTTAGTGGATGGATTGGATTGCCCCCCCCCAAACTACCTACTGATTTTTTTGTTGGACTAACAAGTTTTCGGTGATTTGTGGGCAGTTTTTTTCTGTAAATTTTTGGGTAACTCACTAGCTTTGTTTACCTTGTGAATATTTACCAACCGGTGATTAACTTGCCAAGTTTTTGTACTATGATCTTTGTATACAAATAGCATTACCTTGTGGTGAAGAACACTCTGTGAGCTAGTGATCAAATACATATAGAATGGATAAAAATGAGGGTCACTTGGATACAACCATCTGTATGTAACCATACTTGACACAAGTAATAATTTCTGTAAATAGGTTTAAGTAAATTAGGCATTGTTTAACCATACTTTTTTTGAACATTTTCTTTGTTTTTAAGTTTTTAACCAATGTATGAGATACGCAAGTTCAATATGCATAACGTGAATTTTTCATCTACTAAAGATACTGCTCCATTTTTAAGCGGCATGCCAATACCCCCCACCTTGTACGAGTCAAATACTGTTCATATTTCTGGTTAAATAAATAGATTGTGTGATAATTATGAAACAATATACATAGCTACTTGGAGGTGTGAGGGTACAGTTATTGAAAAGAGGATGCAATTCAAATTAAGGTACATGAGTAAATGAATAAGGAAATGGCTATATTATATATAAATGTAGTCACCAGAAATTGTGGGTATGGGGATATTTATTCTGCCCATCTTCCTATAATGGATTTTCTGAGTTCCTGCAATATAGTGCTCTGCTTGATAACATTTAATGGTAACATATTACAACCTATGGAAACTAAAAGGAAGGACTGCAATTTTTAATATTTTTCAATTATGTTTCTATGTTTTGCAGAATCAAGCAAAGAAGGTTTATATGCTGGCAGAATTGACACCTTCAAAGGAAATAACTGGAGGAGCATGGTACACGGGTCAAACTTTTGATGCAGAATTCACTAATGTTGTTAAGCAACAGTGCTTGCGCTTTGTCAGGCAGCAGGTATTGGAGAGACCTTTTATGATGTCAAATCAATTTTTGATATTTATGGTAATCCATTCTCATGGCTTCTCGGGCCAGGTTGTAGCAACTATCGGGAGCATTGCTGATTATATTAAAAAGCTGGGGATAGCAAATGTGGAATTGAAGAGTGATGAACTGATGCAAGTATGAAACAAACAATGTTTTAAATCTTCTTCATTATAATAATATTTCTTCTCAGGTGAATATATACTTTATGCATTTAAAGAGAGCATGACTGGTGGTGTAGAATTTCTAATTTTGCTTTCAAATTTTTTCTTTGAATGAATTATATGAGCAAGTAGGGTTAGAATGTTTTACTCATATAACCTTCTAACTCTACCATGCCCTTACCTCCATGCCTCCAGCCAAGTTTCACAACTGCGATTTAGACACCAGCAAGTACAAATTGATCCATCTAGTCCGAATAGACCTAAAAGTCCTTAAGAGGAGGTTATCTTCTCATCAGCCCATGTTAACCAAGATTCTGGTCTGCAGTCTCTTAAGGATCTGATCAGGTTTCTATAGAGAATCTAACAAACATATGCATTGGCACACATTGAAAAGTACTGTTAGGCCAATTTTTCCTTTAGAGAAGGAATAGAAAATGGTATCTAAAACTGAAAAGCTCTCTAGAAATGCACTTTACCATGAATGCAATAGAAAACATATAATTTTTAAATAAAAAAGCCATGTACATGGGCACTGGAAAGCACGAAAGCAACAGATTTGGTGGAGATACTATGTGGCCAAAAGGTGTTGTCATTGATGTCAAATCTGCATATCTGAAGGAAGATTGTTGGCAGTCACTGTTATGGATTATTCTTTATAGGGGGAGTTTGCTTGCAGTGCAATTGCAAACGTTGTCAAGTGTTGTCGTGCAAAGTTGCAATGCCATCATGATCTGTTCTGACTGTCACAGAAAGTTGTTCCCGTAGCACATGTTCAGAACAAGACATGAAGATGTTGGCACGATGTCACAGACTCTATGGTTTGGTTGGATCAGTTAGGTCAGACAGTTTTGGCCTTAAATTCATTTTCTCAAGCATTCTGGCTTGGCTAGGGTTTTCATATTGCCATATCCCTAAAACCTTAAGTGTCAGTTTTGGGTGTGATTACTTTTCTTTTATCTGCTCGTTGACTGTGTAGTGCCCATTTTGCTTAAGTCACAATTTAAGCCTTTGTGGTCATGGAGTTATTGGCCCCTTTTGTCATGAACCATAATGTACAATACAAAGATACTTTCTTGACGCACATAATTTCGTCCCAATTTGCTTAAGTCTTTACTTAATGATATTATTTATCAAATAATACCAAATCAATATTAATAATAATATTATCAATATAATATCAGTTCGTAATGAAAATCAAACTAATATTAAATTAATCAAATTTATTGATATAGATTATTAATATTAATTTATAGCATTAATCAATATAATATTAATATAATATTAACCTATAATATTAATCAATATAATACTAATATTATAAAATAATATCGATCTATAATATAATAATAATTTATAATATTAATCCATATGATTCACATCAATCTATAATACAATGTGTAATCACTAACATCAAATAATATTATCATCAATTATATCGTCGACGATCCCTTGTTCACCAAAGGCAGACTCGGGCTCACTTGATGGTCGACGGACATGTCCACGCTAGCGCTGACTGGGTATAAGTCGCGTCCCACAGTTAGGAAAGAGACACGACCTTTGAGCTCATTCATCATCAAACAGATAAACATATATATTCGGATCGAGCAGGGGGGTAGCGGCGGAGAGAAGAGATGGAATGATATTCGGAAGTAATCATGTTTTACGGGCCACCACGGTGTTGATATGATATAAACACATAAATGTGTATCAGATGGAGTAATCCCTGAGTACCGAATAAGGGTCACCTGTTAATTATGGAGAGAATTATTACGGTGGTCATAATTACATGGAAATGGTTTGTTCCATCTCAGCGATTTAGGAGTGACAGATACTTACGAAATACTGTAGGATATAACTAAGGAACGTTGGACTCTGTCACAGTGTGCAACCTACACGACGGAGAAGCTACCTTCAGCATCAAATACAAACTACAGTGCAACGACATCACCATATACCGGTCTAATCATCTTCGGAATATGGGTCTCATCTATGTACAGGAGACTTGAGTAACAGCACAAGTCAGACACATACCAGAATCAGATCATGAGCTATTATCTCAGAGAATCCATTCCGTCAGGATTATATATATAGTCAGCGTTAGCATCAGCACAACATCGAATAGGAAGAATTTACAATATCCAATCAGCACTACTCCACGCAGGTAGTAGTCATATACTAGCACAAGGGAAAACATCGAACAATTTCCAGACTTGGTAATATCTCCTCCAAATACCACTGAAGAAGCATTACGTGGCTGGAGGATCACGTGCTTGGAAGAACATACCCAGAATCAAACATTCTTCAGAACATACCCATTTTTCCAATCACTCATATCCCAGTTGTAACACATTCTTTTACTTCTTTCCATCTGGATCTGGATCAGTCAGTGGAGTTACGGAACACAGCACAAGTAATGAGCATCATATCACAGTCAGCCATAAAAGACTTATGATGGGCTACTCTGTAAAGTCAATACCCGAATCAGATAATTGACTATCACATGAACAGGTACAAGTAAATCAGAACAACGATATTCATATTACACATTGCTACATAAGTATATCAGAACTGGTCAGATATATTTCAGATCAATACTAAACTCTCAGAACAAAGGATACAATATATACATTAAAATTAATGCTTGGTTATGCCAATAAATCTGGGTAGATTTTCTATCATATACAGATTGACATCAGTTATAAAAACTCATATATTTAATCAGACCAACCCTTGCTACAAAAGCAACTGGGACATTAAGTCCATCTTGTTGGCTGAAGTCAAATTCCCTCATATACCATCATCAATTAAGAATCCAAATGGTTGGGCAACATATCCCTTACAATTAGCCTTCACCAATATCAAGACAGTCATTTGTGATAAATTGAAAAGTGGTGTACGAGTTATAAGAAGAAAGAAGTCCCTTGCAATTAGAACCCTAAAACGGGACATTACACCTTTGCCTAACAGTCATTGGCTCGACCAAAGAACAAAGGTTTTATTTCTTATGTTGGAGGATCAATATCTTGTGTAGATCAGATCAAAGGTCGTGATGCATTCCTGGAGATCAGATGGTGCCTGCGAGGTCGCAAGGACATGACAAAGAAAAACAAGCTAAGTTGCAGACCTATAGGGGCAAGCTTTTGAAGTCTGAAGATGAAACAAGAAGAGAACATTGCTGACCACCTGCTTAGTGCGGATGAAGTTGTCAATGCTATCAGAGGATTAAGTGAAGAAGTGAAGGAAGCTGTGATTGTAAAGAAGGTATGATTCAAAAGTTTCTGCTATATATGAAGCTAGAGATCTAGATAATGTTTACATTGGATGCATTGTTTGGCTCTCATACTGCTTATGAAATGAGGAATATGAACAATGGAACATCAAAGAAGGAAGCTGCTTTCATGGTGGCTAAAAATGAAGAATCTGATCCTGATTGTGAAGAAGCTAAGTTTGTGAGAAAGTTGAAGAAAGACTCTTGCAAGTACAAAGATAAGTTACCTGTCAAATGTTTCAATTGTGGTAAAGTAGGTCACTATGCATCCAAATGTCCTCTTGAAAATGAAATTAGTAATCAGACTAATGAGTTTAAGTATAAAAGGGGAAACTTCTAGAAGAGTCTCTATTCCAAGGAGGATAACAGTTCTTCTAAGGAATGTAATCAGTGCACACTTGAAAGTGAGAAAGAAGAAATCCTGTTCATGCCTTTTGTGGATAAAGAAAAAAATCCTACAGAGAATAATAATGAAATGTGTGATCCTGATGAAGAAGAATGTGAGTTAGATCTAAAAGATCAACTCATTTCTGCTCTGAATGATTTGAAATTAGTGAGGAAAGAAAATCTGAAGCAAAAAGTAAAGCTTGAAGAATCAAAATAGTTGATCATTAGTCTAAAATTGCAAATAGAGGAAGAAAATAAAATTGAAGAGGTTGTGACAGCGAAATTGAAGGCAAAAGAAAAGGACTATGAGCATCTTGAATCAAAATAGTATTCTTGAGGAAGGCTATGGAGAAAGCAAATGGAAATTTGGACAAAAGCCTAAAGTTCAGTGTTACTTTGAGTTTCCGGGACGGGGATGGCCAGGGACAGGGGGACGGGTTTCTGGGATGACAATTTTTTTTGCGAAGTTTGAGGAGGACAAAGGGGACGATTATATAAAGTATAGGTAAATTTTAAAATATATAGGGAAATTTGCAGCTATACATTACATTCATATGAAAAAGCATGCCATTTAAACATCATAGAACCTTGACATACAACATTTATTGTTTCAACCGATTCAATATTCAATATGCATTCATAATTTGGAATTCACTGTCAATATACATGTGATAACAAAAAAATAAGTTTAACTTTAACATACAAAATGCCCAAAGGCTAAAGTGCTGCCATATAGTTTTATGCTCATTATAAAAATCAAAATACAAAAAACAAAACACACTGCTGCTCCTATTCTGCTTCTTCTGACATTGTATCAAAATCAGAGTCATTTCTACTGTCATGCTCCACTGCAAGTGCATCCTCATTCAACGGAACCCCAACCATTCCCGGTGGTGCCTCCTCATCAACCTGGGCCACACTTTTAGGATCAACATTCCATTGTAAAGCTGGAGTCTGCCTTTATTTTGGAGTTTCAAGATCATGAAGTCGAAGAGTAGTATGTACAATCACTAGCTTCTCCGTTTGCCTAGAGGTAAGTCTATTCTTCTTGAGGGAGTGGATAAAGGCATATGTAGACCAATTCCTCTCTTGCAGCATAGGAACTAGCAACCTATGTAAGGAGGCGAGAGGCAAACACCTTCAACTGTGGTGTATCCCTCCAATGTCATGTCCACCACTCGATAGGATTGTTCTGTGTGAATATGACTCTATCCAACCTCGCCTGTGGTTTAGTATGGAAGCCTCCTCCCATGGAAACATCGTATCAATGGCTCTTGAGAACCCATCTAATACCTTCGGATCATCACATAGAGGCACCATTCCATCCATTTTTGCATATATGTTGCTCATATAACCCCAAAGTAGGATCCCTAGCCAAAATTGTTTTCTTTATCTTCCCCAACATATTGTCAAATGTCTCATATATCTCTCGAAGACTAGGAGAGTTTGTATCAGCATTTCTAATGACATCTATGATGGGTGAGATGACAGAGCATAGATATCTACAAAATGCAAACAAAAAGTTCGAAAGAATTATAAATGTATAATCAGAATTAGAAATTTTAATGTAACATGAAAATCAAAAATCTAAAGAGTAACATTTAATTTAATTTTTTTAAAAAAATCAGCAACTTACCTCGTTGTGCTCCACCAACTATCATCAGAGATCTTTTGCTTGATTGATCTTCCTTTAGGAGAGGTAGAATTAGGCCACTAGTTGAACTCTAGGTTCACCACCATCAATTGTAGAGGCTCATACACCTCAAGCATCCTCTCCATCAAGATGTAGTAAGTGGCATACCTATAATATATATAATTACAAGGCTTAATGTAATTGGAAAACACATGTAACAATAATTAAATAATTTATTGATTTAATAAAATGAAGTAATTCAAATTGGCATACCTTGTCTTAGCTGGTCTGAGGAAGTCCTTTGAGAAGGACCTAAAGAGCAAGTGAGGTGTGGTGGTTGCAAATGAACATTTGAACTTCTCTAGCTTGTGACTCCACTTGCTTCACCTAATCTATCTTCCTTATGTCTTTTAATGCATTGTTCAATGCATGAAGTTTGAACACAACAAGGGTCCAAAAATGTTCTTGTAAGCACCCTCCACCATTAAACCAACTGATTTGTACACATGTGCTGAATTTGTGATGACTTGTACAACATTAATGTACACAATCCCCTCTATGGCATCTGTCAAAATGGTGAACTGGAACTCTGCATCCTTACACTTACTTGAACAATCGATGACTTTCAAAAAAAAAGAACCACCAGGGGATGTGACAATGATATTGATGAGTGGCTGATGTCTAACATCATTCCACCCATCCATCACAATACAACTTGTCCTCACCCAAGTTTGTCTCATACCCTCCAACAACACATTAAACTTGAAGTACTCTATGTCTAGGAGGTAGTTTGTAGGTTATGATCACTAGGGGGTGTGAATGAGGGACCTATAGTGGCTATATCTTTCACCATTTGTTTGAAATAGGAGGAATGGGCCACATGAAATGGGATAGCATTAGCAAAAAGTAATTTAGCAATGGATGACTCTGTAACTTTCTATGCTTGTGCATCAAACATACTTTCAGTTGTTCCTCCCTTCTCACCACCACTCATCTTCCTCTTTCCTCTTGTCTCAATAGGAACAGTACCAATAGTGAATGACATAGGCCTAGATGATTATGCACTTGATAAAGAAGGTGATGGCATTGTCAAACCTTGTTTCCCCATTTCAGCCTCCATATGCAATATATGACACTCTATTCTCTTTTGTTTAGTTAGATTTGGACAAGCGATAGCCCCATGGCATGCAATACCCAAGTGAGACTTCACCCTTGTATATATTAGAGTTAAATCTTTCTATTTTTGTTTTTCTCTTCGGTAGATTTATTTCTATTTCTAATGGTCACTCTTCTATGTTTCCATATTCTCTCTCCGTTCAATATGAAAACTCTCTTTCTTTTTCTCTTTTCAGAATGTTTCTATTTCTCTCTTTGTTCGTTATAGAAACGTTCTTGTGTATACTTGTATATATAGATCATTTATGATCTTTGTTTAATAACACATTCATTATTTTACAATAATATGGTATCAGAGCTATTTTTTTCGAAAAATAATATCATTACTGAAATTTCTAGAGTTATTTCTCGCAATAGGTTTTGAAAATCTTTAATTTCTTCATGAAATTTTTGGACTCATAAGATTTTCGATATCCTTTTCCTGGGTGTGTTCAATTTTTTTTTTTTGCGGGGGTCGTGGTTCTATATGGTCATTGTTGTGAGTTTATTGCAGTTTTAGGGGTTTGCTGCATTATTGCTGCTGATTCTGAGTTTCTGGTCGTGTTTTTTATTTTTTTATTTTTTTCTGACTATGTGTCATTTCTTTTGCTCATTTCTTGAGCCTGTGGTTATTGTTTTCATTCTTCTACCACTCGTAGCACCTCTTCTAGCCACAACTAAGGACTTCCAGACAATTTTGCTGGGTTTTATGAGTCTTTTTCGCAGTTTTCTTCTTGCGATTTAAAGCTTCTACGAACTTCGACAGTTCCTTCTTCTGCGATTCTTCCTTCTGCGTCTTCTTTCTGCAAACCTCTGATCATAAAAGTGGTCCTTTTTGGCTCAACAATGGTGTTTGCTGGACGCCTTTGAACTACACATCCTCATTTGTCTGCAAATGCCATTTTTTGCTAGTTAATTAGTCAGCCATGGCCACCAACTAGGGTTTTCTTCGAAAACCCTAGTTTTCTTTGTCGGAAAACTTTTTTGTTTGCAAATTTGTGGTGGATTTTTCAAACCCTCATTTGGGTTGCCTTCATTTTTTTGGGTGCATCATTTTCTGTGCCTCAATTTTCAAACCAGCAGATTCGGAATCTGACATCAGATTCCTTATGGGTTTTTCGAGCTCTCTTCTGGGTGTCTTTTAATTTTTTCTAGGTCTTCCGTCAATCTACTTCAATGTTCGTGCCTTTATAGATTTTCACATTTTTCTTTGCATCGAAAAACGTGTCATAACATCTCTCACCAATCTTCTATTGGAAGGCAGTCAATGATTCAATGAAAAGAACTACAACACCTGGAAGCAGAGAATGATGACGATCTTCGAGTATCGTCGCCTTGAGGCACTTGTTTTGGGTACTGAGACTCGTCCTACCACAGTCGATGCTACTCAAGAGAAGTTTGATGAGCGTAATCGTGAAGGAGTTATGCTCATTAAGCTTTCATTTATTGATGATCAACTGCCTCAAGTGCTGTTCGACAAGACAGTTTCAGAGATCTGGACTACACTGAAGGATCTCCACGAGACATCAGACAAAAGCAGAGCTTTCTTTTTGAAGAATAAGCTATTCTCTATTATTATGGATGAGCACATGTCCTTCTAGGAACATTTTCTGAAGATTAAGGACATCAGAGATCAGTTTGAGGCCGTTGGACGTAAGGAAGAGGATATATAGTCATTACTCTAAAAAGTCTAGCACAATCCTATGAGCACTTTATTGAGATGCTTAATATTACTGCAACTAATGTTGACCTCAAATTTTCAGATTTGTGCACCAAATTTCTGCAATAGGATTGTTGAAAACAACAATTTGGTAGCAGTGCTCCTTCATCCTCCTCTAAACAAGCATTTACAACCCAATTCGTTCACAAGGATAAAGGCCCATCTCAGTCATCATCTCTGTCTCAGGATAGCTCCAAGAAGAAGCAAATTCAGTGCAACTATTGCCACAAATTTGGTCATGTGATTCGAGATTGCAGGACTCACATTGCTTCTGAACAATGGAAGTTGGGAGGGTCTCAACCACATGCCAATATTGCAGAACATACAAAGCCTCACTGATCAGCCCGAGTTTGCCTTTTATGCCTTCTGAGGATTCACTTGCAGACTTTTGTTTTGAAGTTAGATTGACCATTAAGGGAGGGTATTAGAGTTAAATCTCTATTTTTGTTTTTCTCTTCCGTAGATTTATCTCTATTTCTAATGGTCACTCCTCTTCTATGTTTCCATATTCTCTCTCTGTTCAATATGGAAACTTTCTCTTTCTGTTTCTCTCTTCAGAATGTTTCTATTTCTTTCTTTGTTCGTTATAGAAACATTCTTGTGTATACTTGTATATATAGATCATTTATGATCTTTGGTTAATAACACATTCATTATTTTACCATAATAGTTTAGCTGTCCCTAAATTTATCATTACAAACATGACAATCCCACACCCTAGTCCTTCTTGATTTTTTTTTTCTTTTGACCCCTAGGTGTAACATATTGGAGAAGAGGCCTTTTCTTGTTGAAAGGGCCCTTTCTCTATTTGCTCATGATTGTTGAAGGGCACTTAAACAAATCAGGTTGCTTCCCACTATTAGCCTCAACACTTTGAGTTTGACCACCCCCCAATTCATCCTTACTACTACTACCCTCACTGCTGCTCATTTTGGATTTAAATTTTTTTGAAGATTGAAGAATGAACTGAAATAATGCAAAAAGTAAAAAAAATCACTCTTTCAAGCTTAAGCTTTAAAAAAAATGAAAAAGTACAAGTATGGAAGGATGTTTAAACTTACCTCTTCCAAGCTCTCGCTTCCTAAGATGATAAAATCACTTCCATTGACCCTTACTACTGCTCCTTCAAATAAAAAATCAAAACCCTTGTTGCTGTTGTGAATGAGAGTAGAAATTTGAAACAATGGAATGTTATGAATGTGAAAAAAATGATACAATGTGATAGATAAGCAACGTTTTTGGCTTTATAGGGAAAGTATGGAGGAGGGACCCACAAAACAAGCCCCAAGAAGCCACGAAAGACAACATTTTTAAATTGTTTTTGAATTTTTTTCATGGTTTGACATTAAGGATGGCCAACCGTCCCTGGGACGGTTAGGGGACGGCTACGACATCCTCGGTCGTCCCTAGGACATACGACTGTGCCCAACATATTAGGGTGATGTCCTCGGGTTTTTGGGACATCCCCTACTCAATTTGGAAAATCAAGGATGGGGTGGGAATGTACCCTGGCCGTCCCCCCCTCCCAAAAATGTCCTTGATACGGGGACAGGGTTTATAGGACGAGGACAGGTCTTTGGGTTACATTGCTAAAGTTTGGAAAGAGCATTAGAATCCTAGATGAGATCTTAAGTAGTCAAAAGTCTTTTGTTATCGAGATTGGGCTTGGATTTGGTGGTCAGAACTCAAATGTTGCACTTCCTAAGGAGAAGAATACAAGGAAAGGGGAATCAAGTTCTGATGCATCCAAGAAGACTGAAGACAAGGAGGATGATGGCTTTGTCAAAGTCAACAATCAGAAGAGAAGATTTAGTGGATTTGCTCAAGCAAAGCGACAACATTTCACTAGGTTCAATCATTCATTCTTTGGTTATTATTTTTCTTGTTATCAATTTGGTCATAAAGTTGTTGATTACAAAATCAATTTCAAGAGAAGTGTTATCCTACACAAAAATCCTTTTGCAGCTTTAGTTGATTGCAATGTGAAATGTTACAAGTGCAACAATTTTGAACACAATACATGTTTATAGAAGTAGCTTTGTGAAGCCTCCTAGACAAGAAAAGTAGAAAAGATGCTCTTTTAAAGGAAAATATGAAATTTGACACCATTGCAAATCAAATGACAAAACTTAAGAAGGAATGAAAAGAGAAGAAAGGAGATCAAAAGGTAGAGAAATCCTTGCTCGCGCAAGCTGCATTTCATGTGCAAATTGAAAAAAATGTATATGTTACATTGATAGTGGTTGTTCAAATCACATGATAGGAGAAAAGAGCCAGTTTATCTCTTTTAAGGAAACCTGATGCAGGCATAGTGAGATTTGGAACCAATGATACTGCAAACATAGTTGGAAAAGGCACTATTAGTTTTGACAATGGAAAGACAAATAGAAAACGTTCTTTATGTTAAAGGTCTTAAGCATAATCTACTGAGTGTCAGTTAGGTGTGTGATCAAGGATATAATGTTGTATTTCATAGTAAAGGATGTGAAATCATAAAGGCAGGAAAGCTGATTGTAGATGCATATAGAATTAACAACAATCTATATATCCTCAATGAGATAAAAGGACATAAGTGATACACGAGCTAGACAAACGAGAGTTGTCTATGACATAAAGGATTAGTCATATTCATTTTGATAATCTTGTAAAGATAAGTTTCAAGCAAGTTGTAAAGGGTATGCCTAAATTTGCAAAACCTTCAAACACCTTCTGCAAACAATGCCAGCTAGGTAAGCAAATGCAAGTTTCAAGACAAAGGAGCATTCAACATTAAAACCTCTGGAGTTCATTCATACAAATCTATGTGGACCAAGAAGGACAAGGAAATGATTTTATTGGAATGACTTAGGTTACATTCTTGAAAGAAAAATCTGAAGCTTTTGATAGATTTAATGGTTTCAAATCTCTGGTTGAAAATGAAACTAGTGCTAAGATCAAATGTCTAAGGTTTGATAGAGTGAGTTTACCTCAAAAGAGTTTGAAGATGAAATATCCCAAAGCATAGAGAAGCAAAAGATAGACAATGATAGATCAGCATATACAATTCCAATTATTGCACATACAAATTTGATTTCTATTACGATAATGTCAGAAGCTCAAGAAGTTTTAATTCCGTGTCGCAGAAAGCGATTGGAACCAATAACAGGTCTGATGGAAGATGAAGCTCAAGGAGTTAGTTCATTTTATGACTTATTGGAGGAATGTCTCAGCATGAGTGAAATGGCCAATGCAAAGAAAATATTACAATTGTCTCTAGATGTTTGAAGAAGATTAATGAATACCTTGAGATGCATTGCCAAGAACTCTCAAAATTTCTCTGAACTTGTATGAACTTGGATCTATTCTACAATGCATCAAACAACTTGTTCTTTCATGACTTTAATACCTTTCAAGGTGCAAGTCAATCGAGATATACCAATGTTCGAAGGAAAAATTGATGTCAAGTTAATATTTCAGACTTTGAAAAGAAAATAACAATCTATAGATGATCTTTTAAAATGAAGACTTAGGCCCTTTCGAAAATATAGATGAATAGAAGATAGATAATACCCGGTTTAGATGCTTGAAATCTGCTGAATGATTGTAAGAAGATGCCTTCAATCCAATGCTATTATTCTGCTCCAATTGGCTCTTTAAGTCTGCTACAATTTTCTCTTTAAGGTCTGCTATAATGCCTCTCCAATTCTGCTACAATATATGAACTTAGGTTTGCTCCAAGTATGTATTTAGGTCTGCTACAGGTGTGAATTTATTCCAAATTGCCAAGAAGCTGCTATAATGTTGGAACAATTATGCAATGATGATCTGAATTATAAGTCTTTTTCGATGATGCCTAATTTGCACTCCTTGATCCCATATAAGTATGCCTCAAGAGAGGTGTTTCTTCAATATGATAAGGCAGCTGACTTGCATATGCAAGTCGGCTTTTATAATTATTGTTATTCAGCCGCTAACCTCAATAGATAGCTGACTGTAATGCAGGTCGGCCCTCATAGCAATTTCAACAATTCAATATGCAAGTCGTCCCTCTTCTCAATCATAATGTGATATGTCATATAATAAGTAGCATACTTATTATTTATTTTAAGCTTTGCCAAGTCCATAATATTAATAATTATTTGCAATGTAATTTATCTTTTACTCAAGGCCACAAATATTAACAAAAACAATTGATAAGTGTGCCAATTGGAAGCATATTTCTTTGATTATCATTTCACAAATGTAGAGAAGATTTCTTCTGTGGCATTGAAGATGTCTTTTGTAGTGCCTCATTGGTGGTATTTTCTCAACATGTAGTTTGAAAGAGATCACGATGCAATATAAAACATGTGTTTTCTTTGTCAACACTTTGCAAGAGGCATTCTATCCCTACAAACACGATGAGGACGATTATATACAATTTCAACAATTGTGTTATGGAGCAATTAGTTGAAGGTTACATTGAGTTCCATGACTACTCTTCATAACCACTATGCATGCCTACATGACAAAACTATCAAGCAATACAAAGTGCTTGGATACATGTGAGTTATCACATTATATTTGCACAAAAATACAATTCTTGACATATTCTTTTTATCAAACAAATTCATGGTGATGAAATATTCATGTTAGTGATCACTATTTCTACCTTCACTAGTCTTTGTTGAAGACCATACCATAGTATTCTTAGTTTCTATCAAGCAATACCACAATATCATTTGGTACATGCAAAAGCTCAGTCTTCTAATGGCTTGCATGAAGACACTTGCATAAGAAAGCAAGTGCACATTGGTAGCAAAATCAACATTGTAATACTAGCTATTCAACAAGGCACTATAGTGGTACAAGGATCTCTTTTTAAAAGCTCAAAGATCTTCCTACACATTACATGCTTTAACAGAGGATTGATTTGGTTCTTCAATCCTCTATTTCAAATAACCCTTTGTATCACACACTTTTTTGGGAGAATGGTTAAGTTTGGCACCAAATTCATGAGTTATTGATCAAGGCAAGATTAAATCCAACTCTTCTCCTTGTGGTAGTACAATATTCCTTTCACTACAGAAAGATGGTGTTAATGATGTGTAGCTTCGGTTGAATTAATCTAACCGATGTAATCAAATGTATAATTGGCCTATCGACCTTGAACATTTGATTCCTATCCTTTACTGATCTGATTATCTGGAACATCATAAGATGATCATGTTTATCATAATAATCTCTACTATCTATGATTATAATCAGTGATAAACACTGATCATATATTTATATATATATATTTATTAATGATTATACTATTAAATATATACATATATAATCAATGATCATATTGATCATAATCATATCGATAATAATGTGTGTATGGTTGCAGCGAATATCAATTATGACTAATGTTAATCTTGCTGAGATATATTAATGAACGGTTGTTATCGTTAAATATAAAGTATCGAATCATGTCTCACGTAGAGACATGACTCTATGCGAGACCATATAGTCCACGTAGAGCCATGTCTCTACGAGAGACATGGCCCTTCGATCCTATACATATTGGAGGCCGTTCTCATTCTTGGCAACGTAAAGAAATCGATAAGTGCAAAGCTAAGAATCATCAGTTCCTCATAAATATATCTCAGCGACATTACATTATCCCAGATCGATATTGACTCATAGTCATCTCTCAACAACATTATATGTTATCACAAATCAATATTGATTTATAGGGAATTAATATTGTTATTATATATCTCAGATTGATATCGATATTGAGATTATAGCTAATCGATATCAATTCATATCAAATTGATATTGATATATATCCAAGTTTTATTTAGTGATATTATGATCAACAAAGGACATCGAACAGTGTATTGTTCGATTTGCATTAAATAAGCCTATACATTTGTAGAATAGTGTTAAAAATAAAAATTTCTACAACATATAAATCTGATCAAAACTTAACATGGTATCAGAGCCAAGTTTATGGAAGATCCGATCAAATTTATAAGGAAAAATAAACTAACTACCATTAAATTCTCTAGAATTTTGTATTCAGAAAAATGGTGAATGGTGTTAGATTTGAGGACCGACCTGAAGGAGCTGCAAATTTTGTATCTTGGAAATTTAGAATCATGCTTTATCTAAGAGAACATGATTTAAACACATTTGTGGAGAAGGAAATACCAATACCTAATGAAGACGATGAGAAACTCCTATGGACGAAAAACAACAAGGCCATGAAGATGCTAGTGGATGCGGTGAAGGACCACATAGTTCCAACCATCTCCAAATTAGATACATTATATCTAATGTTCACAACCTTAGAGAACATGTATGAAATAAATAACACAAGCAGGGCTCTTGCTCTAAAACAACTCCACCATGTGAAAATGAACAAGGGAGAAACTATCACATCTTACTTCATGAGGATAATAGAGTTGAGAGATTAGGTATCCACCATTGGTCACACTATTGATAGCAAGGAGTTGAGCATGCTGGCCCTAAATGGACTCCCAACATCTTGGGAAGCATTCATTCAAGGGACAAGTGTTTGTTCTAAACTTCCTAAGTTTGATCATTTAAAAACTGATTGCATTCAAGAAGAGTCAAGGTTGATAACAAGAGGGATTGGTCAAAACTCTACTAATGAAGATATTCAAGTTCTTAATTCTCATTCTCACAAGAAGGGTAAGAAGGGAAACTTCAAAAGGAAGAAAGGCAAGAACTCCAATGGAAATCGCTCATTCAAGAGAATGAGGGACATGTCTAAAGTACAATGCTTTAGATGTGACAAATATGGTCACCTTGCAATGAAGTGTCTGGACAGGCCTAAATCTCAAGCCTCCATTGCTGAAGTTAATAAGGTGAGCTCAGATAAGGACTCTGAAAGACTTGTATTTTATTCAGCCCTGTTGAGTCAGGTGTCTACCATCTTTAATACTTGGGTCATAGATAGTGGGGCATCTCGTCACATAACGGGATTTAGAGAACACCTAGATAGCTTGGTGGAAAATTCAGATGAGGAAGTTACCATTGGAGATCATTCCAACTACCATGTGAAAGGAATCAAAACTTGCACTATACAATTAAAATCAGGCATCTTTCTCCAACTGACAGGTGTATTATTTGTACTAGGTATCAATCCTAATTTGGTTTCCATTTCAGCCCTTGAAGACAAAGGATACCGAATTACCTTCATGGATGGTAAAGTTCTAGCATGGGCCAAGAATTCGAACATCAAGAAAGCTCACACCATAGGAGTTCGACATGGATGCTTATACAAACTTTGCACTTCTCCTTCTCTAGCCTTAATTCATGAATCTTTGAATACATGTGAGATTTGGCATAGAAGATTAGGGCATCTCCATTTTTCGTGCTCTACCTTCAATAGAGAAAATGGTGACAGGTTTACCTAAACTTAATCAAGAACATGAAGGAACTTGCAAGGGGTGTGCCTTGGGAGAGAACACTAAAGTCACCTTTCATAGTATTGAAAGTAGATCTAAAAATGTATTAGAACTTATTCATTCAGATTTATGTGGATCTATGACAGTAACCTCTTTAGGAGGATTATTGTACTATGTTATTTTTGTAGATGACTATTCTAGGAAAACATAGATATAATTTTTTTGAAATGTAAAGAGTCTGATGAAGTCCTTATGAGGTTTAAGGAATTCAAGGCTCTAGTAGAAAATATGTCGGGTAAAAGAATCAAAAACTTAAGATCAGATAATGGGGGGGGGAATGCATCTCTGATAGCTTCAAAACCTTTTGTAATAATGTTGGGATTAAGAGGGAGTGTATTGTTCCTTACAACCCTCAACAAAATGGGGTGACAGAAAGAAAAAATAGGACAATTGTAGAAGTAGCCAAAGCCATGACGCATGACCAAAACCTTCATATCTCGTTTTGGGCTGAAGCCTCTAGTACTGCTGTCTATATTCAAAATAGATGTCCTCACTCCCTTTTGGATAACAAAACCCTTGAAGAAGCATTTACAGGGATAAAACTTGATATAGGCCACTTGAAAATATTTGGTTGTCCTGTTTACATTCACATACCTGAAGAAAGGAGATCCAAACTAGAACCCTCAGGGAAAAAGGGAATATTTGTTGGCTACAGTGAAACATCTAAAGCCTATAGGATTTATATCCCTGGACAAAAATTAATTGAGCTAAGCAGGGATGTAATCTTTGAAGAAGATGTTGCATTCAAAAGATCCAAAGACATGCATGAAATAGATATTGAAGATCAAGAGTCTCCTCAAAATATGGAACAGGATCATGCTTCTGAGATTCAGAGGGAGACTCATGAACATATGGAAGATGAAAATCAAAATGAACCTATGGATTCTGCTAATGGACCTAGAGACACTACTGTGAATCGGAATAGACCTCTATGGGCAAGGAAAATGATTCAAGAGGCTGAAAATTTTGCAGCATCTATGGGAGCTTGAGAAGCTGTATGGTTAAGGAAATTTCTTGCAGGATTGTTTGGACAATCCTTGGATTCCACTATCATTCACTGTGACAACCAGAGTTGTATAAAGCTTTCAGTGAATCTTGTGTTCCATGACAGATCAAAGCATATAGAAATTCCCTACCATTATGTTAGAGACACGGTGGAGAGAAATGTTATCCAGTTGAGATATATTAGTACAGGTGAACAAGTGGCAAACATTCTCACCAAGCTTCTCTCCCAAACAAAGGTTGAATACTTTAGAGGTAAGCTTGGTATGGTAGAAATGTAATTTTATCTAAGTTTGAGTCTCAACAATATTAATTTGTTTTACTAATATATTCTAAAGATGTTTTATGTGTAAACTCTTTTATTGTCATGTGTGTGAACTCCATGACTTCATGGGCCCCTGTAAACATCATTGAGAGGTGACGATCTTTCAATGATAAACATTTGTACTTTTGGTTGTTATTGTAAGGTGACGACTGTACAATAGTTAACCATACTATCATGATAGATATCATGTGGCTTGATATTCGTGGACATGTCATGATCATTGATATCTCTTAAGTAATATCAACTGAATGGTGGATATCATGAGAACTGATATCTATGGATAGCCATAATGAGTTATATTACTGAGATATTCATGGTGGATATTATGTGACGTAATATCTGTGGATATGCCATGAACAGATATCCTTATGGTAGGTATCATGTGACTTGATGCTTGTGCACATACCATAATGGATATTGTGAGTGATGGTGAATATCATGTGACTTGATATTCCTGGACATGCCATTACTACTGATATCATGGTGAGGTGATATCTTTCTCTCATGAGCTTATGGTGGATATCACGAGACTTGATATCCGTGGATATGCCATAACTCTTGATATCACAATGAGGTGATATCTTTCTCTCACACAAATGGATCTATTGTGTTTACATCAGGATAGTAATTATCCTCCCTATCTAAGAGGGAGTGTTAATGATTTGTAGCTTCGGTCGGATTAATCTAACCAATGTAATCAAATGTATAATTGGCCTATCGGCCTTGAACATTTGATTCCTATCCTTCACTAATCTGGTTATCTGCAACATCATAAGATGATTATGTTTATCATAATAATCTCTGCTATCTATGATTATAATTAGTGATAATCACTGATCATATATATATATATATATATTTAATAGTGATTATATTATTAAATATATACATATATAATCAATGATCATATTGATCATAATCATATTGATAATAATGTGTGTATGGTTGCAGCGAATATAGATTATGATTAATGTTAATCTTGCTGAGATATATTAATGAACGGTTGTTATTGTTAAGCATAAAGTATGGAATAATGTCTCATGTAGAGACATAACTCTACGCGAGACCATATGGTCTGCGTAGAGCCATGTCTCTATGGGAGACATGGCCCTTCGATCCTATACATATTGGAGGCCGTTCTCATTCTTGGCAATGTACAGAAATCAATAAGTGCAAAGCTAAGATTCAGCGATTCCTCATAAATATATCTCAGCGACATTACATTATCTCAGATCGATATTGACTCATAGTCACCTCTCAGCGACATTATATATTATCACAGATCAATTTTGATTCATAGGAAATTAATATTGTTATTATATATCTCAGATTGATATTGATATTGAGATTATAGCTGATCGATATCAATTCATATCAAATTGATATTGATATATATCTAAGTTTTGTTTTGTGATATTGTGATCAACAAAGGACATCGAACAGTGTATTGTTCAATCTGCATTAAATAAGCATATACATCTGCAGAACAGTGATTAAAATTAAAATTAATATAACATATAAATCTGATCAAAACTTAACAGATGGCACAAATGCTCAACAAGATCATAGTGAGGAATCTGTATCCGCTTTTATGCATCAACAAACCTTGGACTAGCTTTGTGGTGCAAATTCTTCATGAAGATAAATATGAAGTTAAGATATCTCTAGTTACAAATTCATCTTGAAGATGTTTGGTAAACAACATTCAAAGGCAGGAGGGATTTTATGAATGGATGGTTGTTATCATCTACTTAGATGATATTCTTATCTTTAGAAAGACTTCTACATCATTGATCATGCATGCATCCACGTAGATTTAGAGAAAATCAAGGTTGTTTGAGATTGGTTGAATCTATATGCAATCTTACTAAATTTTGCAGCTTTCTAGGACTTTCCAACTTCTATTGTAGGCTTGTTCTTGGATTCTCATGCATGATGTGGTTTCTTAGTCAAATCATGTGTTCTATTGTAGCATTCATTTGGACTCTTGCACAACTAACTTTTGAGGAGCTCAAGTAGCATCTCGATGTACTGCCTATATTGACAATGCTTGCTATTATGCACTTCTTTGAGATCTAGACTGATGCATTGAATATGCACTTGGCATGGTACTCACTCATGAGGGTTATTTTGTCGCCCGTTATTCAAAGATCTTTAATGATATGGTTTAATCACCACACCCATGAGAAAGAATTGTATGGTATTGTTAAAGATATTAAGTAGTGATGATATTACTTTTTGGGTAAGGAGATAGTGATTGATTTTGATTACAAGTTGCTTTAGTTTTTGCATACATAGAGCAAGATGGAGAATGTGTCACATGAAGTGTGACACAACAGTTCCATCTTGTGATCAACGATAAGGACATAGAAAATAAGGCAACAAATTGCTTTAGTTGATTGCTGGTTCATGTGATCATCACGGTGTACTTGCATGTCCACAATTTTGCTGATTAGAAGAACCTCAACTCAATAGGCTAGAACTTTGCACAAAATCTGCATTGCATTTTTGCAATGTAAACATGTTTCTGATTTTCATTTGAATGACAAACTTTCTTTCAAGCTTGAGTATCTTTGTGTTTTTGAGGGTGCCCCTCATCGATGATTCATCTAGGTGTACTATGCCAAGACAACTGGACACTTCAATGTTACCAAGACCCAAAAATACTACAACAGTTTCATCAGCCTCACATGTGTGCATGCATTGAGTGGTCATATCAAGTCCTATACTCCTTGTATTGCCAAGCCCATTAATGGGAATCTCAAGCTTTACACACCTCTTGTAGTTCCAAAATGGCCTTGCAAATCTACCAACATGGATTTTATGAGTGGTCTTGCTATGACAAAGCATGAAAATGATTCGATATTTGTGGTAGTGGATAGATTTTCAAAAGTGGCCATAATGGTTGCTTGCGAGAAAGTCATCGCAATGTAGGAAATTGTATGTTTCTTACACCTCTTGTAGTTCTAAAAGGGCCTTGGGAATCTACTAAAATAGATTTTATGAGTGGACTCCCAATGACATCAAAATGATTTGGCATTTGTGGTAGTGGATAGATTTTAAAAAATGTTTATCATGGTTTTCTTGCAAGAAGAACATCACAGTTTATGAAATAGCGTGCCTCTTATTCAATCATGTATGGGTATAATTTAGGCTACCTACATCAAATACTTTTTTTGCAATCCAATATTTGTTAGTGCTTTTTGGCAATCCTTGTGGGAGAGATTAGATACACAATTGGATTGGTTTAGAACTTTTCATTCGTAAATAGATGGTCAAATGGCAGCGATGAATCACACACTTCTACACTTATTGCCCATCTAAAACTATGCACATCTATGCACTTGCAATGACAACTTGCTATACACTCAACATGCCAACAAAAAAGCTTTCAACAATCTATGGTGGATAGTTCTCAAAGACATGATGGGGCCGTTGCTTCTCAAGAAATTTCAAATGATTAGAGTGTAGTTGTGCAAGCTTGTAGGAGCATTGCACATATCTTGGTAGTTTTTGGAACTCTTCTTATTTCCTTTACACTTCATATGCATGACTTTGCATAGCCTCACACACATTGACAACATCAATAGAGCTATAGATGTAACATCTTCAACTATGGAATGGAATGTCAACCATCAAGGCTCTGAAACTAACGAGTAATTGGAAGATGAATGATTTAGGACATGAACTATTACGCTTTACTTTTCTTGTTTGTAACTATAATGTAACATACACATTCACTCATCTCTTCACATCAAAGGACAAATAATTGAATAGTTTAATTATCTAACCTTTAGACAAACCTATTTGATTTGTTCACAACTTTTTGGTCACAGGAATATTCATTCCTTGCTGCACTATCTTTCCTTGCTGCACTATCTATAACATCCATTGTATCTCATTCAATTTTGATTGTGAATAGAAATAACATAAATATTTATTAGTCTTTTGCTTGCATATCTCAATTTTGTGTTGGTTTATTAATCTCTTTTTTTCGTTCACATAATCTTTGAATCTATTGTCCTCAATATTGGTTTGTCCCCTAGACCATTTGGGAGCTATATCAATATGTACACAAAAAGAAACCAAGCTTAGTTGAAACGTGTTGCAAATGTACCCTAGGTAGTCATAGAAGTAGAAAACGAAAGTTACAAGAAACACTGATCATGAAGGATGAGGTTAAAGAAATTGTGTTTTTATTTGCAAAAGACATTGCCCCAAGTCTAGACAACTTCTAGATCAATCTTAACAACTTATTGGTAGGTAGTAAAATAGGACTTGTGTAATGCCCCCTTTTTCATCCTTTGTGAGCAAGGAGACAATTTAATTAATTAAACTAAGTTGTTTTAAATTGAGATTTTTAGGTAACTTGCATTTAATAAATTATTATCATGAATATGACGCGCAATGTGTGAAGGTGCAAAATAGAAGAACGAGGGAATTGGGGAGGAGTTGACCAAGGTTGCCAAGGCAAGGAGTGATGGCAACACATAGGTCTTGGGTGGTGGAGCGAAGGTACAAAGATGTGGTAGCACCAAGAGAGGTAAAGTTTACGAGGTTACTAGGCTTTCGCTAAGGGATGAAGATAATTTCCTAGACAACCATAAGCGATATTCAATTTGCTCCAAACAAAGAAAGTCCTTGTTGGCTCTACAAGGCACAAACACTTTTTTGGTTCAGTCTTTGAATGCTTGGGATTGCTACAAGCATCCCAGTTTATGTAGACACTCCTACCCCTTGTCCCATCTTCATCTCCTGTGGTGATCCCTTTGTTCAGATCCCCTTTCTCTCTTGGCCTGCTAAAATATATCAAACCCTTATCATGTTTGCAACAATTACTGTTTGGAACAAATTTGGCATTTAGACCTTGCCCCCCTTCTCCCCCCTTAGCACTAGATGATTTTTCCCTTTGCTTCCACATAAGTGCCTAGCATATCCCTTGTTTTGATCCTTTTCTAGGCTATATTGTGATGAAGGACTTGGAAGTGGTTTTTTTTCTGAAAAGCCTTTGGATTTTCACATTTGTGATGATGCCGTCACATCGCATGTGGGAAGTCATCCTTTGATCCTTAGCCTCATGAGGAAACGATTGTCTTAGAATGAAGTTCTTGAATGGGATAATTATTCTTGGAGCAATTCTTCTACCCCTATTTTGGAATATTTGGATTTCAATTTCTTTCCTGTCCACTTTCAGTGTACCACAAACCACATTTTTGTGGTTCAAATGGAACTTGGTTCTTTGTGGGATAATTATTCTTGGAGCAATTCTTCTACCCCTATTTTGGAATATTTGGATTTTAATTTCTTTCCTGTCCACTTTCAGTGTACCACAAACCACATTTTTGTGGTTCAAATGGAACTTGGTTCTTTGGACAACAAAGCATCTTTATTGCTCCATGGATCCCTTTCTTTGATCCAACTTGCAAAATCATTGACATCCCTACTTGGATCAAGCTTTACAATCTTTTGTTAATTATGTGTGATTTTGATCTCATCAAGTACTTGATGAACCAGGTGGGAACCTTTGTCAAGCAAGAAGTTGAAGATCATAGTGCAAATTCATGAAGGTTTGTGCCTTGGTGGAAATCTCAAAACCTTTGCCTCATTTTGTTAGGATTTATTCCTCCTTCGACACATGGACCCAATTTTTTAATTTTGAAGGTCTTTACAGATGCATTTGCTGCAATATATTGAGTCACAAAATGGGAGCTTGCATTTCTAAAAGTACGCATGGATAAAAGGAATTAGTCTCAAGAAATGGATCAAGAAGTCTAGGTCTCTGGATGCCGACTTCATATGGCGTAATCATTGCAAGTTCTTGGAATCTCAAATAGATTTAAGGCCCGATCCTATGTGTATTTCAAACTCTAACCCCTCCACGTTGGTCCCAATCAAAGATAATTTGATGGATAATTCTAATCTTCTTGAAATGAAGGATGACGGTTTTGATTCTGAGTGTAACTTTCCTTTTATGGAGGATCTAGATAATGTGCCGCTGAATTATTTTGATCACGATATAGTGCTGGCTTCCCTGAGAAAATGTTCAATTGTACAAACTGTGAGCTGCAAATCCAAACCTGATTGTGGCCCATCAAGAGGAAGAAAGGGTGCAAATCAGAAGTAGAAAAACTTCGTATTGAATGCAAGGAAGCTGCTGGGGAGGGCTCTTAGTGGACTATGGATGTTCTTCTCTCTCATGGAGTGAAATATCCCTGTAGGATATTTGCTCCAGATTTTACCAAATGCACCTCAAAAATTTAAACAAACAACATGCAAACTGATTTCTATTCATCCAATAGTTTATTTTTGAAAAAAGCCTATAATATATGAAATAGAGATGAATATTGCCATAAAAAAAGATAAGTCATTACAACCATGTTTTCCAAGTAGACATGAAATACCTCTATTCACAATTTCGCCCATCCGTTAGCTTCGTCGCAAATCCATCTCAAAGTTGAATTGGGTTTTCGTCCAATTGACTAAATTGCCAAGGATTTCCTTCCCAACAATTCTGAACTGAAAGCCTGAAGCTTCCAAATCCTCCAAGAGAGCAATAACCAAACATAAACCAAACATGTTCAAAATGAGCTTCTCCATGTTCTTTAATAGCACATCCTTGTGACCCTTTGTTTTCCCTCTTCCCTTCTCTTGGAATTCCTTTTCTTTTGTCTCTTTATTATCCCCTTCTTTAAAATTAAAATGGCTATTAATTTTCATTAAGCTCCATTAAAGTCATTTTAATACTTTATTAAGTTGTCGTTTAATTCAATATGATTTGACAACTTTAAAACTTAATTATTTTATCGACTTCCAATGTCCCAAAAAAAGGGACATTACAGTCCTCCCTCCTTAGAGATTGCTTGTCCTATAGCAATCATGAATCTACATACCAATACCAGGATCCCATATAAATCTCAAGTAGCTCTATGGCACATTCTGGGACAACTGAAATCAAAACCTGCCACATTGTGAAACAATATATTCATATGCATCCCATTTATCAATAAAATCCCTGGTTCCCAAGGCCAATTTGAAGAACTATCATTCCCATCACTTGAAGTCTTCAACTCATTCTTAGTTTTACATCTCTATAACCCATCATAACTGTCATCAAGAAAATGCGAATTGGAAATCATGTAAGCTGCAAATCCTCTTCCTGAAAGAGAGAACATTTCATTCCATGATGAAGTATAACCCCTCTTTATACCAATCATTCAATTTCTTCTTATTTGTTATCATAAACATATTCAACTCATCAACTTGTGGGTTGAAAGAGAAATGATATGCACTCCTCACAATGCAACAAGCTGATAAATACCACCTTTTTGTTAAGACTGATGCTCACATCTATTGGACTCATACCCAACATGCTTTCGCTGCTCTACGTTGTCAAAACTACAATTTGGAGGCCTGTTATCACATAAAAACAAGTTTGCAACCCTGCTGCAAGAAATGGTATTAATTATCAGTATTATTAAAACTAAAAATCTGATTTTTGACCTCTTCAAGTATGCATTTCTTGTCAACCGCTGGTAAGAACTTGTCAATGTACACTTCCCAAATTCGAAAATGGTCATATGTAGCACTCACCATCATGCCATCAACTCCTAACTTCACTAAAAAACCATTGAAGGAAATTGATTCATACTTCCAACTTCATACATAGCAACAAATTCTTGAAACAAGTGGTGCTTCCTACCAAGATTACTTTCATAGAGTATATCAATCTCTTTAAGTTCATCAAAACCAATCAACATACTATCGTTTGAACTGATGCAGTTCTCATTATCTTTGTCTTGTTTGAGAATGTCAACTTTTCCTAACATTGAAAGATCATTAATCCTTCCTGTCCCAAGATTGAGACTACTTTGAAATCTGCCTTTAGAAATCTGTTATAGCAACTATTTCATTGATGCAAATTGAATCATTCATGAGTGTGATTCCTTGCTGGTCCTCCTCTTCATTGTCATCATTTAAATAACAAGAGGTGGAAACATTGTGTATCGTTTCATCCCTACCAAGAGCATTGATCCCTTCAATAATTTGCATGATCTCCACACTCTTAGGAGTAGCTTCTTGTTCTTCTAAATCAGATTTCTTATGTCCTGCTTTGTATAGAGAGAAATGGCCCATACTTAGCTGGTAGAAAAGTTCATCAACCTCTTTTTCCTTGTCTTCTGCAAACTTGATAGCAAGATCCCTATCCATTAACAACTGCAAGTAATCTGATTTCATTCTTTTAAAAGCTTCTTTGATTGTTTGCAATCCAGTACTAGTGATGCCACTTGCAACTTCTTTTTGTCTCTCCTCAATATGAGTTTTCCAAATAAGATCCTCAATGTATTTGTGTGACTCATCTGCCTTCGTTAATACTTGCACAAGCTTCTCTTTTGTAACCAATAGCCTGTCCATCAAATCTTGCAACGATAAAGGTTTTTGTTCAAATTCATCTAGGGTACATGAGCTGTCACACATTAAATTCTCTGATTAGTTATCAACCGTAGAAACATTATCAAATTCAAGTATCTCACTAGATGATGGCGTGCACTATAATGTTCCCAATAGGGAGCCAAGAGGTTAATAAGGGTATAAAATGATTAATTAAATAAGAGGCCAAAAAGCTAAAGTACCTGATATTGACATATTTTTGTCAGTAGCAAGTAAAAATCACAGTTAAACCCAAAAAAAATAATTTATTCATGAGGTTTCCATAGACTGATCGGAAATTTATTTAATACAATAAGATCACCAAAATAATCGAATAAGTAAATGATTCTCAACCAGAGACTCCAACTAATGTTTTAATTTCAAATGATGGATACAAAGCATACCCTTTTTATTGCATGATGCCCAGACCTACAAATTTGATAGCTTCTGATATAAATCAAACCCAAAACAACTTCTGCGGTATGATCTGCCCTGTAGTTGATGTTCGATCTGAATGTGTAGTAATGGCAGCCTTAATACTTGACGCAGGAGATTTCCTCACCAGTCCTAAATCGTGGATCCCAGATGATAACTATGCTGCCTTCTGAATAGAACCAGCATAATACTGCAGACCCGGAGCTACGTCCAGACTGCTTCATATAGGGTTTCTGTCTTGTAACTCTCTGGTAATCACAAAGAATACCATAAGCGCCGAAGAGATAAAAATCACAAATAAAACATAATAGCATAATCAATTGTCTTCTAATTGCCCTCATTCCTCTTTATAAAAACTTTCCTTTCAAAAAACAGCGAATTCCTCCATAAATCCTGACTTTTAGGTGACTTGACTTAAGCATCAAGTTTATCATTTATTAGAAATCCCTGCAAGAATAAGTCACCAAGAAAATTCATTTATAGCTTAAAGTGGCCCCACATCTGTCACTGAAAAATAGGAACTTAAGTTGTGGCCCCTTAATGAATAATTAAAATAATATTTTGCTGGGACTTAAGCTTTTTGGCCGCTTATTTAATTGATCATTTTATACCCTTATCAATCCCTTGGCTCCATATTGGGGACATTACATGCACTCTTCATAAAGCTGTAGTGGGGCAGCATTGCAATCATAAGTGGATTCATCAAATAAGTTTTTCTCTTCTCCTAATTTATCAATGATGACCTGGAAATCACTAATGAAGAGTTTCAAATATCTCTCACCTGTAGAGATTGATTCTTCCTCCATAATATTAATCTTAGCTGATTGGAAGTCGTTATCCTTTTTACTTTCATCATGCATAATAACAGTTGTATTCAAAGTTGTAAATTTAGTTTGCTCCTCATGAGTCATGGCACCATTCTCACCTATAACTTTGCCCTTATCACCACTTGGTTGCAATATGGTTTTTACCTTATTAATTTCACAAATATGATCAAGTGTCCATGCCTCCTGGCATGTGAAACAAATCTTCTCTTTCCTCATTTGATTCTTAATCTTTTTGGAAGATCTTGCAATTTGTAAGCCCATTGAGATTAGTTCATTTTCAGTCGTGTTCCTTGAGCCTTTCAATTTTATGCTCAATCAGTCTTTTGGAGAACTCATAAGCAATAGGTGATATAGCTTGCTCCTTCCTCTAAATGGCCAACTAGTTTGATTGCAACTACTCGCATATATCATCATCCCCATCTAAGATTAAGGACATAATGGTTTGCATACAAGCCCTCACATTGTCTGGATGACGTTTCCCGATTCCAATCAAGAAGCATTGAAACATTTGAATAATCAATTTATCACATTTGAGATCTAGCAAAATGATAAATGGTCTGGCTCTTGCCATAATTTCTAAAATCTTAGCCCTCTTAACAAAAGTAGGGGCTTTCATATCATGTAACCCATGTAGACTCCCCACAATCAACTGTAGAACTTTCTTCAATATGTTATCATTATAGGGTGCTACATGAGTTGTTATTCTTATGATCTCACTGTGACAGGAAGCAATTGCAAGTCTCACCTCTTCACATGAGTGTTCCAATAATGTGCACTGAACCAAAAGAAGCATTGAGGTCTGCAAAGCCCAATTCAGAAGCCTGCAATCTGATTGGTCTACTCTGGACAAATATGTATCTAATTCTTCCAACTTAGAGAGAACGCTATCGGGAAATTTCATAGACTTAAATTGTAATCCAATTACAAAGAGCCAATTTCCTACTTTTTCTTTCTCCAGGTCCCTTAGTTGATCAGTATTGAATGTATTATTGAATTCTTTTGAGAAAAGATCACTTTTCTGATCTGCCATTGTCTTCATTTTGTTTTACCACTGTAAGATGCCACCCCCTGTTCTAGTCCAATTTTTGTACTCTTTTAGATTCCAGACGTTTTAGCAAACACTGGTCACACCAAATACCAAACAGTACGCTCTGCAAATTCAGCAAACAACCTTTTTACCTTCCTCTTCAATACAAACAATAGTTTGTAGATATGACTGTATTCTCAGTTTATAATGGCATGGGTATCACATTATTATTTTTTTTTTGAATTTGAACCCACTTTCAACATGGAGAAGTTTTATGCATTGATAAAAGATAAATACATTTGACTGTCATAAACGGATACTATTTGCAGAGATAAATATGGATACCAAACTTAAATATGTAGTCTTGAATCAGTTACATGCATATTTGTCTTTTCTCAACAATTGTTATGAATTCTATCATTTGAATGAGGGTAAAAATTATATTCAAGTTCATAAGTAATTTCTGACCTGGAATTTGCTAGCAACCTGGAGAATATGGCAGTAGTTATCACTCTCAGTTCACACCATCAACGTCTTCCTTACTGTCCATGCTTGCACAGAAACTCAGTCAAGCTTCACTAACTTTTTGAAATAATGCAAAAATGACTGAAAACCATATGCCAAAAACAGGGAACATGCTCCATGTCCTCGCAACAACCTACTGAGCTTTGAATGTTCAGATTTCTTCAAAGACCCACACAACAATAGCAGCAATGAATGAACTCACATAGGAAAGCTTGAGGAAAGACAACATAAGAGGATTCACGATAGCAGGATCTTAATCTCAAGGCACCAATTGAATCGTACAGGAAATGTTGAACGCTGTCGTTACAACTCAAAACCCACGCACAAAACTTTAATTGACTTTGAGTCAAATCTGCATGGCAACCAAACTCCAAGTGTTCTTTATCAATCTCCAAGTCCTCACGCATAAAACAGAATGAGACATGCTCACACTATAAACTACAAATGACATTGACATCCATGTCTGTTGATGTAGAACACACTGGAACTCATCCCACTAATCATCATGTGACAACTTAACATCTTTCTCTACTAATACAAATGTTGATATCTGTGGTTCAAACCAGAATAGCTTGAACACAAGAAGGTTGACCATGTATCTGTGTCACAGTGATTCATTTGCAATTTATTAGTCCAATCTCAGCTTACTGTATGTTCCCAACAGTAATTATTGTCTGCAGCACTTCTTCAACACTAAACCATAATATTAATCCTTCCTGGTAATTCTTCTTCCTTCAGATTCGGTTCTTTTTATAGTTGGAAGGCCCAATTTTAGCCTCGTTTGCATGAGCAAGGCACAGAATTGTCATTCCTCCAATGGTTTGAAATAGGAGCTAGACCTCTAAATTCAGTGCTGCATGGCTTCAAAACTCACCGAGAATGCCGCAGTAAAAGTATTTGTCAAAATAGCGGAGTTGAAGCCCAGCTTAAACAATGATTAATCTCCAGGCTAGCTTGCACCAAACATTAGTTTACGGAAAATATTAATTTCCTCAAAGTCCTCGATTATAATCTCTACTGTAAATTAAGTTGAAGCCCAGCTTAAACAATGATTAATCTCTAGGCTAGCTTGCACCAAACATTAGTTTACGGAAAATATTAATTTCCTCAAAGCCCTCGATTATAATCTCTGCTGTAAATTAAACTTAAGCGCCAAACTTAATCAATAGATGCGCCTGTGGAAATATTTAAATGAATACATAGAAGCCAATGAACTTATCTTATGAAATATTATTCTTTAACATATACCGAACCTTATTCAAACGCCTCAGATAATAACTGGGCTTTTTCCAATAAAATATTCAGAGTACAAACTTAACTGCAAATTGTCTCCAATGGTGGCTTCTGCTGTATATTATATGTGTGCCTGTATTAAAACCAAAGAAGCCCGATTTCTGCAATGGTTTGGCTAAAATATATTTCACGACACTATTAATATCTTTAGTCAACCAAGCAATGAGGAAATAAAAATTTTATAGTCCCCAAAATATAAACCTTTATCGCACAATTTGATTATTCCGAATATTAAACTTTATCTTTCCGAACTAGGTATATATATCAGACCTGTAAATATTTCTGCAAATTTTAACCCTTTAGGCTGGCAGGATACACTGCTCTGATACCACTATTCCCCTAGGATATTTGCTCCAGATTTTACCAAATGCACCACAAAAATTTAAACAAACAATGCAAATTGATTTCTATTCATCCAACAATTTATTTTTGAAAAACATCATATAATATCTAAAATAGAGATGAATATTGCCATCAATAAAGATAAGTCATTACAACCATGTTTTCCAAACAGACACAAAATACTTCTATTCACAATTTTGCCCAGCTATGAACTCCGTCGCAAATTCACCTCAAAGTCGAATTGGGTTTTCGTCCAATTGACTAAATTGCCAAGGATTTCCGTACAAACAATTTTGAACTGAAAGCCTGAAGCTTCCAAATTCTCCAAGAGAACAATAACCAAACATAAACTAAGCATGTTCAAAATGAGCTTCTCCATGTTCTTTAATAGCACATCCCTGTGACCCTTCATTTTCCCTCTTGTCCTTAGAATTCCTTTTCTTTTGTCTCTTTATTATCCCCCTCTTTAAAATTAAAATGACTTTATTAATTTTCACGAAGCTCCATTAAAGTCACTTTAATACTTTATTAAGCTATCATTTAATTTGATATGATTCGACAACTTTGAAACTTAATTATTTGATCAACTTCCATTGTCCCAAAAAAAGGAACATTACATGGAGCAGCAAAAGAGCCTACTTATATTGGCCTTTTGGTCAAGCTATTTGTTTCTTGCAGTTTTCAGTTTGTCAGACCCATCCTGTGGGTTGGAGTCTCTTTTTCTCTTCTTTCTCTTCTTCTTAGTCCTTTCAGGTCCTTTCTCCTCTCATGGGCTCCTTCATGTCTCCTCTTTTCTTTCAGCTCGTTCTTGGCAAGTCTGAAGCTTCTTTACTTGATATGATTTCATAGAAGGGATTGGGTTCTCATCCCACAACTTCCTATAAAAAAATATTATCATGAATATTTTTTAAAAATGACTTTAGACTGGAGACCAAAAATAAAATAATATAAAAGTCATGTATGTGGAGGGATAGCTCGTCTGCCTCAAGATTCTATAGACCAAGTCCGCTAAAATCAGACAAATCATAATTCATGAATGCGGGATATGTCGCTTTATTTATTAAGACAAGTGTGCTTCTCATAGTACTGGTTACCTATACACAATTACTTACGGCACAAGAAAAGGCCAGCAAGGGCAAACCCGTATTGTTCCAAATTCCTTTCTCTCGCATGGTGATCAGATTTCCAACTTTTAACTACATAGTTATTTAACCAAGGAAATTTACTTCCATTACAGTACTAAAAAATGCATGCAAATTCAAATGTTCCATCTTATTAACAGTTTTAGACACTTCATATAATCTAACTTTCCTTCATGTACGGTGCAGGTTGATGCTTTCTTAACTGTTCTAAAGAAGAGCAAGAATGCTTGACAAGCTTGGGTTAATCTCATAATAGCATTCCAAATATAAAGTTTTTATATGACTGCTCATTTCCAAATCGAAAGGAAATAGTTATACATATATTCAGATTGGACGATCCGCAATTGTTTGGTCCCTTGATGACAATCGAGGATTATTGTGGTCCTCATTCTTACATCTAGAATATTCATAAACAAAGATCAGATTCGATCCTAAACATCATAACATCCTAAATATTATTCAAGGATCGAGTCAATCCTCAACTATACATTCAATATGCAAGAATAAATCTAAGGTTCGTATTTGAACCAATACTCGAAGAAATTAAGCAAAGACAATACTTGGGATCATATGATCCATAGCTTCAACCAAATATAGCACAACAAAAAATGATAAACTCATAAAGAGAATTGCATAAGAACAAGGGACTGTATGCGTCCATCTAAATTCATTGAAATGCAGAGGTTACTAATCTTTTGATTAAATCTACAACAAGAGGATAAGAGTCTTGGCTGCACAGATAGCCGATGCCAAGAAATGGTGGCAAATAACAGTATGATTGAATGCAAGAGACCACAAGAACAATGTTTCAATCAGCCAAAATCGTAGAGCTCCTCTTGCTCGAGAAAAGAAAGAATAATGAATACCAAAGCAAGAACTCTCCCTCTAAGGAGGATGACAGGCAAGGAGTAACTCCTACTAGCCTGCAGTGGCAAGAGGGAGTTACACTCGCCACCCTGTCTGACACCTTCAACATGCTCCTACAACCACCAAAGAGCAACACACACAATACAAGTATTTATATATATATATATATATATATATATATATATATAAGTACAACCTATATTTGAACTTAAATTAAATGTGTATCTTTATAATTAATGCATTTGTGCATACTTACTAACATCAACTTACACCTTGCGTAAATTTAACTTCCTAACCATGTGAGGTTGCATCCATCTTGTCATCTAGTAACAACATTATGAATGTATACTTATTTGATTGTTTAGTTAATAGTTTTATGGGTGATGGTTATTGACATACACATATGCATGTAATTGCATCTATGCACCTTTTACATAAGTTCACATATATGTTATACACATATATATAAATATACACAAATATATGAATAATCAAATATGCACACACACACGTATTATCCATATGCATAGCTCAAAAATAACAAAACCAAGGTTGTTCATTAAGATCGATGAGAAGATCCCAAGCATAAATTAATTGTTAGGCTAAACTCCTAATTATACTGGGGTACAAAATAGTGAACTAAACATCTAAGGTACTTCCCTCCCAGACTAGATAGCTGGCGACAAGTGTGGCTCTATCTCGGATGGCATTCTCAACTTCCACCGTATGTTCATATACCCTACGCTAATGATACTCTTCCCCTGCTTGCAGTACGGATCATCTTTCTGCATCCATTGACATGGAAGGACTAGATACCATCATCACTGCAATAATAGCTCATTAACAGAATCAAATATATACATAATTCATTCATAATAAATTCCATTATAACTAGTTCCAAATATTCCACATGTGAAACTAAACCATCCGTCTAATATTAATTTCTTTAACATAACAAGATATACATAAATCATTCATATTTGAAAATTTTAAAACCAAAATAACTGAAAGTCACATGATCATTATCATCACACTTGCATGAAATAGTTATTACAGTTATATAAACATAAGGGTTACAAGGAAGGGATGTAACACATGTATTATAATATATTCATCATGGCTTCATCCACATATGTATTACATATATATCTCACTCTTCCTTATTCTCTCATATATTTCATCTATATTATTCTATATATGTTTCCAACTTTCCACACTCTTCTACACCCTTATCTCACACTTTTCTCTCTTTATATAGCCTCTTAATGCCTCTTCATAATGCTTTTCCACCACATCCTTTCATAATAACTCTTAACTAACTTATTCCCACGAATTTGCTTTATTTATATAATTATTTACTCTTTTATAGCTTATTTAGACCTATTATAGGTGTTTTAAGGCTATTTAAGTGGTATATAATGGACTAAGGGTCTAGAAATGACCCAAATAACATGTGTGGTGCCTCACAACCCTATTTCCTGCCAACTTTTCTGAAAACAAAACACTAGTCTTTCCTATTGAATCTTTGGATTGAAACTTTGGGCCACAAAATTTGGGATATTGTCACTATTTGAGAAACAGCTATAGGAAAAAGATGATATTATTGCCAATCTGCAGGAAAGGATATCTCAACTTGAAGAGGTTCAAGACATCCCTATTGATCCCCATTTCTTTTAGCAGCTTAATGAAGTGGTCTCCAAAATGAAGGTTCAACAATAAGAGATTATTACTTAACTCAAACATCTTAAAAAAGAAATCATGGCTCAAGAATAGTCTATCCAATGATAGATTGAGGAGAAAAATTTGTGGGTGCAAGTGAAAGGGAAGGACCTCCTATAGTTGAGATGAATGTCCAAGTGAAATGTGGACAAGAAATTTGAAGAAAACCCAAGGTAATCAACCTTTGCATTTGTGGCCTCCCTACCTAGTTGAACCTTTTAGGCGGGTCATGGAAGAACACATAAATCATTAGACTTGAAGGATATCTCCATTAACATGGCTTTGACTTTTTTTTAACATCGCTTGGACTATTTTTAACATGGCTTGGACATTTTTTGACAATCTGTTTCTTATCTAGCTCTAATTTGTGAAAGAACATTGCAAGATCTCAAGGCAAAACAAGATCATCTCACTCCCTCAACAATTATGTTGATAAGGATCTTATGGTATGCTAGGTAGAGTAGCCTCAATAAGTCTGTAGTCAAGTTGTAGTTGCCAATAAACAAAACAAATGGGTTGTTATTGAGTATATATAGGGTTATTATATGTGTCTCTCCTCCCCTTGGCTGGTCATGCTCTAGGTGTCAACATGACAATGACGTTGAGTCTCAATCAGTGGTGGTGGCACCTCCATTGCTTGTTCGAACTTCAATGGTACTATATGGTCTTCTCTAGGTACTTTCAAAGATGTTATTACTTTCCAAGATCTCCTCTTCCTCACTCAGACCCATAAGCACCTTGAATAGTCCATTCCTACAATCATAGGTTGTTTTTGGGTTTGGCTTATTGGCCCATTGATGTGAGACTTGTAGATTGGGTAGCATTTTTGGTTCTAGTGGAATGGCTTGCATCATTCACGATATAGCTTTGGGTCTAAAATCTTGTTGGTACTTTTTGCCCACTTTTGATAATGTGGTTGTGGGCTTAAAGGGGTCCATCCTCTACTTAGAATTGTCCTCATTTTGTTGTGTGTTACTCCTCTTTGTCTCTTCTCTATTCATTATACATGTTGATAGGGATTGTAGGTTGACCTCTTTCCATAGAATACCTTGTACTTCATTGCTGGTGATCTCATTCTTTTGAGCAATTTTACCACCCACTCAGGTACTCAATAGATGCCTCTTCATGATCTTGTGTAGGATGAGTTATGCCTTCATGAGATGGATCTTGAAGAGTTCAGTTTGCAAAGAGCATTCATTGATGGTAGTATTGCACTCATGACCTATAGGGGGAACCTTTAGATTTTCAATGGGTTCCCTCTCTATCTTGATTCTACTAGGTTTATTTACTTTCCCTGGAGGTGCTCAATCATAGTGGACTATGCTATCGCTAGTAGATCCCTCATTCTCCACATTTGTAATTTCCTTATTTCCCCACAATTTCCACTAATTGATCATGTTACCTTGACATTCACCCCTGCTGATTTTCACTCTTTTCACCCACCCCTCCTAACACACATACTTGTTACTAGACACATCATAATCCACTTTAAAGATGATTCTTATTGACTATGTTACTTGCCAATCCTTTATTTTGTTTGAATTCTACTCCTTGCCTCTTCCCATCCTCAATTTCTTGTTCTTCGGATTCATGTCAAGCCCTTTGGGATGCCATCTTGGACACTTCACGCTATACATCGCTCCAGCTCGCCCTTCTCTTCACACTATACATTACTCCAGCTGTAATGTCCCCTTCTCTGAGATGGAATTTAATGATATTCAAATAAAAATATAAGATTAAATAAATAAATAAATAAAAGATTAAATAGATAAATTAAAGTAATACATATAATTATAATTATGTGAACAAAATTAAATTATATATATATATATATTTCAAAATTAAAAGTGATTTAGTAACGATTAATAATAATATTAAATAGAATTAAAATATTAAATAAATAAATAATAATTATATATATATATATCTCAAAATTAAAAGTGATTTAGTAACAATTAATAATAATATTAAATAGAATTAAAATATTAAATAAATAAATAATAATAAACAAAGATTTTAATAGATAAATAATATAATATAATATTAATAATAATATTAATGAATAATAATAATTCAAATAGAATAAAAGATTAAGAATAGTAAATCTATTAATATAATATGAAATATCATAATATGATATATTATTATAAGCATAATAATATATAATATATGATTAATAATATATCTGAAATTAAATATAAAAATAATAATAAATAAATAATAATATTATACTTATCATTAAGCCGATAGGCTTTTTATTGTGGGCATCGCCCATAGACGGAATTGTCTGATACGGAAATCTTCTCTGGCAGATGTCTGATGCCAAGAAAAGGGGGCGTTACGGGAAAAAATGGTTGTCTTTGCCCATTGCGTGACTCCATGACCCAAAGTTACAGGAAATTTTAATCTCCACTATGCAGTCCACTTGCGTGCTTCACGTGTCCTTGATATCACAATGAGAATTCATTCCCCAACTCCACTCGCACATAATTATGATTCCTACAATAGGAGATCAAGTTCTTCGAATTCTTGACATTTACCAGTGCTCCTGATAGTACTCTATATGCAAAGCAACTGAAACTTAACTCACTGCGGGTATTCAAATTTAAATGCTTTGTTTAAAACCTTTTATTACTTTGTTAGACATGTCCCTTCATAGAAGGGCACTCTTCACAGTTTAACCACAGTTTCAGTTTTAGCTGATATTTTGTATTCATAAGTGTTCCCCAATAAAAGAATCGCTATCCTTAATTTTCAAACATACTTACATTGTCTGGTTATGTTGCCATTACATGGGTTTTTTGTTTTCATGTGTGAATACTCTTCTTGCTGATTAATTTGAAATCCCATAGTCGATCCTGCAAAAATACGTAAGAGAAGATATAAACCACAAAGTCGAGCAGGACATCCTAATTCATGACTTGTGTTGACATTGCATTTTATATTAAAAAAATAAAAATCATATCAAAATTTGATTCAATACGCACAAAGCATTTCAATTGAATTAATTTTAATTCAAATTGTGTGCCCACTTGTCATCCAAATTGGATCTGCCACTACCCAAATAGTTTTAACCCAAAACCATCCTCTGCAATACTAATTTCATTAGCATATGTCAATCAAACATCATAAGAACAGGGTATTCCTTAGCCAATATATTAATTTGCAACTCTATCAACCAAGTACGATGAAATGGAAAGAAATCCTACTCAAAAAAAGAATTCGAGTTGCTCCTTTCGTTCCAACAATCTGTCAGGTGTCATTTAAACTACCAGAATTAGGCCTTAAAGTAAATATGTATGTGGAAATTTACTCTTAAAATCTGATGGTAAATTGAAGATAGTGTTTAATTGTATAATGGTGTTTGTTCTGAACACTTTTGCTTCTACAGAAGTTAGATTGAAAATCAATATATTAACTATTATATTTTGTCTATTTCATCATGTAGTTGGAAAAAGCGCTTAATAAGCTTGGATACTTAGAAAAATAAGGTCCTATTTGTGAATTAGTATGAATGTCAATCTATACTCCATGAAAAATCAATGTTCAACATGTCAATGGGCATATGATATGCAAGATAGGCTACAATGATCACTTATCAGTAATATCTTATCTAAGACATATACAATCAGCGAAACCATTGCATCTCCTTTTCGTTGCAAGTGTTGCTAGTTTATTTTCATTTCTGATAACACAACAGCTGTTTGCATGCTGCATAGATCACGTCTCTGGTTTTTCTTTCTCAAAAGATAAAAATGAAAAAAAACCTTAATATATGTGCAGAACTATAAATGAACTGTCAACCAGCCAATTGTGTTTTTGAAATATCAAATATATAGTCTCTCTTTTCTAGCTTTGTTGTTTGCCCAATTCTGTACAGATATAATAGAAGTGTATTTTTATGCAATGAACTGTGTATGAAAGATTATTTTTCAGTATAGTGTTAATGTTGTAATCATTCTCTTTCATTGATGGGTCTGCTTTACATAAATCACAAGAAATATGGCAACTGAGGTTGAGTAGTCAGAGTATCTGGAGTCAGAAGATTTTGAACAATGGAAGCCCAAGATGTTATTTGCAGGTTACATGAGTTACAGAAAGCATTCTCTCCTCTAACATTATCTCCCGCCTTCGCCTCATTGATGTCGTACGCTCCTCCATTCTCTGTCATAAGTGGCAATTCCTTTGGACTAAAATTCCCCATCTTCATTTCTCGCCTGGCTTCTATTCTCTCGAGAAGAAAAAGATGGTATAAACTTTGGAGAGACAGTGGAGAACATTCTGATGCAGCACTATGGCCCTCTTGAGAGTTTTGACTTTCATATTTGTCAGTGGTCTTGCTACGTTACATCATCTGAGAATGTATTGGAGCAATACATTCATCATGCAACCAAAAAGGGAGTGAAAAAGATGCTTCTTGAAGTTGATGCCGATTTGAGAGGCATGAAAATGGATCTACCTGTTACTTGTTTTTATTGTAACGCCCTCCTGTATTTGGAACTTTCCCGCTTTGTGATTCCAGAAATTCCCAAGTCCACACCATCTGAGAATTTTGCATTCCTGAAAACTTGTTGTCTACGTAATATTGAGAATCTGACCGACAAGAGTCTGCAGGGACTGCCATCTTCCATAGGTGAACTCAAACAATTGAAATTCCTTGATATTTCACTGTGTGAATACATGCAACGACTCTCAGATGAGCTTGGCCAATTGTCAAGCTTGGAAGGTCTTGAGATGAGAGAGTGTTCTTGTGTGAAGAAAATTCCTCAATGTGCCAGTGAGTTAAAGTACCTCGTGCTTGTCATCTGCTATGAAAATTGTCCTGCAATGGATAGCTATTAAGGTCTCCCACATTTCTCAGCTCCATATTCTAGAAGAGCATTTCCACATGGACTGGCTTTACGATTGATGAATGTATTATATACTTGGAAAATCTGGTTTAAAATTCTATCCCTCGTGCTTGTCATCTGCTATGAAAATTGGCCTGCAATGGATAGCTATTAAGGCCTCCCACATTTCTCAACTCCATATTCTAGAAGAGCATTTCCACATGGACTGGCTTCACGATTGATGAATGTATTATATACTTTGAAAATCTGGTTTAAAATTCTATCTATTGGCGTAACCATTGCACCTCATTGGTGCAAGTGCTAGTTATATATATATAAATATAATCATATATTATTAAATAAACCATATACATACAAACATATATATAATGCAAAACAAAAGCGACTAAGGGTTGCGACCTCTCCCTACACTGTGCAGGTATTTGAAAGGGAGGTACCAACAACAGATGAAAAAGGAAGGCACGGAGGAATGATACGATCAGAAGGAAAGGACATCTAATCAGCACTCACACCCTTATCCAGTCAGCAATAATAAGGAACAGTCAGAAATTATAAATAGATACCATCAGCAAAAAGAAACCATGTCATACGGACCATTCACACCATCAGGGATTTAAGCATTGGCCTAAGACGTAGGCAATACTTCTCAATATCATCGAGCAGAGTAAGTATATACCGGGGGAAGAACATATCGAAGTACATAAGGAGCCAATCACTGCAGTCGCGCCCTTATTCAAGAACCAATCAGCATTCAGAGGGAGTCATCAACGGCATAGAGGAGAGATACGATATAATTCTTATTGACTGGAGGACAGGAGATCTATACATATATATTCTTAGCCGAGGATTTCAGAATAGGGACGAGGGTCAGTATACATTAGATCCATAAACTCCTTTCTTTGCAACTTGGCAGATAGAGCGGTGGCCTCAAGAGGTATCAGCAATTAGAAGATTCGGTTAACTATTGGGAATAGTAATTATCCCCTCTGATTGATACCGTCAGGTCAACAATATAAACCCAAGAGTACAGGAAGAGGTAGTTCGTTTTGGACTGATAGCAAGCAACATACTTCCTTAATTATTGAAAGGAAGATCGAGTTCGTTTCCAAAGGATATATACAGAATAACTTCAGCCATCCATGCACAAGAATATACCATATCAAAATATATATGATCTTAGTAAGGGAAAGAGAATATAATCAGATATATCTAGCCAGTAAAGAATCAAGTATAATCAAGCATAATAAACACTCCCCATAAAATATATATTTCCATTATTTTACCAAATAAGGATTACAACCAGTCTTAGAAGTCATACAATATATATATATATATATAAAGAACATTGTTGTGCAGAAAGTAGCAAGTCAAATTGATCATATTATTCATCACAAAGTTCAAGCCACAAGGTTAAATAGCATAAGAATGAGAAATTGAAGAAATTTGCGCGACCCACCGGTTGGGTACATTACACCAGCTCAACTTGCTCTCGTAGATCTTGCCCTTTGAATTGGTGGTACAATTATGAATGTACATCCCTTCATTAGAGACTTCGGTTTTCACTCACCCAAGATCCGCTCTCTATACCTTCCATTGGTAGAGAGTATCCTTGTTTGCGTCAAAGCAAGAAACAAGAGTTTCTAGCCTCAAGATAACTTCCCTCTATGCTGATCTCCACCATTCCTGTAAGACCTTTTGGCACACTTCTCTCTTGAAAAAAACATTGTCGTAGAGAAATTCTTATTCTAGTTCTCTCTATTGTGTACCAATTCAACCTATAGGTCATTGTCTCTTCTACATACTCTCTATTGTTTTCTCCACTTGTACCGTCAAGAGGGTTGTTTTGAAATTTTGTACTACCAAAGAAAGAGATTTTGTAGACATCCTAAATAATTTCCTCAAATATGGTGTGGAATCCCCTTCCTTCCCTTTAGAAAAGCTTTTTAGTGAGTTGTTTTGTTTAGGTTTTCCTTTTTAGTGAGTTGATTTCTATGAGCTTAACCAACTTGTATTCAACCTTAGTAAAACTATTGTCAAGATTTTCAACATCTCCAAATGCTTTCTTTCTAGATTCTAGTTCTTCTACAAAGGGGAACCTTTAGAGATTACATCAACATACACCCACTTTGGGTTCCCACTTTTCAGTCTATGTTTCTAGATCCACCTTTTTGATACAATCATGGAACCTATAATTTTGTATGGGCCTAAGGTTTGGAGACCTAGTTGGTTTTTTGATTGGGCTCATATTGAAAGGGTCCAAGATTTCATGTTAATGCACGATCCATCGCAAATGGATTGTTCTTTGGTGCACCATCCAACACAACTTTATGCCTTGAGACTATCTCTAGGCTTACTTTATACATCCATATACCTAGTAGATTCATGAGATTGTGAGAGATACCAAAAGTTAGCTCTTTGTTCTTCAGAGAATTGCATCTATAGTCCCCACTAGATCCTGACATTGTTGATATTTTGAGACAAGCTTTCTCCGTTTATCTATCAATATCTCTCTTGATAAACTAACTCTTTTTCATGTATTCCTTGGATGCTCCTAATTGACTCCTTCCCTTGAAGGTGGGCATCGCTAAATTTGCTAGAGTGAATATTTCTAGACAATACATCTAGGTTACCTAAACCTCTCTCCTTGAACCACTCAATCCCAAGCTTTCTTTTCTCTCATAGCATTTCCTAAAAGTGGTGGATGTTATCATTCATTGTTCTCATTATCTCCAAGACCATTGGTCACATGGGTTGAAGTTACCTTTTGACCAATTGAGGGTGTGCTCTAACCAACAATAAATTGAGATTGATTATCATACTCTTTGTTAGGAATCAGGATTAGATTTGTTGCCATTGCTCCCTCCACGAGGTAGAGATTGAGGATACTTCATTTTTAGATGCCCCTTTAGTTTTCACTAATGGGGGAGATATCACTACCTCTATAGAGTCTCAAGTAGAACTCCATATACTTTGTTTAGATATCCAAACTAGCAGTGCTTGGCTCTTTACTTTGAGAGGTTGTCACCCTTTGACGTAGGTTTTTGCAAGGAGTTGTTATAGGCACAAGATCACCCATGCCAATCAACTCTTACTTCTGGCCCATTCAAATAGTGTCACTTAATGTCCTTTAGATACTACTATATCAAACATGGAAGTAAATAGACCCATGAGATGACATTTCTACCAACATACCAATACTACTATTTGACACATGCTAGTAAAAAGACCCACATGATGATATTTCTTCCAACATACTGTTGATGTGAGTTTTGTACCACTACATACCATATAGCAATCAAATGACTTGATACAGCGTACCAAACACTCAACCCTCTCTTGAAAAGTATATAAGATACTCCAAGGTTCCTTACACCTGTGGATACTAACTCAGTTATATAAATGTGATTTGCTGGTAATCACTTCGGCGGGCTTACGTTGTTCATTTGAGGATGTCAAACTTTCGCTATGATGATGATGAGATAACTTTCTTCTTTTATATCATTTCCAACTTTGCTCATCAGACTAATTTATATCACTTCTAGCTTTGCTCTTCAAACTTTCGAACTTCAACTTCTCAACTTCAACTATTGAACTACTGATTACTTCTACTATTACTCCTACTGAATGGAAAGATTGGCAAATGGACGGGGATCAAACCAAATGAAAGCTTGCCAGCGGCGCTACCTCCATCGGTGCAATGATTCTAAGGGGATATTCTTAGGATTTTCACACTAACACCTATCTTCCAACCCAACTTGAAGTACAAGTGGAAAGATGAAATGCAAGTAGAACTTGGGAGCAATTGACTAGATTACCACACAAGGCTCTTTGACAAGCCGCCAAGATGCTAGTGGCCTAGTATAAGATCCTCATCAAACATTCACCAACATCACCATTATAACTAATCATCTACTTCTATTCTTACTTTAACAACATGAAATGAAATCCTACTTTAATTTGAGAGATGAGAGGAACCATGCAAATACACCAAAATGATCATGTATATCCACCATGCAAGTCACAACAATGAATAGAGAACAATTTTGATAGTATTTTGGCAACAATTCTCCAACATAACTCCCTTTACAAATGAGAACAAATGGCCTTATATAGAGGCTCAAAATTACAACGAGTGGCCAAGATTAAGAGGCAAAATCAAGGGCCAAGATTAAACCTTACAAACCCTAATTAGGGTTACCATCTTTCAACCAATTACATGAGGGCACCAACTTTGTGGGCCAATGAGAAAATTACAATAATCTGTCAACCAATGAGAACATAGGACACTGGGCATGATTTGATTGCATGCACATGAAATTGCCACCTCATCAACCTTGTCTTATAAAGTTCATTGTCATGTCCCCATTCTGGCTGACATCGTTTAGCGTGCCGGATCAGTCTATCACAGGCTCTCGTAGACTGGTGGCGATGTGGAGAGAGTCATTTTGTAGATCAGTGGTCGTATTTGCTCTTGGAGAAGTGATTTAGAGCTTATTTTTATTATTATGAGTTATGCGGGCCGCACATGTTATAATTTTAAGTTGAGTTGCACTTTTTATTTTATTAAGTTATATTATTATAAAAGTGCATTATAATGGGATTTTATAATGGATGCTTCTAGAAGTTCTTAGTAACTTCTCAAAAAGTGAATAAATAGGGGGCTTGGGCATTCATTTGGACAAGCTGATTTGAGGATTCTTCTACTTTTCCATATTGGAGCAATTTGTAGTCATTTGGTCTACAAATTTTCATTAGATCTTTGGGAACGAAAACTCCCTTGGATTTGCATAACTGAGGAAGTGAGATATCTTCTGAAGGGTTGCACATTGGAAGTGGTATTCAGCCATTTCATGTTGAGCTTATTTGGAATCCTCAGATTTACTTGAGGGTTTGAGTTTTGGTTGCAAGAGGAATAAAAAGCAGGTCCGAAAAAGCAATCCGAAAAAGCAAAACGAAAAAGCAAAACGAAAAAGCGGATCCGAAAAAGCAGTCCGAAAAAGCAAATCCGAAAAAGCAGTTTGAAAAAGCAGACCTGAAAAAGCAGTCCGAAAAAGTAGACCTGAAAAATTGATATTGAGGGTTTGCAATTGTTTGGAATAAGGGTTTGAATTCATCATTTGCATTGATGAATTATTTTGGCAAAGATTGAAGACAATTTGGCACATTTTCAGACATTCCATACCAGGGCCCAAGACTCATATTTTCACTCATATCTCTCAAATCATTTGGAGATCGATTTTATGCTTTGGGGAGGACATTACACATTATCAGGCTATTCTGTTCATGGTGTTTGTGGCAGCCAAGACACCCGCAAATAATTAATATAGGTGCAGTACTGTCCGTATTGGTACGGCCAAGACATTGCTGCATATCTTGGCACAGTTGGAGGGCAGTTTGGGGCGGATTTGGTGTGTTTGGCAGCGGTCTTCATCAGTCTACATCAGCAGCAAAAGGGTGCATCAAATTCAGGTTCCAAATTTACTGTTTTTTGGTAAATAACAGTCATAGCAATTCTCAGAATTGGGTCTCTGTCTGCAGTCCAGATCTGGTCACTGTCATTAGCCTTAGGAATTGCAAGTTATTGTGTTTGAAAAAGGGTAAATTTCTGTTATAGACAGTCCATATATTTGCTCAAAGAATAGTCTACAAAATCAGTCATCCATTGCATTGTAATCTGAATATGACTGTCACATGTCTGAAAATGGTCATTTGAAATTATACATTGTGGTTGGGTTGTTATAGTTGCAATTACCTTGGTTAGGGCATGGTCAAGGCATGGTGAAAGATCATAGCATTGTAATTTGATTATTACATGTCACAGTTATATATACTCTGAGAATTGTAATCAGAATTGGAAGAAGTTCTTGATATGTTAGTATTGAGTTCTTGCATTGTTTAGAGATTCATTGTTGCTCATTGTATTACATTACACTATTGGTATTGTTATCTCAATTGCATTTGGTGCCCAAAACAAAATACACATTGAAACACATTATCACAAGCAAAACAATTCAGTGCATGCCAACTGTTTGACGAATTGTCTCAGTTCAGATTGAGGGTTTTTAGTGGCCTTTATAGTAAGGGTCATTACAGTGGTAAATCTGAAACCCATAAATTGCTCATAACTTCCAATTGCCAAGGAGTTATTTTTTATGCTTTGGTAGGGTTACTACCTAACCCTAGGCGCCCAGATTTATACCTTTTTGAGGCCCTAAAAACTTGGCCATAATTTCCTAGAGGAGCCGTACCTGTACGGTCTGGTACGGCCTAGGCTGGCAGACCATAATACAGCAGTTTGGGGGCAGTTTGTGGAGGCATCTTGCAGTTTTAACTCGGCATTCAGATCAGGGCAATTCGGAGCATTTCCAGGTGCACTATTTGAGGTTTTGAAATGTCAAAGTATTGCATATTAGTAGTTTGAACAGTCAGCACTGTCATTACATCAATTTAATATTACCAGTCATTAATTGCTGTTGTAATATCAGTCAACTAGCATCCAATCTGAACAGGGATTTGGTTCATGTTCGTAGCATTGCATTGTCTTATTTAATAAGGGTTTGATATGATGTAATCTGAATTGCATAGTTGTGACAGTCCACTAGAATCTGATATTGTAATTCAGTCATTGATGTATGTACACAGTTCAGTCCATTATAATCAATTGTTGTAATCAGATTACATGCATTGATAGGATTGAATATGATGGTTTAGATGTTGTCCTCAATCCATATTAGTATTCATATGCAAATCTGAAAATTGTCATTGATTCCTTCATTTCGGGCACAAAGATATATATCTATTTTGGCACTGTTTATGTCATTGTATTAGTGTGGATTTGTTGCACAACAATTAGCCCTATTCGCAGTTCACATTTTAGCAGCTCTATTCAGTTACATGCCAAGTGTTTGACGAATTGCCAAAGTTCAGTTTGAGGGTTTCAGTGGCCTTTATAGTAAGGGTCATTACATTCATTAATCCTTAAGATGAGATGAAGCCTTGGATGCTTGACCTTGTCCTTAGAAATTTTCTCATCACCACTTGAACTTGCTTGTACTTGATGTCCTGACCTCGAAAGGGTGAGGTCTCCATGCACTTGGGGTAATCTTGCCTTGACCTTGGTGGCTTGCCTGGATGTGAACCTTGTGCAATTTAAGAGCCTTGCTCTTAGCCACCGCCTTGAAATCAAACTTGACCTCCCTCAACCTTTCAATCACTTTCCTCCTTACTTCAATACTTTGCCGTTTTTAACCTTCCTATTTGGATTTGATTTGCATGCATGCATCTTTGTTTCAATAACCTTGGGTTTTGGGGCACCTGCCCTCACCATATCTCCTTGATTGTTCCACAATCCACCCATCATTGAGTTCATCAACTGCTTCCACATTCGTAGGCTCCCTCAACCTTTCACCTCTTGGCATAAGTACTTGCCTCAACCATAGTGGTGCAATGCATCTCCACAAGATTAGATTTGGTTCGACTGGAAAAGCATCACTAGTAGTCTTGCACCCGAATTGAAGAAGTAGGACCCCATGTAGATTTGCCCCTGATTTTGTACTCTTTAAGTTGCAACTCTAAATTCATGCTAGTGATCCTAATCCAATCAATTTTCCTTAACCATTCTCAATCTCTTCAATAAAATAAAACATCCAAGGATCAAACTGTGTACCTTTAGTAGAGCCCGGAATTTGACTGAGAAGCACGATGAAGGTGCTGCACTCTGATTTGCAATCTGACTTTGTGAGCCTTGATGACTTGATGTAACCAATTCTGTCGTATCATGTCTGTTGCTGGGGTAGACTGAACACTTCCTTGCACAAATCCATACTATTTGATCCTCTTTGCCACAGGGGACTAGCTGTCTCTCAACCTCTTTCTTAATTGAATCATATCAAAGGTACCAATGTTGGTGTCTCCAACGTATTTCAATTTTGAGCGGAAGTTGGAATTGGGTATCATGACTTCCTTGTCTCATATTTCAGCATTAATTCTTTTGGGTCACTTGCTTGCATTAACATCAGCCATCCTAAACACTTATCACTCCCCGCCGTTACCTTAAGATGGACTACACTTATCACTCCAATCTTCTTCCTACAATGATGAAATGCAATGATGAAAACTACACTTATCACTCCCCGCCTTTGTCTTAAGATGGACTACACTTATCACTCCAATCTTCTCCCTAGGGGTGGAATACTACACTTATCACTCCCCGCCGTTACCTTAAGATGGACTACACTTATCACTCCAATCTTCTCCCTAAAATGAAATGCAATGATGGAATGCAAGCAAGAACTTGAGGGAAAAAAGCTAATAAAGACAATCGAGTAATCAACCTACTAACCAAACACCTAACTCTACTCTTGAAATTAGTTTTCAACACCTAGACTAGCACCAATGAAATGAAAGCAATTAAGGAGAGAGGAAAAGATAGGCCACTCACCGGTTTTCTTTGGCTTGATAACTTTCTCTTGATCTCCCGAAATTGTAATTGGCTTAGCTTGATTCTCAAAAAATTTCTGTCTCCACAAGAGGATCTCTTCCCTTCAAAATCTCACTATGAATCACTATCAATAAACTCCTCCTCTATCACAAATCTGAACTTTGCCACCTTGCCAATTGAAAATCTGAGTGTGGATGCCTGAGAATTGACAAATCTGAGCCTTAATATTTGCAAATCTGAACCTCCTGCCCTCTACACCAACAAATTCTTCTCCAAAGAAGAAGAAGACAACACCAAAAATGTACTCCTTGCAAAATTTTTCTCTTTTGCTGCTCCAAGAGCTCCTCCTTGGCTGCCAAGAGACAAGCAAGAAATGAATGAGAAAATGAGGAGACAAGCCCTCCCTTTATACTAATTTTTTGCCTCTTCAAATAGGGCTGACCTGCATTGGAGGGAAAATAAAATTAATTAAATTGCCAAACATATAACCCAAATTAAATGCATTAAATCACATAGCCTTGGGTATTTAATTTTAATTTAAAATTGGGCCAGCCCATTGCAAAAACAAAAATCTGTGCAATAGCATGTTAATTTTCCTTTTTAAAATGAAATTGGGCCACTCAAAAAAATAATCCATATGGAGCCCCTAAACATTGAAATTAACCAAGCCATGGCCCCAAAAAAATTAAATTAATTTAAGGAAAGGGCAGATTTAAATTAAGAAAGCCACTTGCATTGAATTGTGCAAAATTATGGATTTAAATTAGCCAAATCCGAAATTATCAAAAGCCCAAAAATTGAAATTTTGAAAAAAGGTCATTTAGGCCTCTAATATAGCTTTAAACCTTCCCCATTGTGGACCCAATAACTTGCCTTGAATTTCACACCTCTTAGGCCTTAAAATACATTGAATTTAACACACAAAGGAGCCCAAATTAAATTTCTAAATTACAAACACTCAGCCCAAAAATATGATTTTAATTATTTTAAAATTGTCAAATAAATGCATTTAATCACAACAACCTCACCAAAATTAATTAAAATTTGCAAGCCAATCACAATTCAAACAATTTCAAATTTTCATTTATTCATTTCTTATTTAAAATTTCAAAAATCCCACTTGGCAATTTAATTTTTTTTAATTTTTTTATTTGCAATTCAAAAAAAATCATTTAGCAATTTAATTTCCATTTGGCCATTAATTTTTTATATTTTGCAATTTATTATCTCTATTTGGCAATTAAACTCAAATTTGGCAATTTAATATCAAATTTTTATTTAATTTCCACTTTTCTCCACCAACAATTTACAAGATTTTCCCAAAAATATCCAATTTCACAATTAAATTTTGAAAATCTCAAGTTATTCAATTTCATCAATTTTCAAAATTTAATCAAGTCCAAAATTTACAATTTTATCCCGCCAGATATTAAAATAAAATTTTCTCATCGAATTTCATTTGGCTTGGAGACAAAATCGACTATTTAAGAAAATCAACATTTCGCACAAGGTGAAAACAAGCAATACCCCCCCAGGCACTTTAAAAACATCCAAGGTGTAAAATTCTCATTCCAAAACCTCTAGATCGCCCAAAATTCGCTAAGGCACCCAAACTCTTGGATCTAGAAAAAATTGCCAAGGCTTGCTTAAAAAATAAAAAATTGGGGGTCCCCAAATATTTTGGGGCGATGGTGTGAAAACCTCACAACACATACCAAGACTAATACTATTTTACGCATGGAAGTAAATAGACCCAGGAGATGATATTTCTCCCAGCATACCAATGCTACTTAGATGCCCCTACTTATTGCCTCTCAACATTGTTTTTGATCCTTCTTTTCATCGTAGTCTCACTCCTTGATGACATGGATCTATTCGGTCGAAATTGTCCTTACAAACATAATGATTTTCTTCACCTTGGCGATTACACTAGCCTTGAGTTAGGAGAGATTCTTGGGGAAGTGCTTTGCTTTTTCCTTGCACCACCATGCCTGCCCCTCTGACCTTCAACACTTACTAATGAGCATTTCTAGATTGTATATTTGTCCTTCTAACAGGGGTTTTTAAGCAGAATGCTACTCTAGACTCTTCACGTCCAACAAATTTCTCTGGTCAATGAAGGATTCAATTTAAATTATATTGTAGGCCACAAATGAATAACAATTTAACTAAGATAAACAAACATTTTTTGCATCAAATTAAAGAGGCTTGACCAGATTTTCAGTAAATGAATTTTATTTCTCGTCACTTTACTGAGTTTTATAAAGGCTTAATACGATTGAAATTTCTACAATGACCATCTTAACTGCTGCCAACTCCAAATTGCATCTCTAAGCATATTCTGTTATAATGGATTGAAGTGATTAAAATCTTCAAGCTCTCTTCAGTTGATCTTCATATGCAGTATAGAAGGCTGGTGTCTTTTGTATTTTCCTCGTCTGGCAGTCTGCAAAAAAAGAAAAGAAAAATGAAAAAAAGAAACAATTATGGCCCATCCTGTCTTTTTTTTTGCTTTTCTAGAGGGCTTCCATAGAAGCTGATTTTGTCTTCATGGGATCAGGTAAGGGAGGCCATACATGCTAAACTAGGGCCTTGGCGACCAAGAAATTTCATAGGGATGCAATTTACGATGCTACTTTTGACCCCCACTTTAGCTGGAGTAAGCCTACATGCATACTCATGGTAAAGTAAAAGAAAGAGAGGGAGAAAAATATGGGCAAGACTGCATAGAGATAAGACACCACTAAGTTCAAAAGAACAAACCCCTAAATCCTAGGATCTTTACTCATACAACCACGTGCAAGGGCACACAAAACAAAAGTAAGACAAAAGACACACAAAGGCTCCAAGTCAACTAGTTGAAGAGACCATGATAATCAAAATGTCTCAACCCCTAATGTCATTCTCAGAATGCTATTGCAAGAGCACACGTGGTCACATGGAAAGAACAAGAGCATACATCAAAAATAAGACGAGTCTGTGTCTTCAGACAGACACTTTCATAACTTTACAAGTTTACAGACAGGTGTATGTCTTCATCACCTTCTGATTCCTGGCATCTGCAATAGATTAATGGTTGCCTGCAAGTGTGGTTTAGACGTCTCGACCTTTTGGTCTAGATGATTAATCTCTGGAAAATATTTGCTCCTATTTGCAAACATTTGCCTACAAAATTTTGTGGTAAAGAGGTGCTGTGTACTGTGATTCTCATTATAGTGCCTGGAATACCTGATGTAACATGTATATTTTGACATCTCCCCCAAAATGGTTTGAAAGATTAGCATCCTACAGTTTTTCTGATTTTGATTAAAATTGTCTTCTCACAATGAGATTTTAAATTTACAAACTTGAGCTGCATAAAACTAATGATTGACAGGCTAGAAAAACAAAAAGTGTTTTTTGAATGGTCTTCCCAAAATTTGATCTTTTAAAATATTGAACTTGATAATTCCTGTTCCAAATTCATTCACTTGAATTTGGCAACCATCTCAAATTTCATCTTGCCATAGTACCTCGGCCTTTAAAATCATTCCCTTGATTCTGAGTGGCTTGATCCTTGGATCCGTACCACTCCACTGTTTTTCTGCCTTGATTCCTAGTTCTTTTTTGCTTTCCCACAGGAAGATGGGATTGGTTTTGTCTAATACCAAGTCAAGGGTTTAATATGTATATGGAGTTATATCACCAACAAGCAAAAAAGACAATAAAACATACATATGAATTATAGGCATAGGGTTTTTAAAGCAAATGTCTGTCACTTCCATCTGTACAATGCCAAAGTGGCGAGGACTAGTGACATTAGATGTTACCTGACCTTGTACACATGCAGGTATCATGATTTCATATTAATGTTTGTCACTTTTTATTAAGCATTGAATTAATGCAATCCTAAGTTTGCTATGCCAGTATGTTTTCCTTGGAGATTGAGCCAAATTGATTTTGTCATCTTTGCATCATATATGAAAATCTTCAAAGTATATCTTGAACAGTGAGCTAAGAATTTGATGTTTGAGTCTTGTTAATTGTATCCTGTTTGTGGTGACCTCATTTATGAGTTTTTCCCAAATATGTTGTTATTTGCATGTACCTTCACTCTTAATCTCTAAAAGCTCCTTATGTTTATAATAATGGAGATCTGTTAAACATGTTTTAAATTTAATTGCTTCTTCAGTGGCATGTGTTGTAAACTAACATGAGATCTATTTCAATAAACAACTTTGTTTAACATTATGTTGTTGGTTTGGGTTCAAGTTCAACAATATTTCCTTACTCAGGTTTGATGTTTTGGATACCATACAAAATATTAGGGGCTTAGTAATTAGAAAAGCAAGACATAATAGGCATGAATTGAGATTGACCTAATATTGTTTTAGGGAGAATTAATATCAAAATTAGGGAATTGAACGAAGTAGTCAGGAATTACACACCTACCTCGGGAATTGAAAGAGGATAGCTGTGAAGTAATGACCTTGTTACCCCAAGGCAGTTGCAGTTCAGAATTATTCTATAAATATCAAAAATAAAAATAAAAATCCACAATTTGCGCAAAATATACATAATTAACCAAGATCACAACTGCTAATAGATAATTCAATGTCAAATGCTAAAGATAAAGCAAAATGATTTATTTATGTTCAAAATACAACAATATTTTATGGTCACCGTCAAACACATAGTTGGCAGACTCTGACTCGGAAAAAACTTGGCAAACCCAAAATCTGTGACAAGAGGACTACTGTGGTCAATGAGGATAAATATAAACTACTAACTTGGGAGTGTATAGACCGAGCTTGTCTTGGATAAATTAATATGCAGATGCAATCTCGCTATTTTAGAAGTTCTAATTTCACTGACTATTATTATGTTGTTCAACATTAAAACAGATATTGGATATGCTGGTGCTAGATGGCAGTGTGGAAAAAGTCAGAAGCACTGGAACTGGGGACTTTATTTCCATTCCTGTGGTAAGGCAGCTGTGATGGGTTGCAATTCTGTGTTCCTAGTTTGACTTCAGGTCCACTTACAATTTTGAATAAAACTACTAACTAATTCCATTAATTGGTCGTTTATGCATTGGAATAATATTTGGTTGCAACACTTAAATAATTTTTGTTATTTTATTTGCAGAATGAGTTTTGTTTTAGGGTTTCTCAAACTCGAATTCAAGAGTCATCAGCATTCACAGATATTCCTTGTGGAGTTTGTCCTGTATGGTCTTACTTTCTCTGTCAACTGCATTCTGCAATATGAGACTCTTTAACTTTAGAAAATAAAAGTTTATAATATACAAAATTACAAGATAATTATTTTTGTACTTGTGTTTATTATATAGAAATCTAATATATTTCAATTTGTACACTAGGTTATACACGAGTGCACAGATGATGGCTTGATTTCCCCCAAAACTTGTATTTACTATAAAAAGTGGTTGGCATTTTAGGAGAAATCATCCAGTGAACTATCTAAAAAATTGGAGTTACAAGTGGCAAATGCTTTAGTAGCTCTTACTTTCCTAATCCAGGTAAAGGAGTACACAAATTGTTATGTTGTAGTCAAAGGAAAACTGACGCATGTTAATTTTCCCATCTTTCGAAGTTTGTTATAGATGATCTGGGACACTCCAGAATCATCAGCACTTGTTTCGATCCATTTTTTTCACCAGTTAGAACAGGAAGTAAATTATAATGGCTCTTGGAAATTTTCCTGGCCGATGGTGCCTAGCACAAATCATGTAACATGTATATCTGACCACTAAACTATCATTAATTGCTTTATCTAATATTAATTGAGGTTTCATTTTTTTCAGAAGGTGCCTATTGGAGTTTGGAGTGTCCAACATCTCGATATTTGTCATATTTGTAATTTCTTCGTACCTATTTATCCAGGGAATCATTTGTATGATTAATGTAAAAATATATTAAAGGCACATTACATTTGCAATATAACAATTTGTGAGAAATTCTAACTAATGACAATTTGGGTACTTTCTTTTATGTGATTCAGTATGGTGTGATGCATATCTCAGTGAAGGAAGACACCATATCATCTTTGTCTCATTCAACAATTTAGTGTCTCATCTATTGTGACGCATCAAATAAGATGCCCAAGTTCACTGCAGAATCCGTCAGCATTGTTATGCTTTCCAAAATTATAACGCAAAATCATTGGCACTGTGAAACATTCGACTTTGCAGATTGCTCTTCATATGACCTCTCTTCACCAATTAAATCAGAAAATAAACATAACTTGTGAAATGATTCTGGCAACATTTGCTACCTATTTTAAATCAGTCCAAGGGCTTCAATGTGACATAGAGACAGAAAATGTGAAGACTAAATTATTGAGCAATCGTGGTTGTGACAGGATGGTTGGTGTTTTTAAGGACCTCAGTCTTCTAGATTTGCATCATTGAGTTGTGACAGGATGTTATATGTTTGCAGTTTGAGCTAGTGAGCTCCTCCATGTGCTGAAAGTGTTTGGTCTTGAGTTGGTCGACCTAGTTGGGTGTAAATTGGAGGTTGATGTTTCCTTCGCCCTATCCTGATGTCATTTTATGAGGGAATGCGATCCTGGTTTGTTCCAATCATCATTAAGGTCAGTCTCTCTCTCCCTCGTGCCATTTCATTGTGGTGAGTGGTTCCACAATTATTAGTCTTCTGCTATTGTCACTTTTAAATGCATAAGTTTTCCACAATCCATTAATTGATTAGAGAGAGTTTCTTAGATTGTGTGCTATTGTCATCTTACTTATGCAACAATGAGGCCTTGTATAGTTGTCCCCGAGTCTCCTAGTAGTCCTTGTGACACCTGTGTGCACATTGTCTTGCATGTGCCATGTGTTTATTTGGCATTGAAGTTGTTAATGTACTATTGAAATATTTCAAAAAAAATATTCTAGGTTCTTGGTTTGTGTTCTCAAGAGTTCCTTGGGAGGGCATTACAAAACATATGTGAGTGAAAGGCTACCTTCGCTTGAAGGCATTTGAATTCATAAAAAAATAATTAATTTAACACCTTCAAAAGTGAATGTGAAACACCTTCGAATGAAGGTTATCACTTTGAGAACCTTCAAAAGAAGGTCCTTTGAGGACCTCTCAATGAAGGTCAATGCAAAATTATTTTCCCCCACATTTAAGTTTTTGTTGTTGCAAGTTTGGGAACTATTTTATTGGGATTCCACTCTTAAGATATAAAAAGTAATTATATTTATGAGCCTTTCATGATAAAAATAAAGATGACCTTAAAAAATAAATCTTAATATAATTTTGAAAACACACTAACATTAAAAAAGCTCTTTCATTTATTTATATAATTATAAACATAACATATCATTACCTTTTGTAAATGTCATATACTGCTTAACATGTTTGCACATTAGATAAAAATTCAAATCACATTCCATTGTCCATCATAAAGTATGAGAAAATTTATAAGACAAACAAATTCCATATCAAATTTATTTGCAAAAAAAATATAATTAATATTCTTAAAATATAATTTTTTTTACATATATGCATCTTTCATTATACAAAGTATAATAAAAATAACAGAAAAAGCTAATATAATTTTGAAAACATTTATGAAAACATTGAAAAGTTCTTTAATTTATTTATATAAATAATAAAATTGTCATATCATTATTTTACACTATGTATATGTAATCAATCACTTAGCATTTTTATATATTACATAAAATTTCATATCGTATTTTATATCCATCATCAATATAAGAAAATTCATAACCCAAACAAATTTTAAATCTAATTCACTTATGAATCAAATGTCATTATTATTCTCAAGATAAATTTTTATTAGTTTTTTTTTTAATATATAAAGAAATGGGTGGAGAGAATATTCGCTACTTGCAATGGCGAAAGTGGTAGTGTGTGTGTGAAAATTGTATTTAACTGCGAACGAAACACTTTAGTAAAATATTAGAGGTTAGCGAAATTGAAATCTGTAGATAAATGAAAGTAAGCTAACCAGACAATTTACTGCCTTCTAGTAGGTGAGTATGATGTTCTCAGATTGAAATCGAGATCAGTGACAATGCAACACTTAAACGAAGGATTTGAATGTAAAAGAATAAAAAACTGTATGAATTCAAATTAATCTATTTTTTTTAGATTTTGTATGCAATTGGGATGAAAATTGTATGAAAGTAATTTAGATGAAAATGATATGTAGATTTAAAAACAGTATGAATGAATGAATGCTATGAAAAACTATGAATGCTTATGACCAACAATGAAAAATCTTACAAATCGCCTGTCGCAAGTGCTCCATCCTTCAGCTGCAAATTCACCGAAGTAATTGTGCAAATTCAAGAGTGGTTTATTGTGAAGAGATGAGTCTTATTTTTATAGAAATCCAGGGCCTGAGGATGCATTGAGAAAAGTCATAAATCACTCTTGATAAACTTAGGTTGATTTTTTAGTCAACGAGAAATTAGAAACAGATCAACTCACAAAATCATGCAAAAATAATTTTTTTATAACTCAAATCAGAAGTTTAGATCAGCTTTCAACTCAAAACAGATGTTGAGTTTCCGAAAGATTACAACTTAAATTGATTTTTTGATTTAAAGTTTAACTGCTCCTTCAAATGTGCATAGATAATTATGAATTAATTTAAAAATAAAGTGATTTATTCTTAACTTAACTGATTTTTTTGAATTAAAACAATTGATTTATGGGTTAATCAATTATTTAATCAAACTTTTATTCAAAAACTATATTATTAAATATTGACAACTGACATTAATTAATTAAATAAGAATTTAATCAACCAGTTATGAGATTTTTGATTTATTGTGAAAATTAAATAATACAATTTAGGAACAAATATAATTAAATCTAATTAAATAATTAAGTGGCAGAATTAAATTAATTAATTAAATATTTATCATATTCAATTAATCAACTTTAGGATAAATAGGATTTATCGCCAAATAATTATTAAATCAAAGATAATTAGGATAATTAGGAATATTCAAGGAATATACCCCGATGCAGAATTAAGATAATCAATTAGGCTTTTGATAAACTGATGTGCAGATGTGCCTTAGGTTAGGACTTTGATGTCAATTTCGTTCAAATTGTTGATGTAAGAGGTTAATGAGCCTATAGCCCATTTGTGGGGTATTACATTTTGCCCCTCTTTGAATTACTGTGCGAAGCGCAATGGTTCAAAGATTAATATATTTTTGATAAAGATGTATGAAACTGATTTGAAAGATGAACCGATTCCGAGACAGAAACCGATTGAAAGATTTGAAGATATTAGGTCCTGATTGACCAAAGATGATGTTAACTATAGCAACAATGAACCGGTGATTATGAAAAAGTGTCAAAACGCTTGATTTTGAACTTTATGATTATGAAGAAGTGAGTGACCTGACTCCAAACCTGATTGTCCAAAGGAATCGAAACAGTATCACAGCTGAACCCTTTAGTTATGAAGAACTAAGGAAATAACACTAATGAACCGATGATTACGAAAAATTGATATAGTTTACAAGATTAAGAGAATCCCAGATTGATATGGATCTTGATGAATTTGATATGCCCCAAGCGATGAGGTTTTTAGATGAATCAACAACTAGATGTGGTTGTTGTCTTGGTTACCGAGGAAAAATTGATTACAGATTTGATTGATGTGCAATACCATGCCCCCTTCGGGATGAAAATTGAAATTTGACAAGAAAAGTCAATGTTAAATGGTTTGGAAGCATGTTAATTGATTTGAGAATTGGTTGTACACATTCGAGAATGCGTTCTGCATCGTTTAGAGGTCTTGGAGACCAAGTTTGACTAAGTTTGACCATGAGTTGACCATGGGTGACCAAGTTGAAATTTTGATAGTTTGATGTAAGATAATCAGTTAAGTTGAATTCTAGATTTCTGTGATGATTAAAGGTCGATTATGCAAGCAGTCGGTCGTTCTGGGTTTGAAAATTTTAAATTACAATTTTGACATAGTAAACGATCTCAGATTTTGATTTTGATCTCGAAAATGGGTTCAGAACGTCGAAATTAGCCAGGGGTGCAATTTTTGAAGAAAATGGAGATGAAAAATTAGGTCAAAACCTATATAAGGGCCAAAAGGGTCATTTTCAATTCATTATTCACATTTGGTTTTTGAAACTTTCGTGGAGCCCTCTGAGTGAGAAAATGGACGAGATGAAGGTACCTGTGTCTTCACACCGTTTTGAGCACAACCGACGACATCAAAGACCTCCGCAGTACGGACATCCGGTAAGTGGACCTCTGTGCCTCTTTGTAAATTCCATTTTTGCATGTTTGTAGTTTTTTTAGGTCATTTTTGTACCTTAGAAATTTTTAATTTTCACATGCATAGAAACTCGTACGACAGTCCAATGGGACTCGTACGACTTTTGAATTTCCTATAGAGTGTCATACCAAAAATTTTGTAAACTCGTATGAGAGGGACCCAAGAGTCATACGACATTTCGTTGGGTCCCTTAGTTGTCGTACATGAACGTATGCATTGTCGTATAACCATGAATTGTTGTATGAAAACCTATAGAAACTCGTACGAGTTTTGATATCGGACTGTATTGTCGTATGGAAACTAATGAGCTAAAACCACCCTTTTAGGTCAAATTTTTGAATTGTTTGAAATCTTAGGCTGATTCCTGAGCATTTAATGTACCTTCTGAAGTGTTCAACTTTCGTATTTCTATACTTTTAGCCTATTTTTCAACCAAGTAATTGATAGGATACCCTATTTCTGTGCTGTATAGGTCATCTATCCTGACATACATGTCCGTATATCACACCCAGCCACTCAGAGACTCTGCGTGTCACTTCCTGATCCTATGAAAGTACATTTAGCTTCATGTGGATTCGAGTATTTGATTCGTTTACCTGAGATTCGGGTGAACCATGGGCTATTGACTGCGTTGATTAACCACTTTCATTCAGAGACACTGATCTTCCATCTGCCTACGAGAGAGTTGATGGTCACACTAGAGGACATGTATCGTATTCTACGTATTCCATTCCATGGCCCACATCTAGACTATGTGAGTTCGGGGAACTCAGGTTTACATGCTTTCGGGAGATTGTTTGGAGACGATACACAGCTAACACAGTCGATCTCTTGGGAGTCCTTAGTGCAGAGATATGGGCAGACCCATAGGTTAGAGTGCATACTAGCTGGTATGATAGGAGGTATCATTATGTCCGACCATCAGTAGAACGGTCTCTTGATGGGCTGGGCCCCCATGGTTGCTCGTTTGATGGCCACTCCTTTTGAGTTGGGTTGGGGTCAGTGTATGCTGGCTCATATGTTCTTTGAGATGCATGAGATTGTGTATTAGGAGAGCAAGCTGTCATTTGCTTCAGGTGCTCTAGTACTTCAGATTTGGCCATGGGAGCACATGCCAGTATGCAGACCCATATGTCAGAGTTAGTGCCAGCCATAGGAGCCAGTGATTTATATTTATTTAGGATACGTCACACAGGTGTGCATGGCCATACTAAGTATTGGAGGTGTGTCCTCGATGATATGACATTTGTGCTCTGATGTCCTTACTTACAGATAGAGGCGTGGTCTACTGCCCAGGAGTAGTTCAGTTATTTCTTTCAGAGCTGAGTGCTGATTGGGCAATCTACCACTATGATCGAGAGATTCATCATTACTAGAGTGTGGCAGTAGTATGGTATCATTTAGGATGCCCCATAGGACTACGCCACATATGCATGGATAGTCCAAGAGATTGGCCTAGGATGGACAACCTGGTTGTCTTATGCTCTGTGTGCACATGAGTATAGCGGTACTGTTGGCAAAGACTAGGAGTACCATCCAAATGTTGCAGATGTTGGAATCACAGATGGGTTCATTGCTTGGCTCGCAAAGCATCCCATATATAGATTCTCGGATCCCACTGAGCTGATCCCCAGTATGGAGGAGGCTATGGATGTGATAAGGGCACCGATGGGTCGAGGCCAGAGACAGTGTGATACACAGATTTCGATGCCCCAACCTACACCTCTGAGCCTGAGAGTAGTGGTGACATCACAGAGACCATCTGGTCACATGAGACCACCTCGTCCTACTAGTTCTACAGCAGGCAGGCCTGTAGTTTTACAGCGGAGATCCACTAGAGGAGAGGGCGGTACTTTGGGAAGTATTGATAGCGTAAATGAGTTACTAGGTGTGCAGCAGGATGTAGGTGCTGGTCCTGATCCTACACAGGGTGACACTGATTTTGATCTAGTTGCCAAGGTGAGACGTCGTAAGGCACAGAGAGCAGAGGCTGCTGATCAGCCAGCTAGGGACACAGATATGCCCGTGACAGATGCAGATCCTGGTGTAGCACAGACTCCTCAGGAGATGATTAGGCATTTGAGATTACAGGTTAGGGATCTGAGAGTTCAGAGTGCCCATTTTGAGGAGCGATTCACAGAGACTGATAGATAGCGATCAGAACTCCGAGAGGAGAACATGAGATTGCAGGCAGAGGTGACACATCAAACCTCTCGAGTTGCATATTATGTTTTTGCCTATTATGTTGTTGTTCCTGTTGGTCAGAGAGTACCGACATACTCCCAATATAAGATAGCTTCAGAGGGAGCCAGGGCACCATGAGCCGAGGTATTTCCTGATGCACCATCTCCACCAGATGTAGAGGATCAGGCCGACAACTGATCTGTTCTTGATATTCTATTTTTGTCATTTTGTTCATATATATTGATCTGACTTCTGATAGCTCACATGAGCTCATTCTTTTGTATCTTGTGCCAGTAGTGCACCCTTGACTAGTTTGAGTTATATGATATATATGAGATCAAGATTTTGGTTATGACTTCATTTGTACTTGTCATGTTTTGATTTATGATGATATCATGTGATGTAAATGCTATGAGTACTGTAGAATGTATGTATGGATTTATGCAAATGTAGTTGATTATGGAAAATGTATGAAAATGTAAGATTTTGATTATGATATGCAATGTTAAATGCACATGTATGTAATGCGAAATGATCATGAAATGCAATGATACACATGATATGTTTTGCAGGGATTGATGAAGACAAGTACTCGGTCTTATGTCAAAAAGGATGTTTAACCCAGGATGGTGACTGCTTGCGGTTCTGTGAGGAAACCTTCGTGTGAGATTCAACTCTTCATGTCAAGTTTAAGTTTAGGTTTGAAGAATCGTTTAAGCATTTTGAGTGTATTCAACAATTTGTGAGATCATGCAATCATGCAAAGTGCAAAATGACATGCATAATGAAATGCAAACCTAAGACCTAGGACCTAGTCACTGATCATGTGTCGATTTGTTTTCATCATTGAACTTTTTAGGTAACCGGATAAATCAATACAATGCCCACTAGTTATGAAACTATAGACATATGAATATTGATTTGTATGCGCAAGAATCAATACAACGCTTACTAGTTAGACAACCATGGACATATGAATATTGATTTTATTTTCAAAATGTCAGATTCGATATAAGCACCAAGGCACAAACGTCAGGATGACTTGAATATCATGTCCATTTTGATATAGCAATTTGTATAAGCATCAAAACATAGATGTCGTGATGACCTGAGTATGCCTCGCAGTACAAACACATCAAGCAATCAAGAGATTATTCTAAATCCAGTGTGAATTATCCATAATGACCCTTTATTGTTCACATCCTTAGGTAAGATCGCATTTCACAGTAGGAGAAAGAACTCACTCAAAAAGACAATAGTTAGATCAAACTTCCTTGAATTTTTCGGGTATCAATGGTCAAGGTACTCATGGCCATCCAATACGAGATAGAGGCTCTTACAGACAGACACCATTTCAATCCAGAATTTCCAAAGTTGTTAGATTTTCACATACAAGCAAAAAATAAAGAAAAGATTATGCCCCCAGTCATCACTCTCTAAATCCTGTAAAAGGACATCATCGAAGAGTTCGAAAGGACACAATATGCAAAAATATCAATGTGAAATAGTAAGCATACAAGGAGATAAAAGCATGTGAAACATACATTGTTTTCAGGTTGTGTTGATGTTTGATTGTGTTGTTGCAGGTGCAAAATCCTTTCTGGAGAGGAGATAGACTGACTGACTCGGATGTAGCTTCAAAGGACCTTGACTAGATATGACTCATCTGAAGTATACTGGAGACCATAGGATATGACATTGATTGCCTCCAAGTTTGAACATTGATAGGATACAGACTTTTGAGCCGATTAGTGTACAGACCAACTTTATTGAAAACAGGAGTGCGGAAACAAATCGGGAGGTATGTACAAAATAAAGCAAGACTGAAAGCTGGGAGAGACCAAAATTGCACTGATAGATGGAGCATTTTGAAATAAGTGGCGCCCGTTTGCCAGGTTTTCACCATTTTGGTAGAGATTCTATTTTTGCTACCAAGGCACCTGTTTCTAGGTTTTCACCAAGGCACTTTTTCTTTTTCTCATTTTTTTGTATTTTTCATTTTTTTCAATTTTTTTGTACTTTTAATTTTTTTCAATTTTTTTGTGATACATCAAGGTGCCTATTTTCTAGGTTTTCACCAGGATGATCATTTTTTCAGGACTTTTTCGAATTTTTTTTTAGGACATTTTGAAAAGACTGAATGCCTTAGGCGTAGAATTTCTTCAGATGGATAACACTGATTGGTTCTTGGAGCTATTCTCCTTTAGTCGTTGAGAGTTGATAGGATCCAGAGCCAAAAGTAGCAGTGATAACAAAGGGACCCAGCCAGTTGGGTTCAAACTTCCCCTTGCGTTCTCTATGTGATTGATTTTTAGGATTCTCTCAAGACTAGATCGCCAACCTGAAATTCTCTGTGTCTGACTTTCTTATTGTAACCTCTAGACATTCTCTTCTGATATACTCTGAGATGATCATACCCTGCTTGTTTGCGCTCATCTATTAGTTCAAGTTCTTGCAACCTAGACACTCTATAGTCATCATCAGTTACTAGATCATGCATTCTGATTCTTAGCGATGGGATTTCAACCTCAATAGGCAGTACTGCTTTAGACCCATAAACTAAAGCGAATGGTGTAGCCCCAGTCAGAATTCTGATATTTGTTCTATAGGCCCAGAGAGTTGGATTGATCATGAGATGCCAGTCTCTTCCTATTTTATTAACTGTGCGATGCAAGATTTTCAATAGATTCTTGTTTGAAGCCTTTGCTTGTCCATTCCCTTGAGGATAGTAGATAGATGATCAATGTTGTGTAATCTTGAATTTGGCACATAGATCATCCAAGTCTCTGTTCTTGAATTGACCACCATTATCTGTGACTATAGAATGTGGAATACCATATTGACATATGATGTAGTTCAGAATGAACATTGAAATTTGTTTGCTAGTTGCTTGAGTCAAAGGGACTGCTTCTACCCATTTTGTGAAATAGTATGTAGCTGTAATAATATGGGTATTCCCATTAGAAGAATGAGGATGTATGGCTCCTATAAGATCAGATGCCCATTGGTGAAAATGCCATTGTGTAGTAAAGAGAATTAGATCTCTCCCTGGTGCATGAATTAAGTTACCATGTACTTGACACTTTTGATAGTTCTTAGCAAACTTGATTGCATCTTTTTCCATTTCAGGCCAATAGTACCCAACCCTAATAAGTTTTCGAGCTAGTTGTATCATCTTAAAATGGAAGCACTTCCATCTTGATAGGTTTAGCACCCTCTTTTAGTACATTTATCATGATGGACTTGCATTTAGGATGCATTTTGCACTTATCTTCTTCATTATAGGTGAAATTAGGGTTAGGATCTTGAGGATTCTCCTGAATTTCTTTCTTCTATGGCTCTATTTTCTAGGTAGGACTTAGAAATAGGTCCTCTTGGCCTTCATCATAGTCATCATAAGATTTTATGCTTATCCCTGGCATTCTATCCTGTTCTGATATCATTTCTAGGTCTCTAGGCATCCCCGGGACCTCCTATTTTGATTCTGATTGGATCTGGGCCCAAGGTCAAATTCGAGGTTGATCCTGACTAGGTTAGGATTGAGCTCGAACCTGACTAGGTCAGTTCCAACCTCAATTTTTCCCCCCTCATTCAAATTTCTAGAATCCTTGATTTCCGGGCATCGGGCTTTCGGAATATTTATTTTCCTACCTCCGAGTTGGCCATTTCGGGTTTCAAGATGGTAAATCCTCTAATTGCATTTTATCTAAGTATATTTTCTAAAGGTTAGGACCTAATTGGGATTTAATTCTCCGAGGTGGCCCCTCTAGAGGATTGTGTCCTAGTTCCACTATAAAAGGAGGCCTTCCTCTCTCCTTTTCACATCAAGTTTTCATGCTCAAGCACTGTCAAGCAAGGTGATTGATCCAACATCCATTATTCACATCTCTTCATCAAGTTTTGTGAGCAAGAAGATTTCAAGCAAGCAAGGAATGGTGAAGATGCAAGATAGCAAGAGGATGATATAGGAGATCAAGCCATTGTTGACATCAAGCATCTTTATGAACACATATTTGGAGCAAGAGAGATCCTTTCTTCCTTGATCCACCATCATCAATTTTCAAGCATTCAAAGATTCAATCATGGGGTAACAATCACGGATTGTGAGTTTGGTAGAAGTACTTTAGCCTTGGGGGCTTGGTATGCTTTTCTATCTCATTCAAATCTATGCATTGTTATTTCATACATATTCATGCTAGGGTTTTGATCTAGAGGATTAGATCTTGGCATTACACTTTCAATACACACACACATTCTATTTCAATCGACTATTCATGGAGGTGGAGACCACCAAAACGGGGGTTTGACTAAGGCAAAACCCTATATAGCCACCCCAAAAACCTCCTTTTTCAGATATCTACAGTCATTGTTTCAGGAATCAGCGGACATATTTGAGTACCCTTTTCACCAAAATTTCAAGATCTGCGAACAAAATTAGAATCGAGCTTCAGAATAAAAATGTGGTATTTGACCTTTTATGAGGGTCAAACTCGACCTACTACCGGAAAGATGAAACTTTTCTGGGTTTTCTCTGTCTCGGCTTTTTGATGACAGATCTGGTTGCAGAATCTTCCGAAACCTCATACAGACTTTAGAAAATAGGTATTTCCAAATCAATTTCATAATGAGGTATGTATCTTGACCTAATTAATTTTCAAGTATTTCTAGATTTACTCATGCTATGCCAATTCCAATTTCAATTCAAATGAATAGGTGTTGAATGTTAGGTACATTACTAAGCTTCCATTTTTACACTATTCATTTTGGTGAACCCGTTTACGACAACTCTTTCTTTTATGGTGTTAGATTTAAATCTTGTATGCTTATAAGATTAGATTTCTTTCTTGCATTTATATTTCAAAAATATAAAAAAATTGCAAAATTCCTTTAAAAATATTTACATTTTCATGCTTCCAGTGCTATCTTTGTCTTCAACATGTATGATTCTTGTTTTGAGTACTTTGATGAGGCTTTTATTGCACAAGAGGATAGATTCCCTAATGAGGTACATGGTAGTGAGGATGAAAATGGTTCGAATACGGTCTCCATGGATCCTATTCCTATTTCACTCTCCTCCACAACCTCTCCAATTGACTTTTACCATAGGGTGTGTGCATGGTTACCTTCATGTCCCACTATTTGCAACATTGATAAAGCTAAAATGATATATCCTACACCTTTGATGATGGTAAAAGGATGTCCTTGTATAATAATTAAGGGTAAACCTAGAGATCCTTTGGATTTCTTTGATAACATTGATTCTGTTTCACATGCTTATCGCACACGGAATAACCCTCAGCCTACTATTTCAATTTCTTTACCTCCTTCTCAACCTATGCTTCCTCAAGCACCTAAGTATCCATCTACCTTTTGTTAGGAATAAGGTGTCTCAACCTTGGATAATTCCTATTCTTATTATTTGTTTTGTAAAATGTATTTCTTGCAAATAATGTTGATGTGTCGTCATCTTGAATTGTGTGTAAGGAGATCATGGCTAAAACAGTTATGACGGATTCCTATGACACATAAGAGCTATGTCAGGAAGATTCAATGATAGGTGAAGACATGTGGCAACTGATAAATTTGAGTACTGTACACTCTTCCATGGGAAGAGTGTACAGTAAAACCCTAATACGTTTATCTTTGGGAGTAGCCCTAAAAAGTGAAGCGCATGATATAAGCTTTTTTAGGGTTGCGAAGAGATGTGATGCGAGTGTATTGTTGGAACATTTTATGCTGCCGTGATTTGTGTTCAAGGGTTTTGAAATCTTCTGAAAGAACTTGCATTGCAAGTGTATTGTAAGCTGTAATAGTTTTTGATCAATACATTGTGCAGGTTTTGGAGTGCTGGGGTTTTTACCGAAAGGTTTCCCTAGGGTATATCATTGTGTCATTCTCTATTTTTTTGTATGCATGGTATGTGGTTGCAATATCTTTGTTAAAGTAGTTAATGAATCTGAAATTGTAAGGATTTATAAGAATTTGCACAATACTCTCCTATAGAGATTAGCGTAGGAAGCTATTTTCGCACCTGAGTTTCCTTACACCTTTATGGAATACAACTCAGTTGACCAATTACGTGCTACTCCTGCTAAGATATATTTATGAGAATTACTTCAAACCTCCCCGACATATCATGAGGCATTGCAAAAAGCTTTATCTACTCTTCCTGCTTCGCCTCCTAATCAAGAGAACATTCATTCTATTTTGGATTGTATGCATACTATGCCTTCTATACCTCCTATTGTGTTTTCTGATAATGACTTACCTTCCCTAGAGGTGTAGAATCAATATGATGCTCTTATGGTGGCTGTCTCTATTAATCAGAGTATCATTCGAAGAACCTTAGTTGATAATGGATTTGGGCTTAATGTTTGTAGCATGGATATGCTCAAGGCAATTAACGCTGATCTATCTACTATTCAACCTGATAATGTGCCTATACGTGGATTTGACAATATTGCGAAAAGAACTTTGGGTATTATTACCTTACCTGTTAAAGTTGGTCTAGTTATTCTAAATATTCCTATTCATGTTATGCCTAGACCTCTCAATTATAATCTTCTTTGAAGAAGACCGTGGTTACATACTATGCATGTAGTTCCTTCTACTCTTCATCGCAAGGTTAGGTTCATCTATAATAACTTAATGTATACATTACACGCGGATGATGCCTCGAATCCTTGCTTAAATGCTGAATATGCCAAAAACTCTGAACCCATTGAACCTAGTAAAGAGATTGAAAAACAATCGAAGATACAACAACCTAAGATTCAACAACAAGAAATCCCATCTTCTTTTTTGACTGAGGATGATTGGGGAACATTGGATTTTAATCCTACGTTTATTGGAGAATACAAGGTCTCTGATTTGGAATTCATGAAGCAACATAATGAATTTGAGAAAAAAGTGTTTATTTCTTCTCCACTGTCTGAAGAATTAAAAAGTAATTTTGTTGCCCCTTCGATTAGTGAAATGCTTGACACTATAAAGTCTGATTGTTATGACATTGTGACATATGCCGCTCCTTGGACTCCCTCTGACATGATTGATCGATATGGTACTGGTTATCATTTGCGTAAGAAATCAGGATTTAATGGAAAAGGATGTGGTAAATATGAACAAGGTATACAAGTACCTTTGGATAATGAAGTTTATGATCATACATATGGATTAGGATTCAATCCTTATAGACAACCATCAGCTTTTCCTCTTAATGTTAATCATATTTGTAGTGGACAATTGAAGTTGGTTAACCCATTACTTATTGACCTTAATCAACAATCCTCTTTGGATATTTTTCCTAAAGATGAAGCCTTAATGGAATTTTTAGGGGTTTATGAGGATTTACCTAAGTTTCATCACAAACGAGGAAATCCTTATTGTTTAAAAATAGAGGCTTATTTTGGAGAACATGAAGAACATGATATTCTCCCTTTACCAATGGATTCTCTAGTAAGAAGTGATTTGTTACTTACTGAAATTATTGATATTCAAATGGATGAAACTGATTCTGAAAGGATGATAAAAATTGGGAAATGTTTGAATCAGAATGAACGTGATCACTTGGTTTCCCTTTTGCTTGAATTTAAGGATATATTCGCTTGGACATATTCCGATATGCTAGGTATAGATTCTAAGATTATTACTCAACATTATTTTAAAGTCGAATATGAAGCTGGTGAAATAAAAAATTTGAAAGATGAATCCACGAATTGCTTTGTTAGTCAAAGGTGAAATTGAAAAACTATTGGATTTTGGATTTATCCGTTCTATTGATTACTCAAATTGGATTTCAAACATTGTGCTTGTGTCAAAAGGAGAAAATAAGATAAGGATGTGCACTGATTTTAGAGATTTAAATAAGGCATCCTTGAAGGATGATTTTCCGCTACCTAATATTGATATGATTGTGTATTCAACAGCAGGCCATGCCTTGTTATCTTTTATGGATGGTTTTTCGAGATACAATCAAATCTTTATCCCCCTGAAGATCAATTTAAGATTGCATTTATAACACCTTGGGGAACCTTTTGTTGGGTCATGATGCCCTTTGGATTAAAAAATGTAGGAGCAACTTATCAACGGGCTATGACTTTGATTTTTCATGATTACATTCATAAGATCCTTGAAGATTATGTGGATGACATCTTGGCAAAATCTATACAAAGAGAAGATCATGTCACTATTTTACGATAGATATTTGAAAGGATTAGAAGTTATAATATGAGATTGAATCCTAAGAAATGTGTCTTTGGAGTTGATTCCGGTAAATTATTAGGATTTATAATCTCTAAGCGAGGCATCAAAGTAGATACTGAAAAGATTGAAGCTATCATTAATATGCCTCCTCCTAAGAATATTTCTCAGTTATGAAGTTTACAAGGAAAAATACAAGTTATTCGTCGCTTTATTTCTAATTTAGCGAACTGAACTATTCCTTTTACTTCCTTGCTTAGAAAGGATACCACTTTCTCTTGGAATGAGGAGTGTAAACAAACTTTTGAGCAATTTAAGGAGTATCTTGCAAATCCTCCTATCTTGCAGCCTGCAAATTTTGATAAACCATTTCAATTATACACTTCAGCAACTCCACAGGCCGTGAGTGCGTTGTTAGCTCAAATTGATGATAATGATAAAGAAAGACCTATGTATTACATTAGTTGAACTTTAATTGATTATGAAACACGATATACAGATTTAGAAAGACAATGTCTCGCTGTAGTTTATGCACGTTAGAAACTCAGGCATTATTTGATAAATGCTAAAGTTAATGTGATTGTCAAGTTTGATCCTTTGAAACATCTTTTCTCACAAACTGATCTCTCAGGCCTATTGGCAAAATGGGTGATGTTGCTAATAGAATTTGATCTTAATTTTATTTCTCAGAAATCTATTAAGGGACAAGCATTGACATATTATCTAGCTGAAGCTCCTTGTCCTTACCTAGATGAAAGTTCTACTTCTATAGAATTTCCTGATGATAATATCCTAACTCTTCAACAGGAGGATATTTGGGAATTATATTTTGATGGATCTAAATGTAAGACAAGTTCTGGTGCGGGTCTCATCTTGATTCCCCCTACAAAAAAACCCATCCCTTTATCATATAAACTAACCTTTCCTTGCACTAATAACATTGCAGAGTATGAAGCTCTTATAGCGAGACTACGAGTAGCTTCATCCCTCAATATCAAACATTTACATATGTATGGAGATTCACAACTAATAGTGGAACAGATTAAAGGAGGATATCAAACTAAAAATGTTAAAATGACACAATATAGAGATTTAGCTCTTGATGTATTTTCACAATTCTCCTCTTATACGATTCAGACTTTACCTAGAAAGGACAATCGACATGCATACACCATGGCTAGTGCAACTTCCTTGGTTTGTCTCAAGAACAATGCGGAAAAATTTCAATTTACTATACAAACTCTTAAATGCCCTGCAATTTTTGATAAGATTACCTCTGACTATTTTAACTTGCATTCGAATGAATGGTATTCACATATTTTTCATTTTTTGAAGGATGGTACTTTTCCTGAATCAACAAGGAACATGCGTAATCATATTAGGAAACTTGCAGCATGGTACATCATTTTAGGAGATATGCTTTACAAATGCTCTTATGAAGGATTATTATTACGATGTCTTAATAGAACTGAAATTCTTGTAGCTTTAGCAGAGGCTCATTCTGGTTCTTGTGGGGGACATTTTGGTGGAAAATCCTTGGTTAATAAATTACTTTGAATGGGATATTATTGGCAAACAATGGAACAAGATTCTTTCATGTTTGTTAAAAAATGTCCTTAATGTCAACAACATAGTAATTTGATTCATGCTCCTGCTCGTGAGCTTCGTAATCAAGTTTCTCCATGACCTTTTAGTGTTTGGGGTTTTGACCTTATTGGAAAAATCTCACTGACTTCTTTTGAAGGACATACTTACATTCTCACCGCTACGGATTACTTTACGAAGTGGGTTGAAGCTGTCCCTCTTCATTCAACAATGATGGATGTCATTTGTGATTTCATCCTTAATAATATCATAACAAGATTTTGTATTCCTTCGACGATAATTTTGAATAATGGAACGTCTTTTAAAAATAAAGAAGTTGCGAAATTCTTGGAGAAATATAGGATTCAACATCGATTTTCAACTCCTTACTATCCCCAATCTAATGGACAAGCTAAAGCATTGAATATAATTATTGAACAAATTTTGAGAAAAATAGTTAGTAAGCATGCAAAAGATTGGCATACTCAATTGACTTATGCTTTATGGGCCTATAGGACTAGTGTTCGTACCGCCACGGGTGCTTCTCCTTATAACCTTGTCTATGGTACTGATGCTATTATGCCTTTGGAACTAGAAATACTTTCTTTACGTATTTCATTTCATGGGATAATTGATAAAGATACTTTTCATGAACAACAATTACAAGAATTAGAAATGTTGGATGAACAACGAATACATGCATTAGAACATATAAAAGCTTATCATAAATCTCTTCAGAAACAATACAATCATAAGGTAATTGAATGAACATTTGTGGTTGGTGATTTAGTCCTTTATGAGAATCAACAGAATGTGAATGCTTTACCAGGCGAAAAAGGAAAATTTAGCCCTAATTGGCTTGGACCTTTTATTGTTATTGAAGACTTTGGTTCAGGTGCTTACAAACTTGCTGATATGGATGGTGTTTCTTTAAAGGAACCCATTAATATTATGCATCTTAAACATTATTACCCTTAATCTCATTTGTTCCATGTGCATTTATGTGTTCCTTATAAAAATTATTTTATAGGTTATGTAGTTTTAATAAAAATTATATATTGAATATGTTTGTGCACTTTCTTTCTTTCTTTCTTCTATTAAGTTTTATATTGATGAAAGCATAGTAATCAAACATAGAACTAATTAGTAGAGAAATTTTTTCATTCATCAAAAATAGTTTTCAAAGTTTTTGATACATAAGTGGCCAATGACCCTATCTATCACTACGTCTATCACTATGTCGCTCTAATGGCCGATGACTCCCAGATCTCTCTGCTTTATGGTGGGAAGATGAAGATTTGTGTGTCCGTGTATGGCTCCTAGATATGCTCTTACCCTGTACACATCCTCAGAGACTCTGTACCTCTGCCATCAACTTCTCCTATCTTTCTCTGCACATTCTCAGCTCTCGCTGGATACATACAAAGATGTTGGCATGTCTGCCGAGATCTCTATGACCAATGGAAGACTCTCGCTTGTTGGTTGGTAGTCGGTAGGATATAATGGTTGTATGGTGAAAATGTGACCACACTTCTATGAATCCTTACATGCAAGAAAACTCAATAATGAGCTCTCACAAATTGATCCATAGCTCTCTATGCATGGAGTTGCAAGCTTTGTAAAATTGCTCTCAGCTAGAGCTATAAACTCATGACCTTGCTAGTCAACCACACAATGAGAGATTCCAAATCAAAGACAAAGGCAACAATGTCAATATCTCCAATGAAATCAATATGGATGCAATGCAATGCAAACTAATCTATGAGAATGAAAGATGCAAGCTATGCTATGAAAGAAAAATACAAGTGTTACAAATCCTCCTATTAAGCTATGTGAGATTAATCTCAAACATGAAAGGAAATGATACCATGATGATGCAACTATGATGCAAGCTAGGATGTGATGTAGATGCAAGATGAATGCCAATGATGCTCCAAATCTTCAAAACTTCATGCAATAATGTCTCCAAAAGCTTCAAAATGACTTAAAAAACCTGTAGCATAACAATAGCATAAAATTCAAGTGTATGTAAAATGAAGAAGAGATCTCTTCTTTTATAGAGAATGAGAAATCAATGGACGATCGATATTAAGAGGCAAAAGACTTAATCAACGATGGAGAAAAATAGAAGCTTGATCTTTGTGCACAAATATCCTCCAATAAGAAAATTAGAAGCATTTTCTTTATGTTGAGCATTTACTTTATGTCCACGTGAGACAAAAAGTACTTTTATTTTATTTTTTATTTTATTTTTCTTTATAAATAAGAATTAAATGCTTTATTTGTGCAACATAGGATAACAAAAAAAGTGGGGATTTTTTATTTAAATAAAAGGGGAAGAAATTCTTTTTAATTAAATAAAGGCTTAGGATAAAGTGATTTTATTATTTAATTAAAAGAGATTTTTAATTAATTAAAAGGGAGCATGTTCTCTTAATTAAATAAGATTTTTATTTTTTTTCTCTTTTAAATTAAATAAGGCTCAAACCTTAGGAAATACTGAATTGATTATGATTTGATCAAGGAAATTGATATTGTTGATATTTAAAAATATTGATTCAGGGATTTGATAAATTGAGAAATGGGGGCCCAAAGTCTAGGCGACCATTTTAGGGTGCATACATTTGCCCCTCTTTGACTAATGTGTGAGTGATCTAGGAACACATGCAGTCAAAGAAGAATTGAAATGTGAGATCGATTTGGGATCACAAAACAACCTAGATGTGTGTTCGATGGATGGGAACACATCAGGACAAGCATAAACAATAACTGAAAGACAAGACCAACACCGTCGCTGCTAGGTGCAAATCAAGCTTTAAACAAAACTATCGCCGTTGCTGCTAGGCAATAATCAAGTCTAAAAAATAGGAGATAAAAATCGAAAGACAAAATCACCACCACCGCTGCTAGGTGATAATCAAGTCTCAAAATAAGAATCTCAAGCTGAGTTGAATGATAAAGCTGAATCAAAGATTAAAGCTGATAGGTACTGCCCCCTCGGAATCAAAATCGAAATGAGATAGAGGAGAACAACAAATTGATAAGCCTGATCAAGTCACAATAAATCATAATCGAAAGATGGAGCATGATAGGATAACCATCAAATAGTGAAGACATGCACCAAGTTGACTAGGTTTGACTGGAAAAGATACAGGATAAAGATTAAGTCAAACCTCAGAGAGAGGAAGCGAAAGGGGTGAATGAAAGACTAGAAGTTTGGAAGACATGAAAATGAAGAAATTCCATCAAAGATCAAAGAATTATGCCTCAAAAGGTCAGTCAACTATGTAGAAGAATGAGAAATCTTGGAAACGTGACTCGGATTTCGATTTCGAGTCTGAAAATAGATAGAAAATGATGTCATATGAAAGACCATAAATGAAAGATATGATGAAAAAGAATCAGAAAATGAGCACAGTTGACCAACTAGTCCGTAGATGATAAAAAGAAGAGCTCTCTCCATATGCAAGATGCAAAACTAATCTAACATGAACCTAAAAATGCAAGCTACTATGAAAAGTGGTTGACTTGCAAGGTCACAACGCTAATAGACATCTAATTATCATCATCGAGCATTATTGGTAGCGTCATAAGATCATACAATGCACACTAGCATAACTATGTGGATATGAATATGATCTTTATCAGATAGAAATGTGGAAATCCCACCTAGGCATCAAAGACATGGAGGTCAAGATGACTAGTGCAGTGAGATTACCTAAGTTTGATATGGTGAGATTATGCTTGTATCAAGACACATGAAAGTCAGGATAACTAGAAGCATGCACTCGCAAAACAGTCAAGGATAATACCTTGTTAATCCCTAGTGTCAAGTAGGACCAGCATAAATGCTCATGACAATTAGGATCAATGAAATATACCCACAAGTAGATAAAGAAAGAAAACATGTTCTCATACCCTCAGTCTTCTAACTATGCATCATCGAAAACTTCTCAGGGAGAGACCACTCATCAAAGAAATCTTCATAGACAGCACACAAAGAAAAAATAACGTCAACATATCTCAAGAGAGTTGATTGTTTAAGTGCGTGTGTGTTGGTCATAGAGTCAAACTCGGGTTATCACATCTGCAAATGAGAAATATTGCATCAAACTTAGACTGTTGGGTAAGACATCTGATAAGTGTTAAGAAACACTCGACGCAAGGGTAGTGTTGAAAAACACTGTTTGAGTTGGTGTTGAAAAACACCTATTGTGAAATGCCCCAAGAGACAAACGCACCTAAAGACCAATGCTAACAATTATGCCCCCTAGACAAAGATAAAGACCAATTCCAGACTATGCCAAATAAGGTCAAAACATGATGGAAAGTGGCTAAGTGTCGAGGACGCATGCTAACAAATAGGAGTGCAAAAGGCCTCAAGTAGTGCCCGTTTCCAAGTTTCACCACTTGAATTTTATTGCAATTTTTTTTTTTCATTTTTTTGTATTTATTTTCATTTTTTTTATATTTTTGCTACCAAGGCACCTGTTTCTAGGTTTTCACCAAGGTACTTTTACTATTTTTTTGAACTTTTTGCATTTTTTGAATTTTTTTTTTTTTGGTATTTTTTCAAGATCAATAAGATATGTACAAAGGATGCCCCCACACAGAATGGGCATCAAACTTATGAGCAAGATCACATCATGTAGTCCTAATATCTAGCAATGTGGAGGACAAGATGGATAAGCAAGCTGGTGGAAGAGATGGAAGATATGAGAATGAAGGAGAGTGAAGGGAAGACATCCTCAAAGGCAAACTTCTCAAGAGTACCCAAGCTAGGGAAAAATTGTCATGTAAAGCACATTTAGACAAGCAATGAGAGGCTAGCATAGGATAAGTCACAAAAACACACTGCAAAAGAAGGAAAGGATGTAGTCCAAAGGAGTAGACATGTCAAGAGGCTTCATAGCATCATATTTTACTCTTTTTATTAGATCAAGACCAAGGGGGAAAAGGATAGAGAAAGGCTAGAATGAAGGGAGAAAAATAAATATGAAGGCTAAACATGAATGGAATGAAAGAAAGATCATCGTAAGATAGCTCATAAGATAGCCAAATGTTCATGTATAGTTCAACATTGTCAAGATCAAAGATGGAATGGAATGGATGAAACATGTAGAAGAACTACGCATGATGCCTGATTACTAGGTTTTCATCACGGTACTTATCCAAGGTGCCACAAGGGAGTGGTTTTCACCATAGGATGAATTTATTTCTCTTTACTTTTTCTACCAAAGCGCCTGTTTTCAAGTTTTCACCAAGGCACATTTTAATTTTCTTCATCATTTTTTTGTTTTCTTTTTGAATTTTTCTATTTTTTTGAATTCTTTTTATTTATTTTTCTTTTTTTTTGGAATAAGGCAAGCTTTTTATATAATGCTTCTTGAAAGGATAAACCATGATATGTCAAGGATTCAAAATGATATGCTCAAAGATGTTGATAGGGAAAGGAAGATAGAAGGGAAAAATGGAGGATAATGTTTTATGTAAAGCAAGTGAGGTTGGAAGATAGGAGGAATAGGATAATGATGAAAAAGGATAGAAGGTAGAAGGATAATGAATGGAAGGATTTTGAAAAGGTAGATGGAAAGGAAGGGAAGATCAACATCGACACACACCTTGAAGGGTGACGAGAGGATGGAGAAAACTTGAATGAAGGAATACGTGAAGGAATATGGCGAATGATAGCAGAGGTTGCGGTTTAGGTGCATGGAATGGAAGAATGTTTTTGGAAGAAGATGAAGTGGAAGCCTTTGGAAGTTTGAATGTCAACTTCACTTGTTGTTCAACATGAGACTCTCTTAAGAGAGATCTTGGAATCCATATAGCCGTTGGCTTTTTATTTCCTTTTGATGATTTAGAGAGAATATCTTGAATGATGGATTTTGGAACCCATAATTGTCTTGTAGTTTTCTTCTTAGATATCTCTTTTGACTTTATACCTCCATGTCGATTAGAGGAGACATGGTGATATTTTTTTTTATGGATTCTTGTATTGCTTCTTTTTCTTGTATTGAACATTCAAGTTACTTCCAAAAGACTTAAGACTTGTGGAAGAAGAAGGACGATATGACTAGTTTAGATGGGTAGATGGATGAAAAGGATTCAAGGGTATGCATCTATGTTGATCTTGAGGGAAGATAGGAGATGGAGGGACGCAAGGACCCAAAATGGATGATGAATTAGGAGAGTTAGGAGGGGAAAGTGAAGGGACATAAGGGCCCAAGATGGAAGGAAGACATGAAGCCTTTGGTATTGGTGGAGGAAGTCCAAGGATGGATGTGGAAGACGCAAAAGGATAATCAACCAATTCATCAACATTTATATGACAGCCAAGGATATCAGCATCTTTAGAGTGAGCATTAGGATTTTCAATAGGATCATGAACATCTTGAATAGGAGCAACTTCTTTGATAGGATTGTTTAGAGCTTGCAAAGACTCAGGAAGAGTAGAAAGCGGAAGTGGACATGGAATGGTAGAACAAGAAGATGGAAGACTTTGATCTTGACAAGAAACTTTGGATAGCATAAGCATATCATTTTGCTTTGGATTTTCAATAGGCTTAACATTGGAAGTAATGACACCATTTTTAATAACCTTAATGGAAGTATCATCTTTGGAAAGCGCAAGTGTAGTAAGGTTATTTTGTTTATCAATAAGCTCAATGATGTGAGTAGTAGCTCGATCTTGCTTAGAAAAAGATTTAAGACATCATGGAATGAATGAGGAAGGGCGTAAAGGATCGAAAGAACCATGAAACAAATGAGAGATATTACGAAAAGGATTGGATGACATGGATGGTTCTTGATCTTGATCTTTCTTTATGTTCTTTTCTTTATCATTTTTAGAGTCTTCTTGACATAGAGCCACTTCTAAGGACAAGGAAGCATGTTGGAATTGTATGGAAGACTTTGAAAGAGATGGTGAAGGATTAGCTAAAGTAGGCATTATAGCATATAAAGACTTAGGCTCTTTAAGTTTAGCATTATTGAAAGTATTCGTAGCCAAGTGAAGGTTAGCTTGAGTTTCTTTAAGAGGTAGCCCTTGAGGATAACTATAGGGAATCTCATGAATAGCATTAGGACTTCTATTGAATGAAAGATTTGTGAAAGATTCAAAAGCTTTAGTAGATGTATGGGTATTGGATGAAGTAGGGGATGGAAGGGAACCATCACAAGACAAAGGTTTAGCATTAACATGATCTTTCTTGAGAGTGCAATCTTTATTTTCAGCATGAGAGTTTTTAGAGGAAGGATTCTTATAATATTTATGTTTCAAATCAGCACGGTGCATTTTATATTCCTCAACAACAGTAGCTGGATTATAATCAAGGTATTGTTCACAAAACTCATCAAAGTTTCTTTCAAAATCTGAATCATACAGATCACCATCACAATCTTTCCAATATGAGAACCCATTTCCAGTAAGCACAAGGACACGACTAGGAGGACTCTTAGGAATAGAGGTGTCATAGGTATCACTACATTGTCCATCATCATAGTCATCATAGGTGGGTGCGTCACTCTTCATGGAAGAGGTATCATAAGGACTATCACGTTGCTCATTATGGTATGTCTTTTGAAGAGAAGGAAGATTCTTGGGAGAAGTAGAAGAAGAACGAGATTGTGAAGAAGGGGAAATTGAAGACTTAGTGTAGGAAGAGGACTTGGATAATGAGGAATTCAAACAATGTTTAGAAGAGTCATAATAAGATTTGGAAGATGAAGAATGTGAATAGTGTTTAGAAAAATCGTGATAAGATTTAGAATGTGAGGAATGATGAGAAGATTTAGAAGATGAAGAATATTTGGATGAGATCATGAGTATGATTCTAGCAAAGGTGTCTGATTTAATTGATTTTTCTTTTATTTTTGTCATAAATTCGTTACTCATGAGAATTTTGGAGGAACAACATTTTTTGAATATGTTAATGAGCTCAAGATCATCTATTCTTAATAAAGGTTCTAAAATTAGATATTTGAGATTCATGGCTCTAGAAGAAGAAGAATCAAGCATAGGAAGAAATGAATAAATGAATAGAAGAAAGTAGACTAGATAATAAGAGGAAAGAAATCAAGAAGAAGAAGAAGAATTTCCCATGGGGATAGAAGACTTTAGAAGAATATGGGAAATGGAGAAGGAAGAAGAAGACTAAGATTCATCTTATGCAATTGATACCATAACATTCATTGAGATGTTGAGCAACATGACAACACCTAGAATCTGAGATCTGGACTGACCAAGGAAGACCAAGCTTCTAAGGAGAACTCACTACAGTAGGACAGAACTCAGTTTCAATATTTCAATTAGATCTTTCAAAAGATTTCGCAATGATGATCAAGCACATAGAACAACCAGGGAGTTCAAGTAAATAGTCTTCAAGCAATGGGCAAGGGACAAATCAACCTTGCACATGAACAGAGACAGTGACTTAGTATTCTTTTCCTTAAAGATTCTACTTGTGTATGTTCTTGAAAATATTTTAGCAGGCACATAGAACACAAAAACACCTTAACAAGCTATCTACAAGGATATACGTGGCTTTTTAAAAGGAGTCCTTGATATACGCAAGGTACGTGAGGCCCAAATCTATAGATGAGAAGAATCCAAAATCACACAGCCGGGGGGAGACGATAACCCAAATCTCCTCCTTCACTTCTCAAAGGAATAAAGTTCTTTGAAGCTTAGCCAAGAGTGATATCAAACTCAATTCCCAAGAGAGGTGTTTTTTGATTCACCACCCACTATTTATACTCTGTTAGAACATGAGAGTTAACGTCGTCCCTTGAGGGGGTGTGTCCCCAAGCAGACTTTCTAAAAATAAAATTAAGTAATTCACTATCAAAAGTATTTAAAGCACTAAAGGTGGAACACTTAACTCTTCAAGTAAATGTGAGTGAGTCCAAAAGTGGAACATTTAACTCTTCAAGTGAATATGAAGCGAGTCCAAAAGTGGAACATTTAACTCTTCAAGTGAATGTGAAGTGAGTCCAAAAGTGGAACATTTAACTCTTCAAGTGAATGCGAAGTGAGTCCACAAAGTAGAACATTTAACTCACACAAAATCAAAGTGAGCCCAAAAGTGGAACATTTAACTCCTCACACAAACTCAAAGTGAGTCCAAAAGTGGAACATTTAACTCCTCACACAAACTCAAAGTGAGTCCACACCTTAGAAAACTAATGAGATCAAGAAAGCATAAAAAGGGGGAAACTTTGTGGAACACTTAACGCTCTTTTCAAGTAGACCCCTCCCCTATGTATGAATGTTGAGCTTGCATCCAAAGGGTGGTAATGAGGGGTGATTAGAAATAAGCAAGTCCAACACCCAATTTAGCTAACAAGATCAATCAAAAGTAATCTAAAGTTTCTTATCAATACTACTCACAAATGATAAAGGGTTGAATCAATGGAATATTTAACTTTCCAAGCAAACATAGAGTGAGTCCACAAAGTGGTGCATTTAACTCCCTATGTAAACAAGGAATGAATCCATGCCCTCAATTACTCAATAAAATATTTGATATTGGAACCAAGAATTAGTTAAAGTTTAAACACAAGCATTCACTTACACAAACTTGTATGAAAACAAATCTATGTTCATTCATTTCCCATTAAGAGCATCAATTGAAATATTTTCTATGAAAGCATGTAAACACTTAAGCCAAACACATGAGAGATTTAATTTTAATCCCAAAATTTAAATGTTGTAGAGATGGAACAAAGTAGCTCAAGTTCAACGCTTTGTTTTAAGCATTTTCCATGAAAGCAAGAGCACCTTCAAATGAACAAGACAAGAAAACAAGCAAACAAGATATGCAATGTATATCCAACTTATGCAAACCTTAGGGTTAAATCTACAAAATCAATTGTTATGAGCAATGATAACTAGAAAATAATCCAGATGATAACTCATATCATGCATTGAACAATGAAAAATAAGTGCATACCCATCACAAAATTTTATTTTTTTAGCATTTGACCTAGTCAACAAGATCTGATTTTTAACACATGAATTCAGACCCTAAACCCAAAATGCAAAAAAGATATCTCTATCAAAAAATAGAGAGCTTTCCAAAAATGTAAAAATTTTAAAAAAATCTCTTCATTTGTGCCCTAGAGACCTATTTTACCAAAATAGACCAGTTTTTATAAATTGACCAAATGAGCTATGATATGATTTCTAAATTAAAAAAACAATGAATAGACCCCTTGTATAATTTCAAGATATTTCCAGAAATGTAAAAATTTCTGAAAAATACATTGATTTGCGCATAAAATCAATTTTTTATGAAAAATAAAAAAAAATCATAAAAAATACAAATTACCTTCAAAAATTCTAATTTTTTTTTTGGAGCTTCTCTGATATGTCGCCAACCTACAAAAAAATTTTCAGACAAAAAAAAAAACTTGTTCGGGAGATATGATCAAATCTTTCAAATCTAATATTTTTTTATTTACAAACAAATCTGCACAAGGGTTAGCTCCAAAATAATCAAAACCAACATGCAAGAGGTGGGTTGCCCCATGGTGGGTGCCAAAAATATATGGTGAAAATGTGACCACACTTCTATGAATTCTTACATGCAAGAAAACTCAATAATGAGCCCTCACAAATCGATCCATAGCTCTTTATGTATAGAATTGCAAGATTTATAAAATTGCTCTTAGCTAGAGCTATAAACTCATGACCTTGCTAATCAACCACACAATGAGAGATTCCAAATCAAAGACAAAGGCAAAAATGTCAATATCTCCAATGAAATCAATATGGATGCAATGCAATGCAAACTAATCTATGAGAATGAAAGATGCAAGCTATGCTATGAAAGGAAAATACAAGTGTTACAAATCCTCTTATTAAGCTATGTGAGATTAATCTAAAATATGAAAGGAAATGATACCATGATGATGCAACTATGATGCAAGCTAGGATGTGATGTAGATGCAAGATGAATGCCAATGATGCTCCAAATCTTCAAAACTTGATGCAAGAATGTCTCCAAAAGCTTTAAGATGACTTAGAAAACTTGTAGCATAACAATAGCATAAAATTCAAGTGTGTGTAAAATGAAGAAAAGAGCTCTTCTTTTATAGAGAATAAGAAATCAATGGACGATCGAGATTAAGAGGCAAAAGACTTAATCAACGATGGAGAAAAATAGAAGCTTGATCCTTGTGCAGAAATATCCTCCAAAAAAAAAATTAGAAGCATTTTCTTTATGTTGAGCATTTACTTTATGTCCATGTGAGATAAAAAGTACTTTTATTTTATTTTTCTTTATAAATAAGAATTAAATGTTTTATTTGTGCAACATAGGATAAGAAGAAAAGTGGGGATTTTTTATTTAAATAAAAGGGGAGGAAATTCTTTTTAATTAAATAAAGGCTTAGGATAAAATGATTTTATTATTTAATTAAAAGAGATTTTTAATTAATTAAAATGGAGCATGTTCTCTTAATTAAATAAGATTTTTATTTTTTTTCTCTTTTAAATTAAATAAGGCTCAAACCTTAGGAAATACCGAATTGATTATGATTTGATCAAGGAAATTGATATAATTGATATTGTTGATATTTGAAAATATTGATTCAGGGATTTGATAAATTGAGAAATGGGGGCCCAAAGTCTAGGTGACCATTTTAAGGTGCATACAATGGTATCCTTGAGAATCTCAGATACAAAGCTCCTCCACTCTGCTACGCTAACTGTAGAAAAAAAAAAATTCTATCAGTCTAGTATCCTGTCTATTCAAATCATATATTCAACCAAATTTCAATCAAGTTCATACCTGGGTCTCCCTCTTGGACATTACTAAAGTGCCTAGATGGTGGGGGCATGGAGTGACTACTCTCTCCATGCTTGCTATATCTTAGTCTCGGTGGTGGTGTCTCTATGTGGGGCCATGGGGGCCATCTTGATCTCAGTGGTGATGCATGAGTAATAGGTATATCTGTACCGGTATCACCACCTAGGGGCATGTCCTCGGCCCTCTCCTCTACTCTCTCCTCCTCCTCCATGGGATCTTCCTCAAAGATGTGCTCCTCCTCATCTCTGATATCCTCATCCTCCTCAGTGGCTCCACTATCCCAGTGTGTCCCCTCTGTAAAGCCTGGATCACTTGTAGGATAATCCTCAGGAAAGATAGGACGGGTCCCCTCCAAACTCTAGTATCTGATGTAATCTCAGCTCACACCAGAATAGGCTACATTTGATGATACCTCTATATCCTCTGTCTCCTCTGCATCGCTATCCTCTATGTCTACTATTGATGGTCGACGTATGGCACCGGGTCTCTAATAGTATCTTATCAGATGAACATAGCGAGGTACTGCCTTAGGGACTCCCTGTAACAGGCTGAACTACCTCATCACCCGATCATAATATTAGGGCATCACTATATGACTCTGATGACCCTCTAGTAGCTTACGCTATTGTGAATGTCTCATCTGGAATCATGTATCAGGCCACTCTATCATTCGGCAGTAGGGTCTCCATATCACATCGGTGCTGGAAATACGGTCTAGATGTACTCTCTAGTAGAGCATATCCACAAACTATCAAGCATCTCTCAAAGGATATGTGAAGGCTCTCACTGTACTCCCTGTGGATGTGTACATGCGAAATGCTTGAAAATCCATATCTGTAGAACTATGCATGTCGACAGACTCTCCCACTGATACCTCACTAGCTGACCTAGCTCATGGTATAGCTGAGCTAGCATGCTGTGATCCCATGAGAACATGGTCCTCTCTCTCTCCATCCTCCGTATGAGATGTGTCAGAGGTGAAAAAAATATGGTACCCTTCGAGTTGGGTCAATCCTTTTTGGGATCTGATCTGACCGGGTCCGCATCAGTGGAGGCACTCCTATAAAATACTCTATGTCTGCATGGATCTCCTCAAAACCACATTGTGCTCTAGGTCTAATGGTTTCCCCTCGAACTAGAAGCCGCATGATCTTGTAGACATCCTCTAAGGTCATTATGATCTCGCCAGAGGGAAGATGGAAGGAGCATGTATCCTCATCCCACCTCTCTACCAGAGCCGATAGCATGGCTCAATGTAGTCTGAGCTATGGAAGGAATGATACCCAGTATAGTCTCACATCCCTTAGTAACTGCATCCCCTCATCATCAAGCTTGGACAGTCTCTCCTTGACTTTCACTAGCAATTCCCAAAAAGGATGCTCTTGGAAGTAGACTAGGTCCTGCAAGCACAAACAAAGATCATATCAGTCATCTACATCATCAAATTTGCAAAACTAACTGAACTAGGTCAAAGTTGACCTCACTTAGGTCAATGTCGACCTTACTAGGTCAATGTTGACTTTATTGGGTCAAGGTTGACCTTTTTTGGTCAAGGTCGACCTCATCTCAAAAAATTGACAAAAACCCTCTGGTCAATGTTGACTTTCATGGGTCAAAGTCGACCTAGATGGGTCAATGTCGACCTAAATGGGTCAGGGTCAACCTAAAAGGGGCAAAAGAAACCTTTCCTATAAAAAATAGGAATTTGGAAAGTGCAAAGGAGGATAATAGTAAACTCACCTCAGGTAGTGACCGTCTAGTAGCCAGGCTGTGTCTCAGAGTCTCCAGGGGTGTCGCTCGAAGTTCCTCTCTTCTCGACATCTTGCTTCCTCCTTTTGAATCTGAGAATGGTAAGAATGAGTAAGTATTTCTCTCTTTTACTTATTTATAAGTTCAAATTAGGGTTTCCTTAGGGTAAACTTAGATTTTCTCTTCTTATGCATTTAGACAGACATCCACTCTTTTCATCATAACTTGAGTTTGGTAACTCCATTTTCAGTGCCGTCAGCAGCGTTGGAATTATGATTCAGATACCTAACTCCTTGAATTGATTTAGGAAGGTTGGGAATCCTTATAATTGGTTTAGGAAAGGACTTTTTAACACTATGCATATCCAGTATATAGAGTTTTTCTTATCACCCCGTTTCATCCTTCCGAAGTAGAAAGCCGAAATAGGGAGGGGCATAAGGGGCTCTATACACTTCTCAAATTATCATAGAGTAAGATTTAGGTGATTTATGGATTTCCACTAAACTTGTGTGTTTCAAGTTCTAACAGTTTTCTGCAAGATCTTTACATCGAGGACTTAGCTATATCCTTTTTATTTACCATGATGTTTTCTTACTTTAGCTTGCATATTCACGTAGTGTCATATCTAAGCTAAAGTGGGGGCTAGATGTATCATCTTAAAATGGAAGCACTTCCATGTTGATAAGTTTAGCACCCTCTTTTAGTACATTTATCATGATAGACTTGCATTTAGGATGCATTTTGCACTTATCTTCTTCATTCTAGGTGAAATTAGGGTTAGGATCCCGAGGATTCTCTTGAATTTCCCTCTTATGTGGTTCTATTTTCTAGGTAGGACTTAGAAATAGGTCCTCTTGGCCTTCATCATAGTCATCATAGGATTTTATGCTTATCCCTGGCATTCTATCCTATTCTGATATCATTTCTAGGTCTCTGGGCATCCCCGGGACCTCCTGTCTTGATTCTGATTGGATCTGGGCCCAGGGTCAAATTAGAGGTTGATCCTGACTAGGTCAAGATCAAGCTCAAACCTGACTAGGTTAGGATCTAGGTCAAACTTGACTAGGTCAGGTCCAACCTTGATTTTGCCCCCCTCATTCAAATTTCTAGAATCCTTGATTTCCGGGCATCGGGCTTTTGGGATATTTATTTTCCCACCTCCGAGTTGGCCATTTCAGGTTTCAAGATAGTAAATCCTCTAATTTCATTTAATCTAGGTATATTTTCTAAAGGTTAGGACCTAGTTGAGATTTAATTCTCCAAGGTGGCCCCTCTAGAGGATTGTGTCCTAGTTCACTATAAAAGGAGGCCTTCCTCTCTCATTTTCACATGAAGTTTTCATGCTCAAGCACTCTCAAGAAAGGTGATTGATCCAACATTCATTATTCACATCTCTCCATCAAGTTTTGTGAGCAAGAAGATTTCAAGCAAGCAAGGAATGGTGAAGATGCAAGATAGCAAGAGGATGATATAGGAGATCAAGCCATTGTTGACATCAAGCATCTTTGTGAACACATATTTGGAGCAAGAGAAATCCTTTCTTCCTTGATCCACCATCATCAATTTTCAAGCATTCAAAGATTCAATCATGGGGTAACAATTATGGATTCTGAGTTTGGTAGAAGTACTTTAACCTTGGGGGCTTGGTATGCTTTTCTATCTCATTCAAATCTATGCATTGTTATTTTATACACATTCATGCTAGGGTTTTGATCTAGAGGATTAGATCTTGGCATTACACTTTCAATACATACACACACACACATTCTATTTCAATCGGCTATTCGTGGAGGTGGAGACCACCAAAATGGGGGTTGGACTAAGGTAAAACCCTATATAGCCACCCCCAAAACCCCTTCTTTCAGATATCTACATTCGCTGTTTCAAGAATCAGAGGATAGATTTGAGTACCCTTTTCATCGAACTTTCACGATCTATGAAAAAAATTAGAATCGGGCTTCAGAATAAAAATGTGGTATTTGACCTTTTATGAGGGTCAAACTCGACCTGCTACCGAAAAGATGAAACTTTTCTAGGTTTTCTCCGTCTCGACTTTTTGATCACAGATCTGGTTGTAGAATCTTTCGAAACCTCATACAGACTTCAAAAAATAGGTATTTCCAAATCAATTTCATAATGACGTATGTATCTTGACCTGATGAATAATATACCTGCTCTAGATCTATTTTTTGTATACGAGCCACCAAAGAATAACTTCCATGCTCTAGAAGAAAGACTCATGATAGAAGAATCTGGGAATTCCATTTGCATTGGTGTATCATAAAAAAAAGGTGCGTCAGCCAATTGATCAGCAATGACTTGGACCTTGATAGCTTTTATTTCAACATATTCAATGTCTAATTCACTTAATAGCATCACCCATTTAGCTAATCTACCTATGAGGGAAGCTTTGCTTAGTAGGTACTTTAGTGGATCAATCTTAGCTACCAAATGTGTTGTATGAGCCAACATATAATGTCTCAGTTTCTATGATGCAAAGATCACAACTAGACAAGCTTTCCCAATCATGGAATAGTTCTTCTCGTATGCTACCAATGTTATACTAATATAGTATATAGCTCTTTCCTTCTTGTTCTCATCATGCTATGCTAGTAATGCCCCCAGTGATGTATCTATGGTGGAGACTTAAAGAATCAATGGTTTTCCTTGAATAGGAGGCATCAAAATAGGAGGATTTGATAGATATTTCTTGATATGATTAAAGTTCTTTTCACATTGCTCGCTCCATGGAAAAGTCACATCTTTATGTAATGTATTTGTGAAAGGTTGTGAGATGTCTGCTAGCTAAGATATGAAGGGTCTAATAGATTGTACTCTCCCTTGTAATGTTCTCATTTGGCTGATGTTCTTGGGAGGTTGCATCTCCATGATAGCTTTAACCTTTTTCGGATCTACTTCAATTCCTTTCTTTTAAATAATGTAACCTAAGAGCTTCCCAGAAGTGACACCAAAAGCACACTTCTTAGGGTTCAGTCTGAGACTAAACTTCTCCATTCGATCTAGTATTTTTCTCAAATAATTCTGATGTTCAAATCTTATCATAGATTTTGCCAAAGTATCATCAACATAATCCTCCATAGTTTGATGCATCATGTCATGAAAGATAGATGTCATAGCTCTCTAATATGTAGTACCTGTATTCTTCAGATCAAATGGCATGACATTCCAACAGAAGGTACCCCATGCACATGTGAAAGCAGTTTTCTCTTGATCTTCTAGAGCAATTTTTATTTGGTTGTATCTAGAGAAACCATCCATTAAGGAATACATCTTGAAGCCCGCAGTCATGTCCACTATCATATCAATATTTGGTAATGGAAAATCATCCTTAGGGCATGCCTTGTTCACATCTCTAAAATCCGTGCACACTCTAATAGATTTATCTGGTTTGGAAATAGGTACAATATTTGAGATCCATTCAGCATAATCAATAACTCAAATGAATCCGGCCTTTAGTAGTTTCTCTAATTCAACTTTGACCAAGAGTGAAACATGTGGATGCATCTTTCTCAATTTTTGCTTAACAGGTTTGACACCTGGAGCTATAGATAAATGGTGCATTATAAGATCAGGATCCAACCCTGGCATATCTAAATATTTCCATGCAAAGTTGATTTTCTTTTCTATTAGGAATGTAGTAAATTTTTTCTTTTCTTCTTCTGACAAGGATTGCACTACATGGATCAACTGTGGTTCTTCTACTATTCCCAAGTTGATATATTGAGTGGGCTCAATTAGAACTGGAGATCTATCCTATAAATGACTTAGAAGGACATCAAATATCTCATCCTTAGGCCCCTTAGAGAGGTTTTCACCTTCGGATACGTCTTTTATTTTTACTTTTGTAGGTTCTGAGACTACCACAAAGTGGTTTTCACCCTCAGAACTCCTTTTCTTTTTATTTTTATTTCTCTTCTATTAACTAAGATACTTGATGTCTGACTCCGTCATGCTAACACTCAGTTCATTGATGGAAGTCATCATAGGCTCAACTGCATTGAGGTAGCAAGCAAGGGCATAGTCATTTGGAAAATTATAGATACCTTCGCTCGAATTCATAGAGGTTTGGTTAAGAAGTTTGGGATGTTGGATAGTCAAAGTGGTGAAAGATTGGGAAATAGTGTTTATGGATATGGATCTGTTATCATTGGTCCTAACCTGAATCTCAAGTTCAAAGGTGATATTACAACTCAAAATGTTCAATTCATGAATAGGCTCAATGTCATTGTGGGAGTCCACTTCAGCCATCGGTGGATCAGACTCATTAAGCTCACTATTTTTCTCTAGGCTTATGTTGGGTTTAGGTGCATATTGGTGAACAACATCAATATGTTTTTTTGTGATAAGCTCATCTTCCTCTGGAATGACTCCCCATTCATAGTCATTTGATTCATCCTCTAATTTTTCATCAAGACCTTTGGGAAATCTGAGAACATGTGTAAAGTCAAGATGTATACCCCAAGAAGGGTTATGCTTAGATTCTGATTTGAATTCATACTCATGAGAATATGTCTCAAAATAGCTTCCACCTTCCTCCTTGTCTATTTGGTTGTCTTCGAGATCAACTGGTTCTTATGGTGTAACTGTCTCTTGTTCTATAGTAGGTTCTTGTGTGTCTACCACATTAATTCTTTTGATTGGATCATCCTCCGCTTCAAGAAGGTCTTTTATTTCTTTAGGAAAATGCTCATAAGGAATGAGCTCCTCAGTGGTGTCTGAATCATCACTATCAGACTGTTGTGTTCTTTCCTCCTTTGGTTCAATTTGTTCCAAGATATGTGGAGAGTTCTTGCTAAGATAGAAAGGCTTCTTCTTATATCCTAGACCTGTTGTATTCTTGTTTGGTCGGCCGTGATGTTCAAGAGGTGATAGAAGACCTTTACCTTGTAGTCATAGAGGTCCTTTTCTAGTATATCCCATTTTTGTGATCAATTTATCCCCTGGTCCCTATGACTTTTGAGGAATTTTTCTTGAAGTGGAGTCACATTTCTGGACTGATTGGGATTGAGACTCATCCTTGTATAACCATGCAAGCACAACTTCTTCCTCCTCAAGCTCTAGTTTAGATACTTGTTCTGTGACAAAGCTTCCATTGAATATGACCTGGGATACTTTAGCTATACATTTCTCTTTTTCAGAAGGTTTTCCATAATATTTTGGGGACAATGGGAGAGATGTGAGAGATAAAATAGGTGCCATTGTGTATTCTCCCATACCATTGTCTTTAATTTTGACTTCTTTAGCAATGTCTTCCATCTTGGATGTTGAAGCAATGTCTATTTGCTTAGTGGAAGATTCTCTGTTATTAGGAACAAGTTTATCAACACTTTCCTTCAATGCATTGCAAGTTGTAGATAAATCAGTTGGAATCATCACCTCTACTCCTTCATAAGGAAATTTCACACATTGATGGTATGTGGAAGGAATAGCTCTCATTTCATGTATCTAGGGTCTTCCTAGAAGAATGTTGTAGGCCAAAGGTAAATCATGAACTTGACATATGATGTCTCTGATAACGGGTCATGTTTTGATAGGTAAGACAATAGTTCCTTTGGAAGATCTTTCTTGCTCATCATATGCCTTGATAGTTATCTTCTTCTTAGGATCAATGGCAGCTTCAGAGAATCCCAATTGTGTGATCAAGCTATAAGAACAAATGTTTAGACCAACACCTCCATCTATCAACACGCGTTTGACATGATGGTTTTGGATCAAGACTTCAATATGAAAAGGGTGGTTATGAAGATGAGTCAAGGAGTTATCATCTTCCTTTGAAAAGGAGATATACTATGGAGATGTTAGATGACCAACCATAGTATAGAATCTTCCTAAATCAAGGTTTTCAGGAACATTAGATCTGAGCAGAGCTTTGTCTAGAATGGCTCTATGAGCTAGAGATATCCAAAGCAACTCAAACATGGAGATTTTTGCATTTGTATGCTAGAGTTGTTGGACAATGCTATATGATGTTGGCCTCATGTCTTTAGGATTTGATTTAGAGGCATCCTTCTATTTAGAAGCAGATGAAAGATGGAAAGGCATCTTAGGGACATTGGATGAATTTGGGATTTGTCCTTGTAGATGTGCCTAAGCTTGTGATCGAGTAACTGCATTTGCTGATTGATTATCTCTATCTTTCTTTACAATTGTGATAACATTACAATGCTTAGATAGGCATGGTTCAACCATATTTATGACATCATTGTTTCTAGAGTAAGCATAATTGACATTAGCACCCACATTAGGCTGAGAAGATGAATCTCCTTGACCATGTTTTAGAAATGGTTCCATGAATGCTGTATGATCATTATTGCTTTTGTGATTGTCAATTATGATTTCTCCATTATCAATTTTGTCTTGTATGATGTGTTTCAAGAAGATGCAGTTATTAGTTTTATGACCCTTATTGCGATGGAAGTCATAGAATTAGTTTTATGACCCTTTATTCTTGTTCCAATTTTTTCCTTTGTCTTTAGAATTAGATCCAAATTCATACTTGTCTTTTTGAAGTGATATGTCTCCTTTTTGTACACGTACTTTATCAATTTTGATTGCATTTTCTACCATCTTATCAAAGGATGTATGATTTTGCATTTGCAAATGGTAGTTGATTTCTGGAACAAGATTGTTGATAAAAATTTCTAGCTTCTCAGTTTCTAGAATGGGTCTAGCATATAGAGGAAAAACTTTCCTCATCGTTTGAGAAAAGTCACGAATGGTTCTCCTGAGTTCTGTTTTAGATTGAAAATGTTGATCATAGTGACCGGATGCTGGATGTTGTAGGAGTATTGTTGATAGAATAGTTTGATTAACTCCTCAAAAGTTTTTATTATTGGAGGCATTTTTGAGAACCAATAAATAGCCGAACCTCCCAGAGATCGAGGGAAAAGATGCATTAGGTAGGTTGGTTCGTGCATGAACTCCATAGATTGAGTATAGAATTCTCTGACATGATCTTGAGGATCAACGTTTCCATCATACTTATCATATTTAGGCATCTCCACTCTTTTAGGGAATGGCGGCATGTACAAGTCTTTATCAAATGGAAAAGGGCATAGAGCCTCCATGGAGAACTCCTTAGGTTCCTTTTTTTTTTCAAGTTTGTTGAGTTTGACTTGCATGACATGCATCTGTTTCATCGTAGTAGTGATCGAAGTTTCTTCCTCATGCATAATGATATCTTCAACATTAAATTTGGGAGGAAGTTTAGCCCCTTGACGAGCCAACTCTAGGAAGTATGTTTCTCTGTCTTCCTTCAAGAAATGCCTCATCATTTTCTTGAAGTCATCATCATTTTGATATCAAGCAATTTTAGAAGGTGTAGGTTCTTGATCCGCACCATGTTGGGATTGATGTCCTTGGGACCCTTGGCTTGCACCTCCTCCTTGAGACATAGTGTTGTTGAGAGAACTACCATGGATTGATTGATGAGGAGTTGCTTGATGACCTGCGTGGATTGATGTAGGAGGGGTGACGTAACCACCTATCAAGTAAAGATTTCCAAGAGTGTCTTCTACAAATTTAGTCATGTTGAAAGGTTGATGAAATGTCTCAGCAATCACAGAAGATGCGACTGAAGAGAATCTGGGTTTTTCTCCTTGTTTTCATTGTGATGAAGCTCTAGTTTCCACCATTAACCTTGGGTGAAACAAAAGAGAAAGATGAAGACAACTGAAGAATGACTTGATTCAAGAAGATCAAATGATGAAACCTTGTCAAGATTGGATTGATTGAAGATTAGGTTGGATGTAAATGAAGGATACTGTGTCCTAGTAGTATGGGTAGATGCCCAAAAGATGGTGGACACGAGCTCGCAACACTTAGCCATTTTTAGATTAAGATTGAATTGAAGATAATTTTGACAAGGCTTTGACAGAAGATGAAAATGACTCAAATTGATAAATCAGAAGGCTACATCAGACTCAAGAGACCACTTTAGGAAAATGATTGAATTATTTCTAGTTTCTTCTCTGTTCCTGACACAGTGAATATTTTGACAGAATCTGGAAGTAGGCTGTAAAAATTGGATTTCTGGCAAGTTTTTGGAAATTTTTTCAAAATTCTCATTCGACTTTCTATAGGCTCATACGACAGTGAGTAAGATCTGGCATGACAATTGACAAGACTCATACGACAATTGCAAAGCTCACACGATAGTTGAAAGTAGATTTTGACTTTTTGCTTGTGATTTCTGTCAAAACTTGTATGACAATATACTAGCTCTCATACAAAAATCTGGGGATTTTGATACGATAAATGCTCAAAACTCGTATGAATTTTTGATCCTATGGGATGAATTTTGACTCCAGAAAGGAATTTTATGTCAGATTTTGCAATTTATCAGTTTTCAGAATCAGTGTGTTTTGCAAGGTTTTTGGTCCAGATTTGAAGTTTGTTTCAGGATTGTTCATTTTCAATAACCAAGTAAGTAAAAAAGCACGTAGAACAAGAAGCAAGTGATTTCAAGTACATCTAAAAATAATGAACATGGGACAAAGCAACCCTGCACATGAACAATCAAGTGACTTAATGTGCTAATCCCTAGGAATGCTAGTGGTGTATGTTCCAAAAAGTTTTTCAATAATGCACATAGTCCTAGAAAATGAAAAATTTGGCCTCACTAAGGTTTTTAGTAATAGTCTGACTGCAACTTTTTTGATCTCAAGAGGGCGAACTCCAATCCAGGTGCACTGGGGTTTTGACATAGTCTAAGAATTTAATCAATCAGGAGCTGCTAGGGAGATCTGATAGCCCAACAAGAGACCACACCTATGAATATTTCCTCCATAAGGACATTTATATAGTGGTTGTTGCTACCATGGTGAAAATGGCTATCACCGCTTGAGGTTCCATCCACGTGGTTGACCCAAAAAAGGGAATGTCCACTATAGTTAACCCTCTCTAAAGGTGACTCACAAAAGATACCACAAGGGGACTAGATCAGATTCAAGGATCTAGGTTTCTGGTACTATCCAAAAAGGAAGTAGAACATAATCCCCTAGCCTCTTCACTTCACTAAAACAAAGTAGACAGATTTATCTGACACACTAAGACTAAAATTTTCTCACCAAGATCTGTGATTTCAACAACTACAGTCTATCGATCTCTCCGGAGATAGAATGTATTGATCAAAAGCTGAGGACTCAAAACCTAGTAGAATGCAAGATAATCTCCGTATCCTCCCTACCTACAAGGGGATCCTTCATCAAGAAGAGCTTCGCATGTGTGAACAAGCGAAAGAAGCCCACTCTCTCAAGATCATCCACAAATAGTGTTCATAGGGCCTATTTACTATGTGTAACAGATATGCAAAAAGAAAATCTATGTTCATTTTATAGCCCAAAAACTGACGTCTGTGATATGAAAGCGAGAAAGGCCACACAAGCTTGACACCTAAGAGTTCATTTTATGTCCAAATCAAAATGTTATCAGATTAAACAGATTACCTGAATTCCTCACAACGCGCTTAGTAGATTTTACTTGTTTTAGCAATTTTGTTGCACTTTTTCAATCAGAGTTGGTGAATACCAATCAGAAACAAAAGGTCTCAATTGTTAAGGTTAGTTGTTAATCCAAATCCAAAAATCAAATCTGGGAAACTACCTGAAAATCTGAAACAACAATTGAATTCTAATGGAAAAACTCGTATGACAGTCAGCTACCTCCCATACAACAATCTGAAAACTCATACAATAGTGGGTGTCTTCCCACATGATAATGTAGCTCCCAAATAACAATGTGTAAGTTATGATACGAGCCTCAAAAATCTCAACTGTCATACGATAGTCAAGGGGTCTTGGTACGACTTTCTGACAAAAGTCATACGAAAAATGTACAGACAAAATTTGAAAATCCTAGAAATGGTAGAAAATGATAGAAAATTGAATGAAATGATTAGAATAGAAATGGAAACCCATTTCAGGGCCCCACGGTGGGCTCCAGAAATGTGTGTGTAAAAATTGTACCTAGCTGCTGACACAACACTTCAGTAAAACATTAGATGTTAGCGAAATTGAAATCTGTAGATAAATGAAACTAAGCTAACCAGATGATTTACTACCTTCTAGTAGGTGTGAGTATGATGTTCTCAGATTGAAATCGAGATCAGTGACAATGCAACACCTCAATGAAGGATTTCAATGCAAAAGAATGAAAAACTGTATGAATGCAGATTTTTTTTTTTTTTGATTTTGTATGCAATTAGGATGAAAAGCTGTATGAAACTAATCTAGATAAAAATGATATGCAGATTTAAAACCAATATGAATGAATGAATGCTATGAAAAGCTATGAATGCTTATGACCAACAATGAAAAATCTCACAAATTGCTTGTCGCAAGTGCTCGATCCTTCAGCTACAAATTTGCCAGAGTAATTGTGCAAATTCAAGAGTGGTTTATTGTGAAGGGACAAGCCTTGTTTTTATAGAAATCCAGGGCTTGAGGATGCATTGAGAAAAGCCATAAATCACTCTTGATAAACTCAAGTTGATTTTTGAGTCAACAAGAAATTAGAAATAGATCAACTCACAAAATCATGCAAATAATGCAAAAACAACTTTTTAACTCAAATCAGAAGTTTAGATTAGCTTTCAGCTCAAAATAGATGTTAAGTTTCTAAAAGATAACAACGTGAATTGATTTTCTGATTTAAAGTTTAACCGCTCCTTCAAATGTGCATAGATAATTATGAATTAATTTAAAAATAAAGTGATTTATTCTCAACTCAACTGATTTTTTTGAATTAAAACAATTGATTTATGGGTTAATCAATTATTTAATCAAACTTTTATTCAAAAACTATATTATTAAATATTGACAACCGACATTAATTAATTAAATAAGAATTTAATCAATCAGTCATGAGATTTTTGATTTATTGTCAAAATTAAATAATACAATTTAGGAAAAAATAGAATGAAATCTAATTAAATAATTAAGTGGTAGAATTAAATTAATTAATTAAATATTTATCATATTCAATTAATCAACTTTAGGATAAATAGGATTTATCACCAAATAATTATTAAATCAAAGATAATTAGGATAATTAGGAATATTCAAGGAATATCCCCCGATGCAGAATTAAGATAATCAATTAGGCTTTTGATAAACTGATGTGCATATGTGCCTTAGGTTAGGACTTTGATGTCGATTTCATTCGAATTGTTGATGTAAGAGGTTAATGAACCTATAGCCCATTTTTGGGGTATTACAAGTAGAACCCGTGGTTTTAGGTGTGGCAACTCATGTGTAGACGGGGAGACAACTACAATGCTAGATGACATGAATGATTAAGCCACTTAGATAAGATAAGTTCAACCATGAATATTCCAACATTTATCATTGGGGAAAATAGGGTGTCACTTGGTAACAATGGAAGGAATTCAAAATAGAGGGAGAAATAAGCAAAAAGGAAAAGCCCTAGTTGTAGAGACCAAGATGATGCCAAGGCAGGGAAAAAGGTAAAAAATATGGATCACAAAATTAAGGGGATAATATCCCCTCTCCAACCACATCCTGCACTATCTCGAATTACCACATCACTTGAGTGGATTTGTTGTGCTTAATCTAGTGGTGGTCCTACCCATCAACCAACAATTTGATTGTACAAATGCAAGGTACTATATGTCCTCTCTCCCATCTCCTTGTTTGTTGTCCCATGACTTAGTCTCTATATGGTGTCCATGTGAGCACTTGTAGCTCATCAATAATCCTTCACCAGAATCTTGTGGCACCCACTAAAGAGTAGTGAAGTGGAGGCTAATATTTGTAGGCATACGACTCATCCCTTTGTCTATATTGTATCCTTAGTGGCCTCATCATTGGGATGTGATCCCATGCCCAAACAAGTAGAAAAATGACCCTTGTCCCTAGGTTCTTGTACCCTTGATATACACGTGCATATTGTGGTACAACTAACCTAGGATAGAGTACCACTATAAGTGAATAGTTATGGTCTCGATCATCATGAATAGAGTCATTGACCATCCCATAGCTAATCCATCTCCCGAGAGGTCTGGCAACATCCGACCTCCAATTAGTTCCACTAGATATAGTGCTAGTTGAGGCTACCTCCTCTCCATCACTGAAATCCATCACATTTGTGTGTAACTATTGGGGATCATCCTCATGGGTTTCTCAAACACCAACTGCATGTAGTACTCGACATCCTCCAACTTGTACTCTAGAATGGAACCTTTGATCGGTACCCGGTATATCCTCCAGACATCTAGAAGTATGATTGCGGTGTCCCTAATCAAGAGGTGAAATGAGGTCTCACTATGAAACCTCTCCTCTAATATTGTCATCATACCATTATGTGCTCATAGCTGAGGTCACTGGTGCACATAATATAGCCCTAGAGCCATAACCATGACCTAATGCTCATGTAGTTCCATTATCACCGACCAATGCTCTAACAACTCGAGTGGTGGAAATCCATTCCACCTTGTGTTAGTTAAATTTTCCTAAACTTAGTCTAGGGTATTATGACCCCAACACAGTCTAACCCAACCTTGAGCATTTATAAATGCTCATCGTCCCTCTTTCTCCCCTTTCCCCTTAGCCCCTGACTTCCCTCGATGGAAACACTAGCTGGACATTGCATGCACTGACTGGCATTTGTGCTGGTCAGTACAAATTCCAATCAAGCCCCCTAAACCTAGCTCCCCATCCACAACAGAAACATCAATCCTTAGACTCACGTTTTCACTTGTCATTTCCCACCCCTGCTCCTACATAGGCATTGATCCTAGGATCGATGCCTGCACAGACACTGATCCTAGGATCGATGTATTGATATTTTTTACCCCCCTACCCCCAAACCTAGTTGTACGACCTAATAAATAAATAATAAATGTAAATACATAAAGTACAAAACTAAGGTTGGATTCTTAGTTGAGGGTTGTACTCCGTCAGTCGTTGGTAGACTCACACACAATCTCCCTAGTAGTCCTTTTGTCTTATCTCTACCATCATTTTCACCTAGCACTAATACATTTGGGCCTCTTTTTTGACGGTCATTTCCAACAGAGGGGCACATTTTGTGAAATTGGTGTTTTATACAATTGTGCGCAATAGTGTTATAATTTCGACACCTTTTATGATGTCGCAATTGCGACGGTTGCAGGCACACATTTAAAATAAAAGACAAAGTTACCGACCAAATTCATTTTTTTTTCTCACATGAAAGCAGTGGCCCAAACATAGGTCTGCGCGGAAAGCTCAAACCATTGTTGACGGAAGCTAAATGTCATGATCCATAAGGAGATCGAGATGTAGTCCCATCTTTCCTTTACACGGTGATCCAGATTGAGAGAGGGAAATCCGCAGGAGAGAGGTTTAATCATAGTAGGTATGCATCAACATTACCAATTTTTTTTTATTTCTTAAATATAACTCTTCTAGCTTATCTCCAACCTCTCTTGCTCCCTAAGGGAAGTCTCCATCTCTACTCTCATATTCTCTCTCTACCCTCTAACCAAACCCAGCTCTGCATCTCTCTATACTATGGAGGCTTGCGCCTCCTCGTACACAGTCCTCGGTCTGGACACTAGCTCAAATAAATCAACCACATGACTCTCAGATGTATAATGAGGCCTCTAAATGTCTAGGACCTCACCATGGATAGGAATCATTGGAGTTTCCTTCTCCAGAATGGTGTAGATACATTAGAGCCACTAAGCAAATCCCTCTGCAACCATAGATAGAAAGAGATGTATATTAGAGCTACTAAGCAACTCCCTCTACAACCATATATATATAATATCAAAGCATCTATATCTACTATATCAAAATCAAAAGATGTACGTAGATCTCCACTTTGCGATTTGGATCCATAGGGGGCATATTGCTCCCTAACGCCCTAGGTGTACCGATTGGTTATGTTGGTGGTTTTGGTGGTCTCACCCTCACCGGCCATGGAGACAAAGGTGTGAAATAATGCATAATAGGAAACCCCAAAGCATCTATATCTACTATATCAAAATATAACCTAAATCATGCCATCATAGAAAGCTCATCCTTCAAGCCAGTTGAAATCATTTCTTCTTCCTATTGTAATCTGATTAAGCATTTTGAATGATGCAAATCATTTTTTCATTTTTCTTCTATTGTGTGCATGCACCAACAGGGTTTATCTATGAGTGTTTTCTTGTTAGGTGTATGTTTTCTCCAGTCGTGACTTTTTTAGCTATATGATATAAGAAGATTTTATCTTTTAATATTTTTCTTTCTCAAGATTTTAGGAGATTCTTCTTCTGATTAGTACTCATTGACTATGTTAATGTCAATTAGGGTATACCCTATCTTGCATTCTTCCTTGGAGAATCTTTCAATTCAAAGAAAATGATAATAATCTAGGTTATATTGATGAATTATTGAAATGAGGGCTAAAATTAACTTTCTCATCTCTTGCTATCTACTTTTGAGGTATAATGCTTATTTTTATTATTAACTAATGTGTGGCATAGGCCCCTTCATTACTTCCATTTTTTAATGTATTTGGAAGAGATTTATGAGCATTTTAATTTGCAAATTTCTAACCCACACAAAAGCAAACAACATGTGAGGATTAACCTCTCTTCAAATTGAAAACATAAGCTCCCTATTATGCAGAGTGAAGGAAATAATATTTTCTTGGTAAAAAAATTGAAAGAATGAGGCCTAGAACTAGTGAAGGTTTAAAATACTAACTAAAATCAAACCTGACCTTTTGTTCTCATGGATAGGCCACAACGTGAATTGACACTTCCACATTAGATAAGAAGTTTTCAATTTTCAACTAGCATGTACCTAAACAATAAGTAGATGCTTGCATGCCATTAATGCTTTCTTGATTTCTCAAATATAGGACCAAAAACATAATTAGTGATTGTACAATGCATCACTTTTCAATTAGTGAAAGAGAGTGAGGAATGGAAGAAAAGATCATGAACTATTACAGATGATGAGGAACCTTATTTCCCATGTGTATGAAGCAAGCTTCCTTGATGGAATTTTTATTTATCCCCAAACTGAAAAACATAAAGAAGTGATGTGCCATGTATAAAAGAAGATTCATAGAGTTTAGTTTCTCCTTGTCATTCAAGAAATATATAACAATTTTAATTCATAGTGTTGCGTACTAGCACAAGAGACCTCCAAAAAACCACTTGTAAGAAAAGAAATCAAATACTACAAAAACTTAGTCCACTCTATAGAGAATCTCTTTCTCTAAGTCACCAATTTGGTAGAAAACTAAGTTTTTCTAATAATCTCTCTTCAATCCACTTGCAGGAGCTCATATGGATTGATATGATGAGTAAGAGGTAACACTAGTACTCTTATCACCTTTAAGGTTCACAACTTCCCATGATATGCATCTTTGATCATCATTGATCACCAATAGCACTTGAAAAATATTTTCCTTTATGGATATAGATACCAACAGTTGTTCGGTATTTGATAGCCATCAATTTCCAATGTCTTGACATATGTTTACAACTAAGACCACTACTCCTTGAAATTAATGTCATTATTTGACAACTAATTCATCTTATATCTTATCTACTTCATGGGATATTCTTTTCCATCCTCTTTCTTGATTGCATGATTAATGCACTACAATTACTATCTTTTTGAATTGTCAACTCATGATATATCAGTATAAGTTATATCAAACCTCTATGATGCTTTAACAATCTCTTGCATCTACTCAATATCTTGGGTTATCCTTACCATGATGTCTTCATTTCTAATTGTTCTCCTCATCACTACTACTCTCAAAATACCTATTTTCTCATTACATATGATCATTGCATCATTGTCACTATTATTATAATAGCGACATTCACTAATATTACCATTTGAAATAACAAATATACTACCCTTTTATCTCTACATACCATTAATAATGAAATATCAGTAATTTATTATGCATGAAAGCTTTTGAAGTTTTTAAAGGATTTCAAACTTGTATCTCTCTTGATTTCATATGTCCTTTCATTGTTCTTCATCATCGAGTATCTTTTCATCTATAGCTTTTACAATACTATCTTCATGGAAAACTTATGACAATGATTTTGATTTGATCATCATCTTTGGCATTGTTTTGATTTTGAATGTTATATATCACTGTATTGATGTCTTTAACATCATGGATGAATGCCCCTACATTCATATTCACTGTGGTTTGGCTCATAATATGTTGATTGTATCACTATTTTCCTAATGACTGATCATAGGCTCATTTGAAAGAATTCCTTTGTACCTCATAATTCATGGTTATTACCATTCCAAATCATTGTTTTTCTACATTGCAAACCTCAAACATCTTGCATCTCTATCTATTATGCAATCTCATTGCTACTCTAATGACTTCTTTCCTTTGTATGATGACTATTATGTTGATCTTTGAAAGGATTGTCATTTCTTCAATAAAAATTTATCTCTATTTTTCTAGAAGACCTTTGACTTCTTTATCCATATTTGATATGATCTCCAAGCATTCCTTCAAACCCTCTATTTTTATCATGATAAAATAGTGGTTTTTGTAAAAACAAAAAAAAAACTAGGGTTCCTTATCTCCAACATGCACATCATATATCTCTCCAACAATGAAAAGATACCTTAAAACAATGACTATACTCTTAAAAACAATCATTGCATATATTAAAATAGAGAATGATCTTTGACCATTTAGTGAATGTACTTCTTCTAACAATATGGAAATGAATAATCTCATCAAAAGTGAATGAAACTTGTCAAATAAAGAAACAAATCAGATAGAATAGTGTAAATCCCCTTGTAGAATAGTGAAACCCATTATTTAAAGCTGCTATTTCACTCCATAAAATGTGCAATGAAACCTGATGATAGTCTACTCTTATTGTTGTCTACACATTCTTGGCACTTCAAACATGGAAATTGTTCTCATCAAACAAAATGCTACTCTAAATGATGTAGACAAACAAACATTAAGATGGAAAACAAACATATACCACAAACATGACTCATAATGTAAACCAAAGCTAAAAATGAGACTAATTATGCAATTAAGGATGAGAAGCCTAAATTGGATAACATTCTGAGAGCATATCAAGGGGTATTGGCTTGCACACAACAACTATGGCTATTTTTCCTTTATTCAGTATTTTCTTGATCACAACATCTAGATCTTGAAGGCTTTACAAGAATGATTTGTCCCCTAAATGAAACAATTATGAAGGAAAATCCTTTAATAAAAGGAAGGTAGACTAAACCTTTTAATCACTTAAAGACTATGTAGAGAGCTTGATAGCATTTGTGTGGATTGCCTATAATGCAAAAGACTATGGTGGATTGCCTATAGTGCCTATAGTGCAAAAGACTATATGTGAACATAGCCCCTTTCTGTAGTATTCCTAGTCAATTGGTTGTGGTTCCTATAAATAAAAGGGAATGAAAGAATTCAAGTTAAGGAATTTGGTGAATCTTTGCTTCTATGAAGGAATTTGGGTTGGAAGGCATTGGGAAAAGAACCAATAGTTTGGTTAACCCCCACTAGTACAATTTGCACCTATTTTCAATAGATAATTGGTTGAATTTTCTACCAATATTAGTCAACTATTCAACCAATGGTTTGGTCACTATTTTTTGAGTCAAATGTTTGACATATCGTTGGCAACGTAGAACATTCGATGTGAATCTTGGTCAAAATTCACATCTACTATTAGGAATTCTTCAGGTCAAACTGTTGACCAAAGTAGGTCAAAATCTTTAGACCTTTCGACCTTACTTGGTCAAAATCTTTAGACCGTCCGATCAGGATGCCAAACCCATGATGACAAATTTTGACAAAAATTGGTCAAACTTTAGACCAATCTTTGTGAGGGTTTTGACCAAAGGTCATCGAAAGATCGACTAATAATGGAATGTTGAAAAAAAAACAACTGAAGATAAATATCCGGAGTAATCATCAACGACATCCTGCTCAGTGATTAGTCTAGATATTTATCTTCAGGTGTTACTTTACATTAATATATATTGCTGTGTATTTTTTTATGTTTTTTTTTTGATAACCCTGAGGTATCCCTGTGACTCAGCCCAACGACCCAGCAGCCCATATCTTGGGACGTACTAGGGGTGAGCTAAGGCGAGACTAATCCTTAGGGGGTGAGACCGTCAGCCCGCTCACTGATCACACCATTTAAAATTTGGGGGGAGGTTTGAATCCGAGACCATGGGGGTGACCCACAACCTCAAGCCGTTGCTCCCCACCATACAGGCTACTTTACTATTTTTTTTAAAGGTAATTGGTAATTTTATTAAAACGGGTTAGAACCTGGCCCTAGCTACATTCTAGAGAATGAAGGATCATGTCAAAAGCTTTCTTTTCATTTTTCTCTAAACTCCACCTTTTTTTGAGAACAAAGGATCATGTCAAAAGCTTTCTTTTCATTTTTCTTTTTTCTCCCTTTTACAGTTTCCCACCCATCCTCCAATTTGGCTGCCTCATTGTGCTAATCCCTGAGATTATCCCCTAAAATACAACCCACACCCAAGCCAAACTTCCCATGTTGATGCAGATGATCATCTAATCGCTTATCCACCTTGTCTCGACACCCAACAGGTCCTTTCTTTTCTCTGCCCTCTGGTGTGGCTGCTACCTTTCTAACACTCTACCCATCATCCAAACTATCCACCAAGATGAAACCTTGGACATAATTTGTCCAATTTGGATAGGAAGTCTAATTTAATTTGTCTGTGGACTGAGACCTTAAATTATTGAGCTTCTCTATGTTTTGAGAATAGTTTAACATTCTCTACTTAACAGGGCCAACCACGTGAAGGTGGAAGCTCATCTGGCCCCTCCTAGGAGCCTCTTATGACCCTTTACGACATTTTAAGACCTCTAAGATGTATTCTTAGGGATCATAAAGGGTTGTAAAGGGTCATAAGGGGTCCTGAGACACAACAACTGAGAAACTTTAATGTAGGCATCATGGTCACAATTTTTTGGAGACAACGTAATTGAGTGATATACCCAGATGATGCAAAGAAAATTCTACTCCTCTAGTTCCAAGTTGACACTGCAGGATCCAAAGACCATAGATAAGGAATAAATTTAGAGAGCGGAGGATGGCCATAATGACCAAAATAATACAGGACAAACCTCAAGTTAGATGAGGCAACTACAAACATTTTAATAGATTTTTATTATTAAATAATGAAATTTGCATATACTAGTGTTCTAAGCCCCCTCATTACATGATTTATTATTGTAAGCCCCCTCTGACTTATGCATCTATAAAATGAAACTACAACCTATTGGGATTGAGACAAACCATATAAAACAACAACAACTAAGAAGGATCACTTGTCAACATCTACTGAATACATCTGTTGGAAGACCTTGTATTCATGAGCAGATGTTGGCAAGCGATCCTTCTTAGCTGCTATTGTTTTATAAGATTTGTCTCAATCCCAATAGGTTGTAGTTTCATTTTCTAGATGCATAAGTCAGAGGGGGCTTACAACAATAAATCATGTAATGAGGGGGCTTAGAAAACTAGTATATGCAAATTTCATTATTTAATAATAAAAATCTATTAAAATGTTTGCAGTTGCCTCATTTAACTTGAGGTTTGTCCTGTATTATTTTGGTCATTATGGCCCTCCTTCGCTCTCTAAATTTATTCCTTATCTATGGTCTTTGGATCCCACAGTGTCAACTTGGAACCAGAGTAGAAGTTGCTTTGCATCGTCTGGGTATACAACTCAATTATGTCATCTACAAAAAAATGTGACCATTATGCCTACATTTATGTTTCTCAGCTATTGTGATATCTACATTTATGTTTCTTAGCTGTCATGTTTATGTGCATATTTTTTATGTGTTTGGGAAGACATCTTTCTAGTCTAGGCCTGGATCCTTTGGCAATTAGATTCATAATAATGAAGATGATAGATGAGCAATTAGCTTCCCAAGAAAAATCCCATAAATGCACTATGTGTACCCCAATTCCTATTCCCTCTATGCGTACCCAAAGGATATATTTGAAACAACAAGGGTAAGGCTAAATTTATCCTTCTTGTTTCAAATATATCATTTAGGTATGCGTAGAGGGCACAGGAATTGGGGTACGCACAGTTCATTTATGAGAATTTTCTTGGGAAGCTAATTGCTTAGCTCTCATCTTCTTCATTTATTATCAAGCTAATTGTCAAAGGATCCAAGCCCAGGCTAGAAAGATGTCTTCCCATTTTGTTTAAGCCATATTCCTTGTTCTTGTCAAACTTCCTTGGTACAGTAGGTCTTCTCTCTGCAATACTCTTCTTAAATCTATGTTCGACGATAAGCATCTTCTTCTTCTTCCTAATTACAGCCAGAGCTTCCTTTTCATCAGGATTCAACTCCACTTCCCCCAGCCCATCATCCTCATCACCCTCATCTGCCATCCTAAGCCCTTCTTCCCTCTCTAGTTCTTCAAGCCTCTGCAAGATATATGGATTAATAAAGTCTGCAACATTGTGTCCATCCATGATCTCAGGAATATCATCTTCTTTCCACTCTTCATTTTCCAAAATATACCACTTCTTCAAGCTTGTAGAGTAAACTCCAGCCCCACCATTTTCATTCTCAATATCCTCCTCCATCTTCATGTCCTCCTTGGTAGCACGCACCCTAGCATCCAAAACAGCTTGAGGAATACAAGGGGGCCTCTCTTTCCCATCTCACAGCTTGGGCATTGCAACATGAATCCTATTGAGACAACTATTGATCTTCTTTGACTTCATCTTAATTTCCACTCTCTACTCCAACAACCTCTCACATGATGCATTCTTCACCACAATCACCCCTTCTTCCTTCAAAGCACTCATAGAGAGTAGCACACCATCATCCCCCCCTCTTGGTTCCCAATGAACCCACCCATATTTTTCCTAGCCTCATATCTCATCTCCGCAACCAATTTTGCATCCTCCTCCGGTAGTGTCTCTAGTGGTTGCGAATCAATCTTATTAAAAACTACAATAAGAGGCTTATTGACAAACAAAGGTTTTATGTTGTGAAACAGAGCTGCCTGTTGCACAATACTATAACCACAAGACCCCAAAACATGAAGAAAAAAAAAACTGCCTTCAAATGAGCCAAAGCAATAATACTGAGCATCTTGATGGTGTTCTTGTCCTCCAAGGGGTGGTCCAAAATACTAGGGGTATCAATAACCGGATACCTCAAGTACTTATAATCAGTATGCTTGACAAACAAAGACTTAGTAGTAAAAGCATAAGGTTGCACATCCACTCTAGTAATCTTATTAATAAAAGAAATCTTGCCAACATTAGGGTACCCACATAACTCTTGCCTCACCTGTTTGAGGTAAGCCAAACTTGGTCCAATTCTCTTAACAATGCTACACATCTGTCCAAGTGCAGCAACCTTCAAAGATTTGCAATGGTAAAGAGAATCCCCATATTTTATCAGCCTAACATAGTCTTTGGCCACTTTGGCAATGAGATTGTGAGTAGTATTGATCTGGCCCTTGGCTAGATTGTTCTTGAAAAAAATTACAAAACTAAACCAATGACATGTTTACAACAAAGAAATAGAATGATAATAATATGCTGAAAATTCTATTCTATTTAATACACACCAAAGGACCAGTCCCAACAATTCTTAAACATACTTTATCTGATATGATGAATACTTTATATGATGAATTCAAAGACATCCACATGAAGTGGAGTGGGTGTGGTTGAATTGATGTATCAAGGAACAAATGGAAAAGGTCTTTTAATCAATAAAGAAAATACCATTCTCAAAAACCTGTACACTGTCGTGGAACAGTCAACACAACAATGAAACTATATGATTGATTGAACTGATTCAACACCAGTCATGGAAAGTAGATGAGTAGGTGGAATCATACTAAGTTGAAAATTATTGATTTTGAATCATATTATAAGATTGTTTAGGGTCATGGAGACCTAGAGGCAAGCGGGGATAGGAGTTGCTTTGTTGAGGGAGGGCTAATTAGGCCTAGTTGGAGAGTTAGAGGGTGAAGAAAATCTTCACCAGTCAAATGATGAAGGATTCAAACTAAGATGACTTTAGTAACTCTGAAAAGGGTACTAGAAAATGTAAAAACATTGCTGGGTTATTTGGAATTTTGTCAACGATTTGCTGATTTCAGGGTGTGAAGGGCTACTAGGCAGGCCTAGAAAGGCTATAGAAGACGAATGGTAGAAGCTAAGTTGATTGGAGTGAATGGAAAGTTGGAACATGGTAGATATACCATAATAAGATGATTTATGGTGTTGGGATCAAGGTGAGAGGTGTTGGAAAAAGGAAGTGGTAAGGTGAACTTGTGTGGAATGGTTGTGGGAGTGACTTACAAAGTCGGAGAACTCTATTTGATCTTTGAGTAGGACTAATTCCAAGTTTCTCATTGAATCCTCAAGTTGAGTTGGACTATTTAAGGTGATAGTAGAGGGCTCTACATCAACAGTCTACAGAATTAGACCTTTCTTTTAAATGCATTTAACACACAAAAAAATTACAAAACTAAACCAATGGCATGTTTACAACAAAGAAATATAATGATAATAATATGCTGAAAATTCTATTTTGTTTAATACATGCTGAAGGACCAATATGAGAGAGAGAGAGAGAGAGAGAGAGAGAGAGAGAGGAATGACGAGGATATTAATGCTTTGCTTAGCCATTACGGTAATGGCTAAGTGGAGCATCAATATCCTGCTTAGCCATTATGGTAATGGCTAAGTAGAGCATAAATATCCTTGTCATTCCTCTCTCTCTCTCTCTCTCTATCTCTCTCCTACTCTTGTGCTAGACTTGACTTATATAATCAAATGTTGATCCAAACTCTCTCAATTATTTAATTAGTCTATATTTATATAAAAAGATTATATCTTTATGTAGTAATGAATTAAATAAGATTTGAATAAGATATGGGGGGAATATGTATTTTATTGAGAGATTCTTAAGTACCTCATGCTAGTTTATAACTCATGAGAGTTATAACATGAGAGTTTATAACTCATGTACCTCATGCTAGTGTGCTTGGATTAGACTAGACATTATCCAACCGCTTGTGAGGGTTGTCACTGTTATTAATTTTGACATTATGGACTTGGGCCTTTGATCTTAGAGCACTTTATATAAATTCTCACTCTTTGGATAATGTCTAGTCTAATGCAAAATAGTGTATACAAGGTATCCAAGCACACTAGCATGAGGTTTATGAGTTATGTTCATCTCACTAGATATAGATGGGCATTAGTGCTCAATTGAATGATACGTTCCCATAAAAATGTGAACTCCTATTAATCTACAAAATCTCATGTTAAACAACTACAAAATAAAGTCAACATAGTTCCTTTAACACAACCAAAGTTAAAATTAAATTATCTCTATCCCTAAGATAAACTAAGTACCCTTCATAAATTTTATGTCAAATCTTCCTTCCTTCATGGTCATATGATATTGTTTTGATCATATATTGATCTTATTGTAATCAAATTTTAAATGTAAACCTTAATGGCAATGATAAGCCTTAAATGGCAATGATTGATAGTAGATTGGGGCTCACCTGAGCCATAAACATGAAGAATTATTGTAAAAAAAGATGTAAACCATATATATGTGCACTTGAGGCAAAGAGAAGTTACGCCATATCCATATTAAAATATTAGTTACAATATGAAAATATTAAACTGACTAATTCTTGAGCTCATCTCCACATATAGTCGCAACAAAGATATGTGATTACAATATAGAGAAGGCATCGTAAAAATATAATTTCAGAATTTTCCCTAGCTTGACACGTTTTGCACTCAAATCCTTCATTGCGGATAAGTGAAGATTGGCAGATAGATGCAGATGAGTTGTCATCGACCCAAATAAAGTATCTGTAGCCATTATTTCCCTGTGATGCCCAATCTACATTAGTTATTATAATATAATGAATAGTCTTTACATTAGAAACATTAAATATATACACATTATAAACCTTTTTTCTATTTGGGCAGCACCAAAATTGTCATCCAGGGTTGCTCTGTGTCCGTGAAGTCTTCAACACACACTGCCCACCACCACATTGACAGTTTGGTACATTGACAAGAGCCATCGAGCCTATATCAATAATGCACCACACCATCATTAGTACATTTATTACATAAATATTATAACATATAATCATATGATTATAATAATCATACATTCACCACTATTTTTCTATTATAGATTCAAGTACTTAAAAAATATTTGCAATCAATGGTTTGAACAAAGATGTCATTCTAGGGCAGCAAGGACAATTTAACTACACCTGATCTAGAATTAGTCAACTTCAAGGCCTTCATAAAGAGGGTCATTCAATGTGTGCTAGGTGTCACACTCTAAATATTTGATTTTTTATTATATGAAGAGACATGAGACATGCGAAGAGTCATGTGTTGGGAAATATGAAGAGACTTATTTTTGGAAATTAAAGAGACCTTCGGTTGTGATACAAAGAGTTCCATTTGGTCTGCACTAGTTGAATGTAACATAGTTACATTTGACCTGCAATAACTCTGTTACATTCAACCAATGTTCCTCCAAATGTTGAATCAATAAAACAAGAAAGATTGTAAACCTAAGAAGGTAAATAGTAAACTTGATTATATGCTATCATGTGAAAATGCTCACAGGTTTACTACTGACAATGTCTCCCTGGTAGGCAATGTTTGAGTATGGTGAATAACACGCTTCAGTTACAATCATAAAATGCCATTGCCATTAACTACTCATTTCAAAATTACAGCATTGTGTAGGAAGGGCCGGTTGAAGGAGGCATTGCACATTCTTCTTCCTACACACAACCCTCCTGAAGACTCCTCTATATATCTTCAACTATTGCAAACCTGCATTCTTAAGAACGTGCTTTCATTGGGAAAAAATGTCCACTCTTTCATCACTCATAGACGATGGGTATTTGGTACATGCACAACTCATAATAAGCTTATTTATATGTATGCGAAGTGAAAAAGTTTGGTTGATGCTCGTAAAGTGTTTGACCAAATGAAAGAGCACGACAGGGTTTCATGGAATACGATCATTGCGGCCTACAGAAGACATGGGTGTCCTGACGAGGTAGTAATATTATTTGACCAAATGCAACTAACTAGTTTCCAAACTGACCAGTTCACATTTTCTAGTGTGCTTCCAGCCTATGCTGAGATGGGCGCTTTGGAATAGGGCATGGACATCCATCAAAGTGTGAAGGATGGAGGAATTGCTTCAAATGTTGTAGTTGCAACTGCACTGGTTGACATGTATGCAAAATATGGAAACATAGACAAGGCACATGAACTATTTGACCAAATGCCTCAGAGAAATGTCATCTCATGGTATGTAATGATTGTAGGATATACACAAATAGGATCTATTGAAAAGGCTTTAGAAACTTTCAAACAAATTCAATTGGCAGGTGTAAAGCCTGACTTCACAACCTTTGCCAGCATTCTCTCTGCCTGTGCTAAAATGAGAGCTCTAGAAAAGGGTATGTATATCCATCAAAGTGTGAAGGATAGAGGAATTTTGTCAAATGTTGTGGTTTAAAATTTTAAAAGTTTATGTTTAAAAGTTTAAATTGTCTTCAATACCCATCATGTCCTTTTCAATCTTTATTCTAAAAAGATCAACCAATTTCACATGGTTCATTTCAAGAGGAATGACTTCTATAATTCAAATTCTTGGAATTAGTCATAATCACCTACTCTCTTATAACAGTTAATGGGCTCATTTATTAAATACCGTAAGCCCTAGTGATTGGTGAAGAGAATAAAATTTTTATTTTGTAAGCTATGTTTGAACATTTGTACTATGAACATCTTTATGTTATGGTGGCACAACTTGAATCCAAAATAATCAAGCTTCAATAAAAATATTGTCCAATTTCATGCCCTTAACATCTTTATTATAAAAATATGGCTTGGTCTATCACTATTTATTCTCATAGAAGTAAAAATGTTTAATTTTTTGTAATTGACATTAAATGGAACAAGGTATGGATATCCATCAAAGCATAATAAAAGGGGGATTTCCATAAGATATTATAGTTGGAAATTCTCTATTAGACATGTATGTAAAATGTAAAAGCATAGACAAGGCACGGGAAGTATTTGAGAGAATGACTCAAAGAAATGTGGTCTCATGGATTGCAATGATTGTAGGATACACTAAAAATGGATGTGTTGAAAAGGTTGTAGAAACTTTCAAGCAAATGCAATTGGCACGTGTAAAACCTAATTGCACAACCTTTGTCATCATTTTGTCTCCCTTTTCTAAAATGAGAGCTTTGGAATAGGGTATGGACATCCATCAAAGGATAATGGAAGGAGGTTTTCTGTCAGACATTATGGTTGGAAATGCTTTGGTAGACCTGTATGCCAAATATGGAAGAATAGACAAGGCCCGTGAGTTGTTTAATAGTATGCCTCAATGAAATGTGGTTTTATGGACTGCAATGATTGCAGGATATGCACAAAATGGATTCCTTGAAAAGGCTTTAGAAACTTTCAAACAAATACAATTGGCAGATGTAAAGTTGAATGCCACAACCCTTGCCAGCATGCTCCCTGCCTATGCCAAAATGGGAGTTTTGGAATAGGGTGTGGACATCCATCAAAGAATAAAAGATAAATAAATTTTGTCAGATGTTGTAGTTGCAACTGACCTGGTATACATGTATGCAAAATGTGGAACTATAGACAAGGCACGTGTACTCTTTGACAAAATGCATCAAAGACATGTGGTATCATGGAATGCCATGATTACGGGCTATGTACAAAATGGATTTTTTGAAAAGGATTTAGAAATTTTCAAGCAAATGCAAATGGCAGGTGTAAAGCTAAATTCCACAACCTTTTCCAGCATCCTCCCTGCCTGTGCCAAAATGGGAGCTTTGGAATAGGGTATGTGTTAACTTATAGTGTTGATCTGATTGATTATTGTTATGGTTAATAGACCATGTATTATATATATATATATATATATATATATATATATATATATATATATGATTTTATATCTATCATATGTATCATAGTCGACTGAGAATTATCGGGGCTCACATTATATATATTATGCAATCACTGTTAAGATTGACTTAGTCAATTGCTTGATCACATGATAAATAGTAATTAATGGTTATCGTAACACATTGTTAATGTGTTACGATAACCACTAACTAGTGGTTATTTGTATCATTGTGTAAGATAATGAAATGATGCCAGTCAACTGATAATGAAATGATGCTAGTCGTGTCTATTCATATTGGTAGGAAATAATCAATGATGCCAGTTGTGTATATTCATATTGGATGCCATATAATTGATAGGTAATAATCAATGATACCCTAGCTCGTATAAATGGATGCCCTAGCTCATGGGTAATCAATGATACTCTAAGAAAGTAATAATAGTGGTAATATGAAGAGCACAAGCCAAGGGCATATGCCATGTAAAACAATGGTAATAGAAAATAAACATTACATGATGCCCTAGCTCACAATAAAAAAATGGGAATTTAGTAAATGCCATAATCCAATCCCTACCTCAATGAGCTTCCATTTGATAAGGAGAGGAAAAGACAAGTTTCCAAAACCAAGCTCAAAGATCAAAGGCCCAAGTCTAGATAAAAATTGCAACCCCTATACACAGTGCCAAATCCGGCTTGGCCGATGAGGTTTCGCACGCTGCAACTCTTGAAAAAATTCACTGTGGTAATAATGAAATAAGAAATGAAATCTTTTTTTTTTAAGTTATGCCTGTGCTTGTCAAAATTTTGATGTACACCATAGTGGTCGAACTTTCGACTAACACGGGCATGGATTTAAAAAAATGAAAGTTTTCCTTCTATAATCTGACCAACCAAAACCTTTTTATTTCATGGTCAAAAATTTTGGTAGAAAAACTAGGTCAAATGTACTAATGCCCTGATGTACTTCTGATATATTGTGTATATAATATATATGATATTTTATTTTGATTTAAAAACTAGTATATTATCTGAATATCTTTCTTTCTTGCCACAATAGGACTAAGTTTGAGGTGGAAGACTACAATAGAAGAAGTATTTCAATTTGGTATACTATACTAAAACATCATTTCATAACTAACTTTTTAATTTCTATATATAATTAGGTCTAAGAAGATTTGTGTACTTTCAACATCATTTTTCTTAGTTTGTGAAGGCTATAGACAGAATTTTCCATAGCCCGATTTTTTTTCCTTTGTAGAAGGATCATGTCAGATAATCTAAGTGAAGAACAAAATGGGGAGACAATTTCTTGATTGTGGTCTAACTTCAAAAGAAAAGGCAATGGAAAATGTTATTGTCCTTGCAAAATTTGTAAGAGCTTAAACACTAGAAGATTACTAATCAAAACAACTAAGAGACATTGTAGGGAGAATGGTCGCATTGAAGGGGGGTTTGATTATCATCCATTGGTAAGTTGTTCATTATATTGTTTTAACAATTAATATACATATGAAATACACTTGATGATGAGATCATGATCATGGTTTATTTGTGTTCATCATTTTTATGTAGGTTGGCCTCCCCAAGTAAGTACGTGATATGGACCATGGAGGTGAAAATATGGAGAATATGATTTTGGAAGTGGAGGATCATGGAGGTGCGAATATTGAAGCTGAAGATTATGATCCCATGGAAGATGATCATCATGCGCTAGATAACACATTTGAAGATGATGATACTAATACATTGATCCATGACACATTTGGTACTGCCACAACTGATGATGATGATACAGATGATGTTGATGTTGTCCATGATATACATCTTCTTGAGAAGGCAGACACGACCCTTTATGAAGGCTCCCAAACAAATCTTCTCTCTATTTTATTGTTGTTGGTGAACTTGAAGGTTATGAATGGTTTATCCAACATAACAATGTCACGTATGCTAAGGTATGTCATATATGTCATTATAGTCAATAAAAGGTGAAACATGTGCCATATTAGAAACTTTTTTTTTTTTTTTTTGTAGATTGACATGAGAGTTTTTTTAACCACCATCAAATATTCTCCCTTGCTTATACCAAGAATTATGTGCCACTATGAAAGATAATGGAATGGAGTATCAAGAAATAGATGCTTGTCCCAATGATCATATCATTTATCATAAAAAACATGAATTTGCAATAGAATGCCTTGAATGTCATACAAGTAGATATCAACCAGATCAAATAACAAAAAAGGTGCCTCACAAGGTTCTTCGTTACATCCCCATTATTCCATGTTTGCAAATATTATTCAGGTGTAGTAGCTTGGCACAATTTATGGATTAACATGCACACAATAGAAGTCAAGATGAAATTATTTGAATGCTTGCAGATGGTTTGACATTTATGGGCATAGAGGAAAAGTGGCTGCACTTTAAAGAACCTTGAAATCTCAAGCTTTCATTGGCAGCGGACGATGTCAATCCATTTGGAGAGCCGAGATCCGTTACTCTATGTGTCCTATTTTTGTCATCAACAATAACATTCCTCCATGGATGTCAATAAAGAGGGAGCACATTATGTTGGCAATGATTGTTCTAGGTATTTTATCATTTAACAATTATTTGCATGTAATTGTAAATCTTGTAGTAAAATTGTCACAATAATTATGTAATGTTGTTGTTCATTCAACTAGGTAAGTACCAAGTTAAAGATATGAATATATATATTGAGCCTCTTACCGACAAGTTGCTAGAGTTATAAAATGGTGTCACTATTTATGACATCTCTAGACCAATAGGACAAAGACAATTTCAATTCCATGCAATGCTTGTATGGACAATACATGATGCCCCAAGGCTAACACATTTTTGTGGTATGTTATGGTGAATTCAAGCTATGCATGATAATTCTAATTATAAAAATTAACATATTTAATCCAATTGTATCATTATCTTGTAGGTCTTCAAACAAAGGGAAAATTTGCATGTCCAGCTTGTGGTCCAAATATGATATCTCATCATTCAAAAAGTTTAGAAAAGCAGGTGATTGATGAGTATAGGCACTTCCTCCACATAAATCATAAGTATCAAACTACCGAAAAATATCTTTTCAATGGGAATGAAGAGACTACATCAAAGCCACAAAGAATGACAACTCACCTATGGAAGTTGGAATATCATAGAATTAATTGTCAAGGTAATGTCATTCGACCTAATGGTTTATGTTTGGAATTTATATATTTCTATTGTGTTTTGTTTGTTGATTATTTAATTGATGTCTATGAAGGTCGTCAAGGAATTACTAACCACCTTCCAAAGGGACTAAAAAGTTGTCCCAGATAATTTAGTAGGTTTCCCTCCTATGAACAGTTACAAATTGTGCATTTGTTTGATACTATGCATATTGGAAAGAGTATAACAAAGACATTGTGAAAAATATTGGATGGCATGTGTGATAAAGAAAAAATTGTCAAAATTTGTAGTGACATTCATGAATCCAATCATGCAATGAAATTTTTTATTGAATCAAATAGCAATGGAGTCCAGATTAATATAAGTGCCCATCCTTGGTTATTAATAGAGAAACAAAGTGATGCCATAAAAGAAGTCATACGAAAAATTTGATTTTCTGTGCAGGATTTGCTACGAACATAAGCAAACTCATATCAAAGAAAAGTGAATTTGGGCTAGATTTGAAAACATGTGATTGACATACCTTCATCAAGGTAAGTCACGTTCTTCTATATTTACAATATATTTGTAAACTACATATAATTTTCATTGTATTCTGTGAGAAAAGAATGACATGATTAGTTTACAATTGTTGCAATACATGCTACCCCTATCTCTCCCAGAGAACTTCGATAATAACATCAAACAAGTGATATATGATATTGGAAAATACATGAGGGAAAAAATGATATCTGTTCAATTTGTTGTATATATTTATTATATTCATGATTTTTTTTCTCGTTATGTAATATATTGTAAAGTCTCATATTTATGTATTTTTGTGTCTTGAATGTCTTGTAGGTGGTTGTCATCTAAAGAAATCCGTAAAGAAGATATAAAATATTGG